>JAFMSR010000009.1:39440103-39830103 GCA_022818135.1 Saxidomus purpurata | reverse complement strand
AAACAGTAGTGAGTACAGATCATGATTCAACTGCAGGGATGTGCAGGCTGATTGTGATTTGTAAAGGTTTAAGTATAAAGTAAGAATAGTATTGAGAAACCTGCAGACCTTTGGCTTAGTTTCAAAATTGACCAATCAGAAGCAAGATATTTCAGACTGGTGCTGCAGAAATGTTCTAAATTTGGAGATACAAATGGATATTTTTGTTTGCAGTCCATTCTTCAGACAACACAAGACTGGACCTGATCATACCAGGGGAGCAGCATTTCTATCTCAAGGCCTCAAATCCACAGGACAGACAAGAATGGCTGGTGGCTCTAGGAAGTTCAAAAGCCTCCATGGGCAAGGCTAATGAAGATTCAGGTACACTTTCAAGCTGCTGGTCCTCAGTTTCCATAGAAAAATTTAAATTTCTCCAAATTGATATATTAAAACATAAAATGTAAATGTAAATGCTAGAATCATCAACACATTAGTGAAATCAAAATAGCAATGTGAGAAAATCTATTGTAAGCGTTGGTAGGTTTGCTTTGACACCAATACTTTATAACTTGATAGCGTATAATTTCGAAAAAATAGAAGAACTTAAATTAGTCTTTACAGGAATTATTACTGGAACCTTTTTAGTAGCTCACCTGGCACAAAGTTCTAGATAAAATGTTAAAAGCAGAAGTTGTTTATTTTAGAAAGTGTGACACAAGATTTACTGAAGACAAAACGTTCAGAATTACGACTGTACTGTGATTTGCTTCTGCAGCAAATTCATTCTGTCAAAATGGTGGCAACACAAAAAAATGGACCCGATGTAGAGGTAATATGCAGATTTTACAGCGTTGTTTTATCCTTTAAGAAATGAAAATTGACTCTTTTTAACGCTGACAGCTGCTGTTAGAAATACAGAAAATTTGGATTTTCTATGCTCCTGAAGGGTGGCATATTAAAATCGCACCGTCTGTCCGTCCATCTGTCTGTGCTTCCCCACTTACAAATTCGTGTCTGGACTGTAACTTTGTCATGCATTGAAGGATTTTAAAATAACTTGGCACAAATGTCTAGCACATCAAGACGACGTGTCACGTGCAAGACCCATCTCCCTACCTTAAAGGTCAAGGTCAGCCTTGGAGTTTGAAGGTAATGGAATCCTGTATATATGCACACATTCGTGTCCGGACTGTAACTTTGTCATGCATTGAAGGATTTTAAAATAACTTGGCACAAATGTCCAGCACATCAAGACGATGTGTTGCATGCAAGACCCAGGTCCCTACCTCAAAGGTCAAGGTCACACTTGGAGTTTGAAGGTAATGGAATCCTGTATATGCACACATTTGTGTCCGGACTGTAACTTTGTCATGCATTGAAGGATTTTAAAATAACTTGGCACAAATGTCTAGCACATCAAGACGACGTGTCGCGTGCAAGACCCACATCCCTACCTCAAAGGTCAAGGTCACACTGGAATCTTGTATATATGCACACATTTGTGTCCGGACTGTAACTTTGTCATGCATTGAAGGATTTTAAAATAACTTGGCACAAATGTCTAGCACATCAAGACGTCGTGTCACGTGCAAGACCCATCTCCCTACCTTAAAGGTCAAGGTCAGCCTTGGAGTTTGAAGGTAATGGAATCCTGTATATATGCACACATTCGTGTCCGGACTGTAACTTTGTCATGCATTGAAGGATTTTAAAATAACTTGGCACAAATGTCTAGCACATCAAGACGACGTGTCACGTGCAAGACCCATCTCCCTACCTTAAAGGTCAAGGTCAGCCTTGGAGTTTGAAGGTAATGGAATCCTGTATATATGCACACATTTGTGTCCGGACTGTAACTTTGTCATGCATTGAAGGATTTTAAAATAACTTGGCACAAATGTCTAGCACATCAAGACGACGTGTCGCGTGCAAGACCCACATCCCTACCTCAAAGGTCAAGGTCACACTGGAATCTTGTATATATGCACACATTTGTGTCCGGACTGTAACTTTGTCATGCATTGAAGGATTATAAAATAACTTGGCACAAATGTCTAGCACATCAAGACGTCGTGTCACGTGCAAGACCCATCTCCCTACCTTAAAGGTCAAGGTCAGCCTTGGAGTTTGAAGGTAATGGAATCCTGTATATATGCACACATTCGTGTCCGGACTGTAACTTTGTCATGCATTGAAGGATTTTAAAATAACTTGGCACAAATGTCTAGCACATCAAGACGACGTGTCACGTGCAAGACCCACGTCCCTACCTCAAAGGTCAAGGTCAGCCTTGGAGTTTGAAGGTAATGGAATCCTGTATATATGCACACATTCGTGTCCGGACTGTAACTTTGTCATGCATTGAAGGATTTTAAAATAACTTGGCACAAATGTCCAGGACATCATGCTGATGTGTTGCATGGATTTTAAAATTACATGCCACAATTGTTGAGCACATGGAGAGGACAAAGACTGTGAGACACCTCTTTGGGGGCATTAGTCACTTGTGAAGGACAGCTCTTGTTTGAGCTTTTAATAATGCCACAGTGTGTCACAAAAAACCCACTTTCCATAAGAATGTTTCTGGTAATCTATATGTGTTTGACATTATGTATAGCCAAGTGCAACTAGTTTAGTTCTCTGACCTAGCAAGGCTTTACTAGGTCAGTTAACACAGGTATAAATAGCAACAGCTGTCGCATGTAAGTGTGTAATGAGGTAAAAATCATTTGAACTGTAAAGCATATCAGTGCAGACACAAAATCTATACTGTAAATCTTTATTCTACCAGTTGGTAATTGTTAAACTAGTCTCTCTGTACTTAGTAATTTTTTCAGTACAATTCCCAAGGATAACACTATAAAAAGCTAATTCTTTTTTCCAATGTGGTCCTTCAGACAAAAGCAGGTACAGGGGAATCTGGGTACCAGACTGTAGCTCTTTTTATGAATAGACCCTTGGTTCTTTTACATGTACATTCCTGGTGTATAGCACCAAGACAACCACCAAGCTTTTCTGAAATTTCCAGAGCCCTGGCTGGGAATCAAACAAGGGACCTCCAGATTGGTAGTCCAGTGTTAAGCACTGGTCCACCGCGCCATCCTTTTACAATAATCGTACATGTCAAGTTGCCCAGACACATTTCCATTTCCAGTCAAGAGATTGTATGAAAAATCAGGTTTGTGGCATGTGGAGAATGAACAGAATTAAGGAAATTAAACCATCAGACAACACATTCAACAATATTAGAATCTAAAATCTAGGAGATTTGACTGCATGATTTTGCAGATGTTTGCGTCATAAAAATCTTGAGTCATCCTGGAAAAATCTGGAGAACTGGCATATATGAATATTTAAATTTCTGACGCTTAAAGTTATCATTTTTTCCAGAAATTGGACCAAGCAACATCTTTGATAAGTCCCACATGTGATACATTTATACAAACAATGGAGGAATGTATGCAACTCATACATTCCGCTTTACCTTATGAGGGAACACGTTCACCAAATACACCCATAACAGATGCGGCTCTACCACCCTCACCTTTAAAAATTCCTAATAAAAAGGTACCTATTTAGTCTTTTCCAGTAAAAATGGGAAAGCTTGAACTGCCAAGAATGTTGTTCTTTTGCAATTGCATGGGTTTAGTTTTAATAACTTAAAATGGAAAACATTGAAGCTTTTGTAATACAGTAAAAGGCGTCTGCATATTATGTAATTACAGTTAATTGAAGATTATGTGACAGTAATCTAACAGATATATGTGCACACACAAATTTACAACTATTGCATAAAGATTGTAGAGCAGGACTGTGTACATGAAGTGATTGTAATCTTTAAAATATCTTGTGTAAAACACAATATTAGTTGCCTTTCTTGCTCTGTCAATTTAAAATTATCCGAACCTGCTATAGAAGGAGTCGCATTGTATTCTGTTATGCAAACGGTGAATACTCAAATATATGTATGGAATAGTAGCGCTTTATATGAAATGTACCTATATAGTTTTGTACAAATTATTCCATATATTAGTATATTAACAAACAGTATACTCTGATGCACAGTTTTGCAAAATATATGACTTCTTTGAGCATGTGAAAATGTAAAAATGACCGCAGTTATCAGCAGGAAGTATTAACTTAGTATATGTATCAACATGTATTTTTTTTTTAACAGCATAGAAATCTACATAGACAGAATTCCAGTGATAGGTAAGTTGTTATTATTTTAAGATGAAGAATGGAATTTTGTACATAAGAAGTTTATTAGCTATCTTGTCTTAAAGTAATTTGTTAGATTTGTAGAACGAGATCCAGATACGAACTGAGGTCATTTTTGTCATATCTTGATATTCAATGGTTGGAAATAAATGCATGAAATTAAGATGATGAACAGGTGAAATTAATTAACATTTTAAAGTGTTCTCATAGGTAATGTCTTCATAATTTGGATGCTTAGATAATGCTTAGTCTGAAAATTCAACAATTTTTAATTGTAACATTTTGGGATAGAGTGCCTTATGAAAGGGTTAGTCAGTAAGTGATTTTGAAACTTTGTAACAATATAATGATTGCAAACTATTTATATGTTACCATGCTTAAAATATTTGCAACCATTTAAATCCAAATATACTGTCTTGAGTATCAGAATTACAAATCAGTATACCCATGGTTCAGTGCTATGATCATTAGAACTCAAAGTTGTATTAGTAGTACGGTTTATTATTTCAGAAATAAATACATGTATAGCAAATTCCAAATAATAATTTGTTGTATGTGTGATTTTGAATGTTTTCAGTGATGGAATTATTGGTGTTTCTTATTACAGAGTGTTGGTTCATAATTCTAGGTCCCCGTCTATATCAAGTATTGACACCAGTCCACCATCCCTCCAAAGTTTTAGAAACCGCACAGCATCAGATGGGTCGCTTTCTGACATAACATCTAAAGACCATAGTTCTGTGGATGGAACACCAAACAGTGCATTTTATAGTCAAACTGCAAGAACGTTCAGTCAGGGCTTTGACCAGGAGGGAATTGTGCAATCAAATTCAGTCAGTTTAAAACCTTCAGCGTATAAACTACCAAATATAAGGGAAAATGGTGCAATGAAATCTGGTGTCAATTTAAACAACAATGCAGAAACCAGTCAGACTGGTTTAAAAATAGAACAGACTGGTGCAATTTTGAGGAGAAAAAATTCAGAGACTGGTTACCATTCTAATGATGAAGTTTCAAGTGAAGGGGATGTGTTTTTAGATCCAATTGAACCAAGAGTGCCGACTTTTTTCTCAGTAATGGGAATAAGGTATGTGTTTATTTAAACTGTTCAGAAGTTTGAAGTTTTTCAGACAATGTTGAAATTGGGTAGTTTTCACTTGACAAAACAGAAATTATTAAAGGTCCAATACTAATGAAAGCGAAAATTCAAATATAGTTTAAAAACACAGAAATAAGTTATTTTTAATAAAAAATGAAAGTTGGTATGTAGAAATTCTTAATAAACTCCAGTACACGTACAATTATTTTTCTATGCATTATGAACAAAGTTAAAAAGACCTGGGTAGTCATTTTGTCGAATCACTGAGATTTCAACATAATACACATACTTTTCTTCGTGTTCAAAACACTTTCTGTAAATGTTAACCTGCAGATCTTCATTATTTAGTGTCTTGCATAAGGTAATGTAATTGCCATTGAAATAACTGTCACTTAATTATGTCTCCCCCACCTCGGGGGGAGACATATTGTTTTTGCCCTGTCCGTCAGTCCGTCCGTCCGTCAGTCCGTCAGTCCGTCCGTCCATTCTTCGTTTCCGGACGATAACTAGAGTTCCTTTTGACCTACAGCTCTCAAACTTCATAGGATGAATGGTCTTATTGAGCAGATGATCCCTATTGTTTTTGGGGTCAGTAGTTCAAAGGTCAAGGTCACAGTGACCGTTGGTCAATTTCGTTTCCGGATGATAACTAGAGTTCCTTTTGACCTACAGCCCTCAAACTTCATAGGATGATTGGTCTTATAGAGCTGATGATCCCTATTGTTTTTGGGGTCAGTAGGTCAAAGGTCAAGGTCACACTGACCGTTGGTCAATTTCTCGTTTCCGGATGATAACTAGAGTTCCTTTAGACCTACAGACCTCAAACTTCATAGGATGATTGGTCTTATAGAGCAGATGATCCCTATTGTTTTTGGGGTCAGTAGGTCAAAGGTCAAGGTCACAGTGACCGTTGGTCCTAGAGTTCCTTTAGACCTACAGACCTCAAACTTCATAGGATGATTGGTCTTATAGAGCAGATGATCCCTATTGTTTTTGGGGTCAGTAGGTCAAAGGTCAAGGTCACAGTGACCGTTGGTCAATTTCTCATTTCCGGATGATAACTAGAGTTCCTTTTGACCTACAACCCTCAAACTGGGGGGAGTCCGTCAGTCCGTCCGTCCATTCTTCGTTTCCGGACGATAACTAGAGTTCCTTTTGACCTACAGCTCTCAAACTTCATAGGATGAATGGTCTTATTGAGCAGATGATCCCTATTGTTTTTGGGGTCAGTAGTTCAAAGGTCAAGGTCACAGTGACCGTTGGTCAATTTCGTTTCCGGATGATAACTAGAGTTCCTTTTGACCTACAGCCCTCAAACTTCATAGGATGATTGGTCTTATAGAGCTGATGATCCCTATTGTTTTTGGGGTCAGTAGGTCAAAGGTCAAGGTCATACTGACCGTTTGTCAATTTCGTTTCCGGATGATAACTAGAGTTCCTTTAGACCTACAGACCTCAAACTTCATAGGATGATTGGTCTTATTGAGCAGATGATCCCTATTGTTTTTGGGGTCAGTAGTTCAAAGGTCAAGGTCACAGTGACCGTTGGTCAATTTCTCGTTATAATTTGGGGTCACTAACTCAAAGGTCAAGGTCATAAGGGGGGAGACAAGTTTTTTTGTGAAAAACAATCTCTAGTTTTCGCTTAGTAGTGGACCTTTAATAATTAAAATTCATGACAAGAGAACTTTTTTTGCTAATATTGAGGCACAAAACAACTTGATATGTTTGATCATAAAATGACTAGTTCATGTTTTCATAGGCTAAGCCAATATTTTCCTTCACTTACAGCATTGAATGATTGTGAAAGGCTCAGAAGAGAATATTGGAATAGTTGTCATGTAATTAATTTTGATCTGCTAATCATAAGTGTATATGCTGTGTAGACTGACATGACAAAAAGCAAAATTAGATTTGATAAGTTCTTGTTTGATGTCATGATGGGCTGGAGCCATGGTAGGACCCGCCTCTCCACATGAGAAAGTAGGCAGGTTCTTACTATGCTTACAGAAGATGGGAGATTACATCTATTTCTTCTCCTGAACATTATGGCTAGTTAAACTGCCCACCAGTAATTTATACCCGAAATACCGCTGAAATTGATGTTTAACCTTCCCCACCTGACTCATAAATCCAAAGAAAATGAAATGAATTACTGATAAGTTGACTTCAGGAAAGTGCTAATCAGTATGAAGCTGGACTATCTCCACATGCTGCAGTACAGAAAGAAGGTGCCCTTTTTCTAGGTGTTCAATTAAATGAAGTAAATGAACTTATCACAAAAAAGCCATTAGAAAAGCACACTCCTCATTTGTAGCATCTTTTATGGGAGAATCTTTATGATGCATTTAACTATTGTATTCATTCCCTTTGTTTTCTGTACAGTGTTTTGTAGCGCTTGGCCCACTTAGTGATAAAAGGAAAATATTGTTGACATTATGTCACTGGTAAATATATTTCATTTTTCAGTTTTATGGATTTAAAGATAGCAGATGATGCTGGTATACCAGTTGAAGCCTTCCTTGATTCGTGTAAAAACCTTCTGCCTATATTTGGTAAGACCTACGTGTATGAAAATAACTTTATTTGTTCCAAGGCACAAATGAAAATACTGCAGTTGGATTGATTACTGGATTAGTTACTGTGGTTAGGGCTTAGCACATAGATGCCACTCTGTGCTACCGTGGGTGACGCCCTACGTGCATCATGAAAGGCGACTAAATGGGCTTGATGAGCTCAGGTTCCTGCATCCGTGGTAAAGTCACATGCATGTGGTGACTCGAACCACCAAGGAGATCACTGCACATCAGTGTGATAAACATAGTTTCAACACCTTATGTCATTCATGCATGTTACATTTTCGATACAATATTTAAATGCACGCTATATGACCTTGGAAGTATATACACCATAAAACACCTTTCGTTCATTCATTGTTTTTATTATCAAGATGAAATTTTTCGTTTTATCTCTGATTTTTGTTGAGCATACTTCAGAACTTGAAATGTATATAAAATTCAAAACTTTGATTTTTGTTAATGATGCTAACCCTTTTGCATCATTTCTCTATGCACCAGGCCATTTACATTTCCAGATGTTCAACATGTTCAATGCAAATGTTTTGTAAAATGAATATTTCTACGCGTGCAGAAAGGCATATGAAATGATGACCAGTTGTAAATTACATAAGAAATTTAGTGAAGTAAGAGTTCAAAGATTTAATAAGGAACTTAACCAACATGTGACTAGATGTAAGGCAATGAAAGATGTCATACAGGGGAGATTATTGAGGCAGTGCATACTAAGATTCTAAATTCCTTTATTCTTTCAGATAAATTGAACTCCACAGCATTTGCACCAGTAAAAATGGATTTTCAAGGAAATATAAGAGTAAGTGTGATGTAAATTTGATTTCATTATGTTGCAGCTTCTCTGTGATTGGATAATGGCACTCATAGTGTCATGTGACATTTTAATAAACATGATCATTGATAGTGCAGAAAAGAGTCAGGAATGGCAAAGCATGTCTGGTTTGCAAGCTTGCATGCCTATCTTTTGGCTCGTCTGGCATTTTTCACAGTTTGGCCAAATAATCATAATCCTTGGACAAAATTGACTGGGTATTTCAGTCAGGTAAAACAAAACTTAAAATTTAGTTTTCAAATTTTGTTAGGTATCAGTATACATTGGAGTCATACTGGATTCTTGGCAAGTTCACCAGGGGAGAAATCTCACGGATGACAAAGACTATAAGCAATCTTAACAAGTCAGAACAATGTTTTCCTTAAAAGCAGTTAAGATAATGTCTTCTTACATGAAATATATCCTTTCCCTGCTTAATTCCTGGACTTAATGAATCCAGATTGGCTTGTCAGGACCATAACTGGGTCTTTCATTGATGGATTTTGAATTGACTTGGGCAGTTGTTCACCCTGTTGAGAGTGTGTTGCTAACAAGATCCTAACAGTTTGCAGGTGTTGGTATCTAGTTGAATTAAACATCTCTGTAGATTTTCAGTATTTGTTGTAATACTATTGCAGAAAGTTCGAACCAAGTACTCGGTTCATCCTGAAGAGTTTACAACTTTACAAAGCATAATACAACATGAGATCGGCAAGAAGCAGCAACACCTGCCATCATCAGCAACCATGGCATTATTGTGGATGAAGAGGTGAGTGAGAATTTTTACCAGGTTTTATTAGTTTATACTAATTTATTTTAGCTTGATTGTGAAGAAAGCTTGTAGCATAGCGAGTCACTCTCAAGTCCGCTTCCTGGAAAAACCAGTACTGGTGTCATAAGAGGAGGTACGGTCGTGACCCCAATGGGGCTCAAACCTGCAACCTCCGGGATGACTACTTAACCTTTACACCACCACCCAGGTTTTATTGCATTAATGTCAATAAGAATTTTGTTTTGAGACTTTCTACATTAAAGTTAAAAGACAGTAAACTCTTTCATGCAATACTCCAGAATTAGAGAAACTGATAAATTGGTTAAATGATTGACTCATTCATTGCCTTAGTTACTGATTGACTCACTTGCTTATTCATTCACTCCTTTGCTCACACATTGTTGTATTCATTCAGTCAGTCAAACAAAAGGTTGATGAGTAAAGTATTTTGACTATGATTAAGTCCTTGATTAATAAAAAAGAAATCAGTAAGTGCATAGGTCAGCAAGTTGCCGGAAGTAACCAGAAATATACATGCAGTAATATAAGAAAGAATTGGCTTATTTTTGAAGTTATCTTTGTAAATAAATATTTTTTACACTAATTAATGCATGTAACTTTTTACAACTTGGGACATTTGCCTAAGGACACTACCATCATGGAACTGGTGGGGATTCAACCCAGGACATTCCTTTACTGTAGGCCAATATGTGTGAGGAAAACAGAACTAAAATTTCTTCCTGCTATCATATCGTCCAAACGCTAAGCTAATCACTTGTCGTATTTCAGGAGCCTGGAATTTATAGCTGGGTTTTTAGAAGAGATAAAGAAAGGAGAACAGAATTTGAGCATAGCTGCATCAAATGCATATGCTATGTCATTGAAGCCATTCCATGGCTGGGTAGTCAGAGGAGTTTTTGCAGTAAGTTTGTATTCTTATTCCTCTCAGTTAATGTTATACCATGTTACCACTGAACTTCGTGCTCTGGGTCATTTCCCTGCAGTAAATGCACTGTAAAACCTGTCTTCTCCAGCACAGTGCGGGACTTCTTGATCACGCCAGTTAAAGCAGGTTACCAGTTAAACCCAGGATTTTTGGTACTACATTTTGTGTTCAGACTCTACCAGTTAAGGCATTTTTCTGAGGAAACCAGGTGCCAGATAGGACAGGTTTTACTGTATTTATTAATTTCTTACAACCTGGACCTCTTTGTTGGAAACTTTAACCGACTGTTAAGCCAACCTTGGATTAACTTTTGACTTTAAAACAAGATTCTTGAGTTTTTAACCCTTATTCTCTTGAATACCAACATTTGTTATGATAAGTCTTTGAAACTGTAGAAATATAACTACTAAAGTTACCAACTGAATATGCAAAACTCTTTGCCATATGGGAAACAACCAAATATGCAAAACCCTTTGCCAAAATTATGTAAAAACAATTGAATTTGCTCAGTTTACCAAACAGTGAACAACTGAATATGCAAAACTTTCTACCATTTGGGAAACAATTGAATATGCAAAAACCTTTGCCATATGGGGAAACAATTTTATAACTATATTTACAGGTTGCTGTGAAAGCTCTACCATACCGTAGTACATTCCTTTCACTGTTAAATCCAAATGAGCAAGAAGTAGATGAACAAGAGTATCTGACAAGCTTGATGATTGACATTGACACGTTCTGCTGTGCATCTAATGTTGTTGTGAAAATTCTTGACGACTTTTTCACTGCCAGTGACCTGAATATTGATGAACAAATTTAATTTTCTTGATAGACTTTGGATATGCTTTATTTTACTGATCATGTGACAGTTTTTAATCAATCAAATATGAGCATTTGAATGGGTGCAATCAGACATTTTTATGCCCCCCACAAAGTGGGGTGCATATAGCGTTGCACTTGTCCGTCCGTCCGTCAGTCCGTCAGTCCGTCCGTCCGTCCGTCCGTCCGTACGTCCCGAAATCTTGTGAACGCAACTCCTCTTAAACCGGATGGCAGATTTTGCTTAAACTTCCAGGGATGAACAACCTTAATGTGTAGATGGTAGTAAAGGAAGGAATTTTCGCGGCGACCAAATTTAACAGAATTATGGCCCTTTGTTGATTTTTTCACTATATATCTTGTGAACGCAACTCCTCTTAAACCGGATGGCAGATTTTGCTTAAACTTCCAGGGATGAACAACCTTAATGTGTAGATGGTAGTAAAGAAAGGAATTTTTGCTGCGACCAAATTTAACAGAATTATGGCCCTTTGTTGATTTTTTCACTATATACTATGTAGAAATTTTGTGAACGCAACTCCTCTTAAACCGGATGGCAGATTTTGCTTAAACTTCCAGGGATGAACAACCTTAATGTGTAGATGGCAGTAAAGGAAGGAATTTTTGCTGCGGCCAAATTTAACAGAATTATGGCCCTTTGTTGATTTTTTCACTATATACCATATAGAAATTTTGTGAACGCAACTCCTCTTAAACTGGTTGGCAGATTTTGCTTAAACTTCCAGGGATGAACAACCTTAATGTGTAGATGGTAGTAAAGGAAGGAATTTTTGTTGCGACCAAATTTAACAGAATTATGGCCCTTTGTTAAGTTTTTCACTATATACCATATAGAAATATTGTGAACGCAACTCCTCTTAAACCGGATGGCAGATTTTGCTTAAACTTCCAGGGATGAACAGCTTTAATGTGTAGATGGTAGTAAAGGAAGAAATTTTTGTTGCGACCAAATTTAACAGAATTATGGCCCTTTGTTGATTTTTTCACTATATACCATATAAATTTGTTGCGACCAAATTTAACAGAATTATGGCCCTTTGTTGATTTTTTCACTATATACCATATAAATAATTGAACATATAAATTTTACATTTGTAATTTAATTTAACATGTACATAAGGTTACCTGTAGATCATTTTAGGTATATGTACAGAAATGAAACAGTGGAATGAAAAAGTTCCACATAAAAATCTTACATACAGATATGCTTGCTCTTGTTTATGAGCACATCTGCACAGTGGGGGCATCCGTGTCCTTTGGACACAATTCTAGTTTAAGCTCAGTATTGGTCTATTCTCTGTATGAAGTAATCATATAGACATGTTTTTTTTCTCATTTTATTTCATATTTGGCATTCAAATGGCCTAACTAATGTATCCCAATACATGCTTTAAGGTAATTTCAGACCTTTGATGAAATCTTTTGAAAAAATTTCCAGAATTTTTTTTTTTAATGAAATATTAATCAGTGATTTATATTCCTAGAATAATAAACATTGCCATAGTTATAACCTGAAAAATAATGAGTTGTGTAACAGTTTCATTCACATAGAATATAAAGAAAATCTGTAAAAACCTTTTTGACTATCCTTCGGCTAGTCAAAAATTAAAAAAAATCCATCCGTTCGGTTTTGTATAATATCTTGATTAATTTTGTATTTGTCAATAATAGAAATAACTTCGTAAAACTTATTTCTTATATGTTTTTAAAGCATCCACTGTGTTTTGAGCATCATTCTTAACTATAAACCATTGTGACCATTTTGAAGGGTAAAATAACTTTAACATATTGAAGGAAACAAACATGTGTACTTTTTGACTACAAAAAAGAATGTCGAATCTAAAAGCAATTTAATGTGTAGCCTATGATCAGTTTTTGGACAAGGCTTACAAATTAAGAAGAATCCAAACACTAAAAAAGTTTTAATGCATTTTATACATCATTCCTTTTTTGAGGTAACATTGTCAGAGAATTCAATATTTTATCTTTGAATTATTTTTATGCTCTTATACTATGCTGTGATAATGCTTTCTATGCCTCAATCATATAAAATGGTCCTAAATTTGAAAAAAATGTTATCTAAAGGACTAAATATTAACCTATGTTGATTTGGAAGAATATGATTTTAGTGAAGGTCCGGCACTGCCTAAATTTTTAATTG
The DNA here is from genome assembly GCA_022818135.1 of Saxidomus purpurata. Classification (NCBI taxonomy): domain Eukaryota; kingdom Metazoa; phylum Mollusca; class Bivalvia; order Venerida; family Veneridae; genus Saxidomus; species Saxidomus purpurata. The sequence continues at coordinate 39,816,680 of JAFMSR010000009.1, read as the reverse complement.
ATCTCCCCAAAGTACAGTACCAAGTTACAATTTAAGATGGATTTGTCATAAACAGAAATTATTTTAATTTTATAGAACTTTTGGTCTGGAAATCTTGAATCTTAGTGACAATTTAATGAAGTGGATCAGTGGTAATTGTTTATACAGCGTTGTACTTGGTTATATGAACATACAATAGCTGTAGTTAAGTTAAGGTCTTTTCCATCTAATCATGTTACAAGTAGAATACAAACACTATACATATCAGAGTATGCTTAGCGAGATCAGGGATTATTCATCTTTCGTTTTTTTATGAGGGTCATTCAATAAGTGATGCAACAGTCATCATATTTCTATTTGTAGTTGGTATAACTCGGAATCTTCAAGGTGGCACCAGACTAAAACTAGAATTTCATTTGGCAAAATCTTACAAAATAACACAATACGTAATATTTAAGTTGTTGAAGTTTTTGGCAAATGAAATTTCAGCTATAATTAGGTGTACTGTGATTTGAAATGAAGTTGTGACAGGCCGAGGGAATATAACACAGAATGCCAGTACATACATGTACAAATGTACTTCTGATGGATTATTTTACCTCTAAATCCTTTAGGGAATTTTTTTTGAGATGTGACATTCAGTATTTACATTGTGTTCTTATGTTGCTGGGCAACATTTACTTGTACTCTTTTGGTTTTTGTAATCGTTAGACTTAGTTATGTCTCTAAATGATTTGTGTTATCACAGTTATAATATGAATTATAGTATCAATCTTAACTTATCTTCGTAAGATTTAAATGGTAAATGTGACATTACTTGATGAACAACCCTTGTATTAAGTATATAAGGCCTGTAGAAATCAAATCCTGATCTTTTCATTCAGACCCAGCTTGATTTACTTGAGTACCTTTTTCTCAAAGTGAAACACACTTCTTAGTGTATTCCATTCTTTTAGTAGTGCAGAAGGAATGTGAATTTTATTTTTGTATGAATACAGGAAGATCTTATTACATCACAACCGTAAGATGGGTTTAGTTATGCCTAGTTACCCAAGGAGAATGGGTTCTTAAATACAGGTATTTATTGTGTTCCCCGCCGTTGGTGATTCTATTTCTGGGTATTTTTGTATTTTCTTTTTCGTCTACATCCATTCTTTTATCGTGGAGAACATTGTCATTACCTTGAACCAAGATTCAGGACATTTTTATTTTCAGTTTCAAGAGATGAAATTTTAAAAAGACTTTCAGTTACCGTATTTTTGTTTTGTTTATTGGACACAAGAACAATAATTGTTGAGGGTTGAAACAGCTTATTAAAAAAAGGTATTGTTTGACTGCAGGTTTTTGTTAAAAGTTGAAGGCAATTACAAAGGTAATATACATTGTAGATCTAAACTATTTGAGGTATAGAAGAAATTTAGCATGTTTCAAACGAAAGTCACGGTTATGATTCTCAGGTTGATTAGAACATCATTTACATCTTGCTACACACAAAATAAAACATTTTATCTTTTCACTGCAAGAAGGCCTTAAATTCTAATTATTTTCATAAGTGCTGCAATCCTGTTGTACTGAAGGGACAGCTTAATTTGTCAGCAGTATTGATATAGTAATAAACACACGATAATTGAAATTTGTAGTCTGATCATGATCTGGTCTGTTACCTTTGCAGTCTGTAAATGTTTAATCAGCATTTATATGAACAGTTAATGGGTTTGTCAAAACTCAAAGGACAAATCCATTTGAAAAATTTAGCAGGGTGAAAGCTAAGATTTACCAAACAGAAATGTGCTTAGTTAAAGTCTTCTGATGTTTTTTGGAATGAAGTTCGGGCTGTTTTACCATCCAAACGTGGACTTTTAACTGAAAGGCTTGTTTTATTAAGATATCTGTAGGTGTCATAGGATGGATGCTGTTTACCCTTGGCTCTATTGTGCAAAAAAAGAGTAAGGTATTTAGGACAAGTACTGGCAACCGGAACCACAGCATTTGTCCTAAGATAAGTATTGCATGGGTTTATGAACTTGTTATTGTTTTGTTTAAGTACGAAATTGGTCACAGCCTGTATTATTTTTGTTAGCATAACACGATGACAGTGGTCGTGATGAGCTTATGTGATAACCTTCTGTCTGTTGTCAGTTTTTGCTTCAAGGGAGATCGCCTCTAAAAACAAAAATAATATCAAACAGGGAATGCCACGTACCAAAAACGCAGCCTCCCCAAAACGAGCCCCACAGCACTGTTTGTCCAATCGTTTTGAAACATCATATTTTAAACTTCATAGCAACCAATCTTCAATTGGTCAGAATTTGAAATAGTTATTTATAAACTTTTCATGGTTGACACAATTTCTTCAGTCAAATTTCTTCAGTCCTTAGACATATTGTTACATATAAATATATGTCATCAAGAGCAATGGTACTCGGGTGAGCAATATAGGGCTATCGTGTCCTTTTTAGCTCGACTATTCGGAGAATATGGAGAGCTATTACAGTCACTTGTGCGTCGGCGTCGGCGTCGGCGTTGCTTCTTTGGTTAAAGTTTTGCCTGCTAAGTACTATCATGCACATATCTCAGTAACCACTTACGATATTGACTTGAAACTTTGTTCATGTCTTTAGGGGTGTCATACAATCAAGGCAGATAACTCTTGAAAAAATTTAGTACAAATTATGGCCCTTGTTTGACTTTGAAAATTTGGTTAAAGTTTTGCCTGCTAGGTACTATCATGCACATATCTCAGTAACCACTTATGATATTGACTTGAAACTTTGTTCATGTCTTTAGGGGTGTCATACAATCAAGGCAGATAACTCTTGAAAAAATTTAGTACAAATTATGGCCCTTGTTTGACTTTGAAAATTTGGTTAAAGTTTTGCCTGCTAGGTACTATCATGCACATATCTCAGTAACCACTTATGATATTGACTTGAAACTTTGTTCATGTCTTTAGGGGTGTCATACAATCAAGGCAGATAACTCTTGAAAAAATTTAGTACAAATTATGGCCCTTGTTTGACTTTGAAAATTTGGTTAAAGTTTTGCCTGCTAGGTACTATCATGCACATATCTCAGTAACCACTTATGATATTGACTTGAAACTTTGTTCATGTCTTTAGGGGTGTCATACAATCAAGGCAGATAACTCTTGAAAAAATTTAGTACAAATTATGGCCCTTGTTTGACTTTGAAAATTTGGTTAAAGTTTTGCCTGCTAGGTACTATCATGCACATATCTCAGTAACCACTTATGATATTGACTTGAAACTTTGTTCATGTCTTTAGGGGTGTCATACAATCAAGGCAGATAACTCTTGAAAAAATTTAGTACAAATTGTGGCCCTTGTTTGACTTTGAATATTTGGTTAAAGTTTTGCCTGCTAGGTACTATCATGCACATATCTCAGTAACCACTTATGATATTGACTTGAATCTTCGTTAATGTCTCTAGGGGTGTCACACAGTCAAGTCAGATAACTCTTGTATAAATTTAGTACAAATTATGGCCCTTGTTTGACTTTGAATATTTGGTTAAAGTTTTGCCTGCTAGGTACTATCATGCACATATCTCAGTAACCACTTATGATATTGACTTGAAACATTTTAATGTCTTAAGAGGTGTCACACAGTCAAGACAGATAACTCTTGTTTAAATTTAGTGTGAATATTGCCCTTGTTTGACTTTGAAAATTTGGTTAAAGTTTTGCCTGCTAGGTACTATCATGCACATATCTCAGTATTGAGTAACCACTTATGGTAGTTATATCAAACCTTGCAATAGTGTTCAGACTTTTTTTATGATTCAACTTTCCTAGTTTATACTTAATAGTTAGCAGAATTTTGTTTTGCTATTATACTGATAAAAGTTTTGTTTTATTAGCAAACACCCACAATAGTCGAGCGTGCTGTCTTATGGACAGCTCTTGTTGTGTGTATAGTTAGTGAGTTTGATGCATTTTTGTTTTATTTGATATTGATTTTTCGTTAAGCCTGTGGTTGGATCCATTCCATATTGTACAAACTTGTTGGTATAGTTTATCATAATGTTAAGCTACTTTTATTTATTTTATAATTTATTGCTGTTGTTGTTATAAGTTATTTTACTGGCTTTACTCTGATAAAGACAAAACAAATGAATTTTGATAACTGGAATTAAAATTAGCTTTATTTGAAATCCATGCATTTATTGTTAAGAATTTTGTTGTAAAATGAAGATGACAGATATCATGATTTACAAAATTATTTTGTTTGTAGTTGAAACGGGACAGGGCATATCTTAATTTGGTCATACTATTTGTGTGAATAATGACCCAAAACCTGCCAATAAAGAACACCTGAAATGTTTAATGGTTGTGATATTTGACAGGTGGTCTTATGTACAGGTGACTTTTATTAACATGGAAAATGTACGGTTTTCTTACTGGTCTCATATTTTGAGATGGTCATTATGGTATTGACTGTATTTAAGTATTTATTTGATCTTTTTGACAGTGTAATAGATGTTCAAAGGAAGAATGTTCAAGCCAAGTAAAGTGTTTTTGTCGGGCATGTTGGCTGTGATAACATAGTTTTCACTTTGGCGGTCCGAGGTATTTGCGTGCGTCCGTCTATCCATCCGCCGGACTGGTGTGCTTGTCAGGGTTGTAACTTCCTCGTGCATTGCAGGATATTGAGTTCTTTAGCATAATTGTTAACACACAACAATGAGGTGTCTCGCGCAAGATCAAGGTCCGTAACTCAAAAATCATGATCATACCTACAGATTAAATGTAAAAAAGGACACATGGCAACTTGTACGGGCTTTGTCTTCTCCTTGCATTGAATGATTTAGAATTGACCTGGAACAGCTGTTCACCACAATAGGACGGCGTGTATTTACACTACTTTAATTGTCAAGGTGTTAGTTTTTGGTCGGCAAATGTCTAGCAAATTTTTGTCAATGTAACACTTACAAGTCCTATCTGGAGCCAGATAAGTTTCTGGTTTTCAAGTTAAGTTATTTTATTAGTTTAAACATATTTAGTCGTCGGTTTAAATTTCAGAGAAGATGAACGTATAATTTTGGACGAAATACATCTTTTATACAAATCTTGATTATTTCATTTCAACTCACATTAGCATATATATGTTCAGGATGAACTATTGTGACCACTCACCGTTCTTCTTGGACTTTTTGTCCGTTTTACATTTCTTTTATTACTATGTACAGCCGACGAAAGTTGGCTTGGTACCCTACTAATGTTGTCTCAAAGAATTTTGTCCTATGCATATGATTGGTTGCTATTGCAGCCAAAACAAAACAATTTTGATGAAAGTTGCCTGACTTAGAGCTTAGATATTTGTTATGTACTATTTTGAATGGTCTTCTTTCAATATTGTTTGAAACACTTGTCAAAATTGGCCCTGGCCCAAAATTGTGGTCACCTGTTTTACATTGTTGTATTAAGGAGAAAAAATAAAATTCTTTCCAGAAACATCGGCAGGATTTCAAAATAATGTGACTAAACATTTCTGTGGTGACCTTCTACTAAGTTCGTTCAAGCCAGTTTGATTGTTCTAAAACGGCATTGCCACAAGGAGGAGGCTAGTTAACCGTAGAATATAAATCAGATTTTAATCCATTGGGAGGAGTTTGAAATAATTCCCCAGAATTTGTTCCTTCTGGATTCTTCCATCTTTAGTGGTAGAAAGACAGAGGAACTAGTTCTCGGTATATTACTGTTGAAACTCTTGGTCAAATTTGGAGCTAATTTCGCAAGACTAATTCTTTCATTCGTTTTTGGTTTTGACCACTATATGATTCCCAGTAAACTTCGGGGTTAACTGTTCGCGTCACAAAACCTATGCATTTAGTGAGGCCTGAAAAATGACCGAACCATTGTTGTCACTTAAAGCTAGGTTGATTGAGTTCTGTATACTAGTATTATCCTCATTGGTTTTGCTCTTTATTTGTCAAAGGTCAAGACCACGTGCCTCGTACGTTTTTATGCTGATTAGTAAATGACGATGCGCATTGCTCTAGGAGTTTTCGGTTCGAATATTTTAGCAGTAAAGAGAAGATGATATTTGTAAAAGATTTTTGTCCATATGTACATGTACCTTTAATAAATAACATTATTCGAATAAAACTGAATGTGATGATAATTGATAAAAACTTTTTTTTAACATTCCCAATGAGTGCAGTCTAAGGAATGGTTGATATCTGTCTTTAAAGTAAAGTTTCGTGCGTGATACGTTCTTTCCATCGGAACTACTTTTTGTAAGCAACTTAAAAGGTAATTAATATTGCCATTATGTTCAATGATAAGTTATATTGAGTTGTTGTACTTTTCCTATTTGTTCTTTATTTTCAAGGCTATGTCTGTAACATTGGGGCTCTTAATAAAAGAGAAGAATCAAGAATATCAGTCGTTGTACTATTGAATACTTTATTATGTTCACCACATCCTAGTTTTAAATAAACAACATACACTGTCGATGTGTGGTAAATGTCAAATAAATACGCTGCAGACAGATTAAATGGGTTTAATTCTCCTGCCCAACAGGTTCCTTTTTTTTTTGGGGGGGGGGGAAAAAGGGGGGGGGGGGTTGGTGGTTTTAATTTTTTTTTTTTTTTTTTTTTTATTTTGGGGGGGGAGGGGGGGAGGGGGGGGGGGGAGGGGAAATTTTGAGAAGTTTTGGTAGGGGGGGGGGGGGGGGGGGGGGGGGGGGGGGGAAATATTGATTTTTTTTTAAAAAGGGGGGGGGAGGGAGGGGAGGGGGGGGGGGAGGGGAAATTTGGGGGATTGAAATGATCCTCGTTTCAAAAGATGATAGCTTTATCGCAGTGACATTAACATGAACAGAGCAAGCTGAAAAACTGCTACCTCCACAACGATATACGGATTTTGCAAGTGATTTCAAAACACCTCAAGCAACCTCAGACATACGAACAGGACGCCATTTGGTGTCCTTTTATTTCTTTAAAAATGATGGTTCATGCGTACTGCACATTGTCCCGATATGATGAAGATTTATGTTACAATATGTATTATTTCAAGATCTGGTACAAGAGTCCGACAGACAACATACAGACGAACAGAGACGTTAGGTACAAATAGACGGGCAGATATATTTAAAAATTCTCAAATAATGAGGTGATTTATATTGATAAATTACATTTTTATGTATCATTACATCTATGTAAACACAATAAAACATTAGCAGCAGTTGTGATACAAGAAGTTAAACTGCACGCCACAAATACGGGAATTCTAGTCCTAGACATGTGCAGTGATTCACTTCAGTACATTAACAGCGAACGAGATAAATCGTATGTGTTATATGCATCGTACATGAAGGAATACTCAATGATACCACGTTGAACGTTGGGAAAATAGTATTACTAACCTACTTAAAAGTGTAGCTTTTCGAAATTGAAGAATCTCTTTACATATGTCTTCTAGGATTTTTGTGTAACATTAGGTACATATGAGGGCTGAATTTCCATTTATTATTTTACATCATTATGGTCACATGTGATTAAATTCTACAAATACCCAATTTCGTATGCATCACCTACTTATACGAGTATACGGTGTTTTTCGATGCATTATTATTTAAAAGTAGTGTTTTAGAAGTCCTATATACTGGTTTTGGGTAAAAGTGCGAATATTTCTTGTCCGCTATGCGAAAAGTGCAGATTGGAAAAATAGTTTAGAGTTTTGACGTTAAATTTATGAATTTACAGAAGAGTTCGGAAAATGTTATTTTCCTCATTTGTTAACTCAAACGTTTGGGACATGAAATGTTAAAAAAAAATGTTGTTTGAAATGCAGTCAGTTTAGGAGTTATACGACAAGTTCTGAAACTGTTGATCAGGAACTAATTCAAACTTCAAGTAACCAAAAATACACCGGCTTTTTTATTCGTGTGTCAATTGTTGCGTGAAAGTTTTCAAACACCGAGATAAATCTTTTGCGCTTCGGCTAGTGTATGAATAAATATACGAACTGGTTAAAGAGTTGGTGAAAAATCAAAAGTTCTTTTCTAATTATACGCTACCTAATTATAAAGCGTTGGAAACGTTTTTCGAAATTCCAAGTTAAATATAGTGTTGTGGTTCCATGAAACCAAGCTCACCAACAGTTTCACAGATTGTCTGAGATTGCTATGTAGATTTTCACTTGTGTTGCTGATTTAAGCCATTGCTTTAACATTTTATAATTCTAAGAAAGATAAATCATTATTTTTTTTTTGGTGTCCCCGTAGGGACGTTCATAAATTGCGCTCGACGCCCATGTTTCAGGGCGTCGGCGCGGGGTATTGGGTATAGTTTTCAACTAGCAATAACCACGCCTCGGATAAACCTCATTGGCTATGGTACCGCCACTGCGCAAAGCTACTGTAACTGATCAAACATTGACTATATATATAACACACAAATGCCAAACTTGAGGCTTATAAATTAACATATCTTTTAGAATTAACGTCAATATAGTTATATAAACATATGAAATTCTAAACACGCATTCAATATATTGTTTTGTTCGTCCCTTTGAATAAAGCGGGACGTCTCTATAATTCAGAAACTTCGCCAGCGAAGCATGTTTTTAGTATCTTAGTATCAAATTACTTCCCTTTTTATATTAAGTATACTGTTAACGTCGTATTTACGAAATAAACGTAGAGTATACGTCAACTGTTTCCTATTCTATTTCGGAGTTTGTTTGACACTAAGTGTTGACAACTTCATATTAACGTACACAATACGAACATACAGAAATAGTTAAAAATATCAACTTCCAGACGTGTTCACAGGATTAAACTTTCCAAATTTATTTGGTCAATTTTTTGCAAATATGAAAAAAGTAAAATGGTGTTGTATAAATATATATAAGACAAGACATGAAGTTGTTAATCACGAACTAATTCAAGCTCCAAGTGAAAAAAACAATTGTCTGTTGGTTGATCCGTTATAGTTTCTGAACACCGAGATACATGTAAATATTTTGCGCTTCATTCAGTTTATGAATCAGTATACGAACTCGTTAAAGCTGCTTGCTAACGGGTTCCAGTATAAATTCCTGTAATGTATTTCTGTATATTTGAAATTATACGCTACCAAATTATAAAGAGTTGAAAACACTTTAGAAATTCCAAGTTAAACATACATTTTTAGCTCGACTATTCGAAGAATAAGGAGGCTATTGCACTCGCCCCAGCGTCGGCGTCTGCGTTGGTTAAAGTTTTTAAAAAAGTCAAATATCTTGAATACTATCAAAGGTATTGACTTGACTTGAAACTCAAACTTTATGTTTACCATCAACATCTACACCTGAGGAAACAATCCCCATAACTCTGTTTTGATTTTTGACATTTATGCCCCTTTTTAACTTAGAATTTTTGGTTAAAGTTTTTTATAAATTCAAATATCTTGAATACTATTAAAGGTATTGTCTTGAAACTCAAAGTATGTGTCTACCATGAATATATACACCTGAGGAAACAATCCCCATAACTCTATTTTGATTTTTGACAGATTTATGCCCCTTTTTTACTCAAATATTTTGAATTCTTTCAAAGGTATTGAATTGAAACTCAAATTATGTGTCCACCATTAACATCTTCACTTGAGGAAACAATCCCCATAACTCTGTTTTGATTTTTGTAAGATTTAACTTAGAATTTTTGTTAAAGATTTTTATAGTCAAATATCTTGAATACTATCAAACGTATTGACTTGAAACTTAAAAGGTATGTTTACTATCAACATATTCGACAATGTGTTTGATTTTTGACATATTTATGCCTCTTTTTAACTTAGAATTTTGTCACAGTTTTTACCAGACTATTATATGTAAATACTCCCCCCCCCCCCGCCACAGTTGGCTTACAGAATCCAGGGTAAGGCTTTGCACGTAATGTACATTTACAAAGGTCTTTGAACAAGTTTCATATCTTTTACCTTAATTCTTATAGACAGTCACACAATACACCTGTTCTTAGACAAAAAAACCTATTTTACCGACAAGCTTTCGAATAGTCGAGCGTGCTGTCATGAGACAGCTCTTGTTATATAGTGTAGTGGTTCCATGAAACCAAGCTCACTAACATTTTTAACAGATTGTCTGAGATTTCTATGTGGATTTTTACTTGTGGTGTTGATTTTAGCCATGACTTTTACAATTCATGTTTTTTTTTAGGAAGATAAACCATTATTTATGTTTGGTGTCCCCGAAGGGACGTTCATAAATTGCGCGCGGCGCCCATGTTTCAGGACGTCGGCGATGGGTATTGGGTATAGTTTTCAACTAACAATAACCACGCCTCGGATAAACCTCATTGGCTATGGTACAGCCTGCAGATTGTCTGAAATTGCTATGTAGATTTTCACTTGTGTTGCTGATTTAAGCCTTTACTTTTACATTGCATGATTGTAGGAAAGATAAATCATTATTTCTTTTTGGTGTCCCCGTAGGGACATTCATAAATTGCGCTCGACGCCCAGGGCGTCGGCGCGGGGTATTGGGTATAGTTTTCAACTAGCAATAACCACGCCTCGGATAAACCTCATTGGCTATGGTACCGCCACTGCGCATAGCTGATATCATTGATCAACTATTGACTATATATATAACACACAAATGCCAAACTGGAGGCTTATAAATTTACATAACATGCATAATTTACGCTAAAATAATTCATATAAACACATGAAAATTCTAAACACGCATTCGATATTTTATTTTATAATTCCCTCTTAATAAAGTTGGTCGTCCCTATAATTCAGAAGCTCCGCCAGCAAAGCAGGGTTTTAGTGTCTTAGTTTCAAATTACTTCCCTTTTTATATTAAGTATACTGTTAACGTCGTAGTTACGAAATAAACGTAGAGTATACGTCAATTAGACTGGCATTACACTTACTATTTCTTACTCAATTAACTCCCTTGCTGCCAAAAATGTAAGGTGATCGAGCTCTGTAAGGATAAAAGGCTGAAGATATTTTTCTTGGAGTTTAATAACATAGATAATCATCTAGCTTGGTGGCGAGGCTAACGTCAACTGTTTCCTTTTCTATTTTAGAGTATGTTTGACACTAAGTGTCGACAACTTCATATTATCTTAAACAATACGAGCATATAGAAATACATATGTACCTAACAATTATCGATTTCCAGACGAGTATTAAACTTCCACATTTGTTTAGTCAAAGTTTTTCAAATATGAAAAAAGTAAAAAAATATTGTATGAATTCATCAGTGTAGGTGTTATATGATAAGGCATGAAATTGTTAATCACGAATTATTTAAATTTGATGTGAAAAAAACGGCTTTCATTTATCGTCTGTCGGTTGTTCCGTTATAGTTTGGGAACACCGAGATAAATATTTTTCGCTTCATTCAGTTTATGAATCGAAATACGAACTTGTTAAAGCTGCTTGCTTACGGTTCCAGTATAGATTCCTCTAACGTATTTTCGTATACATGTATTTGAAATAATACGCTACCAGATTATAAAGAGTTGCAAACACTTTTGAAATTCCAAGTTAAACATACATTTTTATATAGTTTAGTGGTTCCGAGAAACCAAGCTCACCGACATTTTTAACATATTGTCTGAAAATGATATGTGGATTTTTCTAAATAAACATTATACTATGTGGACCTGTGACGAAGTTTGTAAAGCCCTTTCCTTTTTATTGAACAACATTTATATAAGGTTTGGGAATGCAGTTTTCAGACAAGTAATCGGTATTCCCATGGGAACAAATTGTGCACCCCTTGTCGCAGATTTGTTTTTATATTGTTATGAAAGAGACTTTATGTTGAGTCTTTCTCCAGACACGCAGGCAGACATTATCACTGCTTTTAATAATATATCACGCTATCTGGATGATATTCTTAATATGGATAACCCGTTTTTTGGTCAATTGGTGGACACTATTTATCCCCGGGAACTCCAGTTAATTAAAACTAACAATTTGGATACTGGTGCTTCATTTTTAGATTTACATCTCTCTATTTATAACAATATTATACATACCAAAATTTATCACAAGAGGGATGATTTTAATTTTAGTATTGTAAATTTCCCCCATTTGGATGGGGATGTACCTCATGCTACATCTTATGGGGTATACATTTCTCAGTTAATTCGGTTTGCCAGAGCGTGTAGTTATGTTGAGGATTTCAATGAACGTAATCAATATATTACAAATAAACTTCTTCAACAGGGCTACCGTTATTACAAATTGCGTAAATATTTTGCTAAATTTTACTATCGTAATTCTGATTTGGTTTTGAAATTCAATAGTAATCTAAAGACTCTTCTGCGAGAAGGTATTTCAAAACCCGATTTTTATGGGGATGTGGTTTACAAACTTCGTAAGATTTTGGGTCATGGCAATTTTCCAACTGTATTTGCTAAAATTATAAAACGTTTTGTTAAAAGAGGTTACGACCCAACTGTTTTGAGACACACCGCATGTTTGGTGTTCAACCCGTTTACAGTTGGACGCTATGCTTCCCTCTTTGATTGTGTCTGACGGAAGAGGGGGAGGACTCTGTGATGGGCAGTTTTTAAATCCCACTGGGACGAAACTGTTTTGATTTCTGTCCTCTGGCCTGTTTCGTCGGGCCCTTAAGTGTGTTTCTCTTGGTGCTCTGCCTTCTGCAAAGGCATTGAGTACATACGTTTTTTGGTTCTCAAGGTTTGCTTTTTATATATTTATACACGAGCATTTTTGTGTTTTACATACCATGCCTTTTGTTTCCATTGCGTGTGTTAGAGATTCACCTAGCAGGGATTACTTTTATTTACACTGTCCTGTGACTTTGGAACATGGTGGGGGTAAGAGTGAGGTTGGGTGCGCACCATAAACCGGTTTAAGCTCCCCAGTGGTGTTTTTGCCACTGACCGTTCCAAGGCGGTGCCCCACTGTGTTCCTTTAATTGTTCGTTTTGTCCTCGTGTGTTTGCTTTGTATGCTAGTGTGTGTTGGTAGTGTATATGTGTGTGTGTGCATGATTGTGTGTGTGTGTGTGCGTGTGTGTGTGTGTTGGTGGTGTGCACTTTTTTGACTTGTGGTGTTGATTTTAAACATTACTTTCACAAATCATGTTCGTTTAGAAATATAAACCGTTATTTCTTTTTCGTGTCCCCGTAGGGACGTTCATAAATTGCGCTCGACGCCCATGTTTCAGGGCGTCGGCACGGGGTATTGGGTATAGTTTTCAACTAGCAATAACCACGCCTCGGATAAACCTCATTGGCTGTGGTACCGCCACTGCGCAAAGCTGTTGTAACTAATCAAACATTGACTATATATAACACAAAAGCGCCAAACTGGAGGTTTATAAATTGACATAGTTTTGATAATTAACATCAATATATTTATATAAAAACAAAAATAATATCAAACAGGGAATGCCACGTACCAATACATGAAATAATACATGAAATACATGAAATAATGTACACGCATTCAATATATTGTTTTGTTCGTCCCTTTGAATAAAGCGGGACGTCTCTATAATTCAGAAACTTCGCCAGCGAAGCAGGTTTTTAGTATCTTAGTTTCCAAATTACTTCCCTTTTTATATTATGTATACTGTTAACGTTGTATTTACGAAATAAACGTAGAGTATACGTCAACTGTTTCCTGTTCTATTTCGGAGTTTGTTTGACACTAAGTGTCGACAACTTCATATTATCGTATACAATACGAACATATAGAAATACTTAAAAAATATCAACTTTCAGACGAGTTCGCAGGATAAACCTTTCCGAATTTGTTTACTCAAAGTTTTTCAAATATGAAAAAAGTAAAATAGTGTTGTATGAACACAATCAATGTAGGTGTTATACGACCAGGAATGAAGTTGTTAATCACGAACTAATTCAAACCTCAAGTGAAAAAACAAACAGCTTTCTTTTATTGTCTGTTGGTTGTTCCTTTAAAGTTTGGGAACACCGAGATAATTATTTTGCGCTTTATTCAGTTTATGATTCAGTCTACGAACTTGTTAAAGCTTCTTGCTTATGGTTCCAGTACAGTATAAATTCCTGTAACGTATTTCTGTATATTTGAAATTATACGCTACCAAATTATGCAAGCACTTTCGAAATTCCAAGTTAAACATACAATTTTATATAGTTTAGTGGTTCCGTGAAACCACGCTCACCACCATTTTTAACAAATTGTCTGAGATTGCTATGTGGAATTTTACTTGATGTGTTGATTTTAGCCATAACTTTTACAATTCATTTTTTTTTAGGAAGATACACCATTATTTCTTTTTGGTGTCCCCGTAGGGACGTTCATAAATTGCGCTCGACGCCCATGTTTCAGGGCGTCGGCGCGGGGTATTGGGTATAGTTTTCAACTAGCAATAACCACGCCTCGGATAAACCTCATTGGCTATGGTACCGCCACTGCGCAAAGCTGATTTGACTGATTATACATTGACTATATATATAACACACAAATGCCAAACTGGAGGCTTATAAATTAACATATCTTTTATAATTAATGTAAATATAGTTATATAAACATATGAAATTCTAAACACGCATTCAATATATTGTTTTATTCTTCCTTTTGAATATAGCGGGACGTCTCAATAATTCAGAAACTTCGCTAGCGAAACAGGTTCTTAGTATCATAGTTTCAAATTACTTCCCTTTTTATATTGAGTACTGTTAACGTCGTATTTACGAAATAAACGCAGAGTATTCGACAACAGGTTCCTTTTCTGTTACGTAGTATGTTCGACACTAAGGTTCTACAACTTCATTACGTGAATATCGATTTACGTTAAATTTATGAATTTATAGAAGAGTTCGGAGAATGTTGTTTTCCTTATTTGTTAAGTCAAACTTTTGGGACATGAAATGTAAAAAAATGTTGTTTGAAATGCAGTCAGTTTAGGAGCAATACGGCAAGTTCTGAAGCTGTTAATCAGGAACTAATTCAAACTTCAAGTAACCAAAATACACCGGCTTCTTTTAATCGTGTGTCGGTTGTTGCGTGAAGGTTTTGGAATTCCGAGATAAATCTTTTGCGCTTCAGCTAGTGTATGAATAAATATACGAACTGGTTAAAGAGTTGGTGAAAAATCAAAGTTCTTTTCTGATTATACGCTACCTAATTATAAAGCGTTGCAAACGTTTTTCGAAATTCCAAGTTAAATATAGTGTTGTGGTTCCGTGAAACCAAGCTCACCAACAGTTTCACAGATTGTCTGAGATTGCTATGTAGATTTTCACTTGTGTTGCTGATTTAAGATGTTACTTTCACATTTTATAATTCTAAGAAAGATAAATCAATATTTCTTTTTGGAGTCCCCGTAGGGACGTTCATAAATTGCGCTCGACGCCCATGTTTCAGGGTGTCGGCGCGGGGTATTGGGTATAGTTTTCAACTAGCAATAACCACGCCTCGGATAAACCTCATTGGCTATGGTACCGCCACTGCGCAAAGCTACTGTAACTGATCAAACATTGACTATATATAACACAAAAGCGCCAAACTGGAGGTTTATAAATTGACATATCTTTGATAATTAACGTCAATATATTTATATAAATACATGAAATACTGAACACGCATTCAATATATTGTTTTGTTCGTCCCTTTGAATAAAGCGGGACGTCTATATAATTCAGAAACTTCGCCAGCGAAGCAGGGTTTTAGTTTCTTAGTTTCAAATTACTTCCCTTTTTATATTGTGTATACTGTTTACGTCGTATTTACGAAATAAACGTAGAGTATACGTCAACTGTTTCCTGTTCTATTTCGGAGTTTGTTTGACACTAAGTGTCGACAACTTCATATTATCGTATACAATACGAACATATAGAAATACTTAAAAATATCAACTTTCAGACGAGTCGCAGGATAAACCTTTCCGAATTTGTTTACTCAAAGTTTTTCAAATATGAAAAAAGTAAAATAGTGTTGTATGAACACAATCAGTGTAGGTGTTATACGACCAGGCATGAAGTTGTTAATCACGAACTAATTCAAACCTCAAGTGAAAAAACAAACAGCTTTCTTTTATCGTCTGTTGGTTGTTCCTTTAAAGTTTGGGAACACCGAGATAATTATTTTGCGCTTTATTCAGTTTATGATTCAGTCTACGAACTTGTTAAAGCTGCTTGCTTATGGTTCCAGTACAGTATAGATTCCAGTAACGTATTTCTGTTTATTTGAAATTATACGCTACCAAATTATGCAAGCACTTTCGAAATTCCAAGTTAAACATACAATTTTATATAGTTTAGTGGTTCCGTGAAACCACGCTCACCACCATTTTTAACAGATTGTCTGAGATTGCTATGTGGCATTTTACTTGATGTGTTGATTTTAGCCATAACTTTTACAATTCATTTTTTTTAGGAAGATACACCATTATTTCTTTTTGGTGTCCCCGTAGGGACGTTCATAAATTGCGCTCGACGCCCATGTTTCAGGGCGTCGGCGCGGGGTATTGGGTATAGTTTTCAACTAGCAATAACCACGCCTCGGATAAACCTCATTGGCTATGGTACCGCCACTGCGCAAAGCTGATTTGACTGATTATACATTGACTATATATATATAACACAAATGCCAAACTGAAGGCTTATAAATTAACATATCTTTTATAATTAATGTAAATATAATTATATAAACATATGAAATTCTAAACACGCATTCAATATATTGTTCTATTCTTCCTTTTGAATAAAGCGGGACGTGTCTATAATTCAGAAACTTCGCCAGCGAAACAGTTTCTTAGTATCATAGTTTCAAATTACTTCCCTTTTTGTATTGAGTATACTGTTAACGTCGTATTTACGAAATAAACGTAGAGTATTCGACAACAGGTTCCTTTTCTGTTACGTAGTATGTTCGACACTAAGGTTCGACAACTTCATTACGTGAATATCGATTTACGTTAAATTTATGAATTTATAGACGAGAATGCAGAATGTTATTTTCCTCATTTGTTAAGTCAAACTTTTGGGACATTCAATGTAAAAATGTGTTGTTTGAAATGCAGTCAGTTTAAGGGTTATACGACAAGTTCTGAAACTGTTAATCAGGAACTAATTCAGACTTCAAGTAACCAAAAATATACCGGCTTTTTTAATCGTGTGTGGGTTGTTGCGTGAAAGTTTTGGAACACCGAGATAAATCTTAAGCGCTTCAGCTAGTGTATGAATAAATATACGAACTGGTTAAAGAGTTAGTGAAAAATCAAAGTTCTGGGACCTCTCTGAAATTAACATATTTTGAACGAATTAAATAAAATGCTTCCAGGATGTATTCCTGGAAATTATTTGATATGTGTTTTTGTAATTATACGCTACCTAATTATAAAGCATTGCAAACGTTATTCGAAATTCCAAGTAAAACATATAGTGTTGTGGTTCCGTGAAACCAAGCTCATCAACAGTTTCACAGATTGTCTGAGATTGCTATGTAGATTTTCACTTGTGTTGCTGATTTAAGCCGTTACTTTCACGTTTTATAATAGATACACCATTATTTCTTTTTGGTGTCCCCGTAGGGACGTTCATAAATTGCGCTCGGCGCCCATGTTTCAGGGTGTCGGCGCGGGGTATTGGGTATAGTTTTCAACTAGCAATAACCACGCCTCGGATAAACCTCATTGGCTATGGTACCGCCACTGCGCAAAGCTGATTTGACTGATTATACATTGACTATATATATAACACACAAATGCCAAACTGGAGGCTTATAAATTAACATATCTTTTATAATTAATGTAAATATAATTATATAAACATATGAAATTCTAAACACGCATTCAATATATCGTTTTATTCTTCCTTTTGAATAAAGCGGGACGTGTCTATAATTCAGAAACTTCGCCAGCGAAACAGTTTCTTAGTATCATAGTTTCAAATTACTTCCCTTTTTGTATTGAGTATATTGTTAACGTCGTATTTACGAAATAAACGTGGAGTATTCGACAACAGGTTCCTTTTCTGTTACGTAGTATGTTCGACACTAAGGTTCTACAACTTCATTACGTGAATATCGATTTACGTTAAATTTATGAATTTATAGAAGAGTTCGGAGAATGTTGTTTTCCTTATTTGTTAAGTCAAACTTTTGGGACATGAAATGTAAAAAAATGTTGTTTGAAATGCAGTCAGTTTAGGAGCAATACGGCAAGTTCTGAAGCTGTTAATCAGGAACTAATTCAAACTTCAAGTAACCAAAAATACACCGGCTTATTTTAATCGTGTGTCGGTTGTTGCGTGAAGGTTTTGGAATTCCGAGATAAATCTTTTGCGCTTCAGCTAGTGTATGAATAAATATACGAACTGGTTAAAGAGTTGGTGAAAAATCAAAGGTCTTTTCTGATTATACGCTACCTAATTATAAAGCGTTGCAAACGTTTTTCGAAATTCCAAGTTAAATATAGTGTTGTGGTTCCATGAAACCAAGCTCACCAACAGTTTCACAGATTGTCTGAGATTGCTATGTAGATTTTCACTTGTGTTGCTGATTTAAGATGTTACTTTCACATTTTATAATTCTAAGAAAGATAAATCAATATTTCTTTTTGGTGTCCCCGTAGGGACGTTCATAAATTGCGCTCGACGCCCATGTTTCAGGGTGTCGGCGCGGGGTATTGGGTATAGTTTTCAACTAGCAATAACCACGCCTCGGATAAACCTCATTGGCTATGGTACCGCCACTGCGCAAAGCTACTGTAACTGATCAAACATTGATTATATATAACACAAAAGCGCCAAACTGGAGGTTTATAAATTGACATATCTTTGATAATTAACGTCAATATATTTATATAAATACATGAAATACTGAACACGCATTCAATATATTGTTTTGTTCGTCCCTTTGAATAAAGCGGGACGTCTCTATAATTCAGAGACTTCGCCAGCGAAGCAGGGTTTTAGTTTCTTAGTTTCAAATTACTTCCCTTTTTATATTATGTATACTGTTTACGTCGTATTTACGAAATAAACGTAGAGTATACGTCAACTGTTTCCTGTTCTATTTCGGAGTTTGTTTGACACTAAGTGTCGACAACTTCATATTATCGTATACAATACGAACATATAGAAATACTTAAAAAATATCAACTTTCAGACGAGTCGCAGGATAAACCTTTCCGAATTTGTTTACTCAAAGTTTTTCAAATATGAAAAAAGTAAAATAGTGTTGTATGAACACAATCAGTGTAGGTGTTATACGACCAGGCATGAAGTTGTTAATCACGAACTAATTCAAACCTCAAGTGAAAAAACAAACAGCTTTCTTTTATCGTCTGTTGGTTGTTCCTTTAAAGTTTGGGAACACCGAGATAATTATTTTGCGCTTTATTCAGTTTATGATTCAGTCTACGAACTTGTTAAAGCTGCTTGCTTATGGTTCCAGTACAGTATAGATTCCGGTAACGTATTTCTGTTTATTTGAAATTATACGCTACCAAATTATGCAAGCACTTTCGAAATTCCAAGTTAAACATACAATTTTATATAGTGAAGTGGTTCCGTGAAACCACGCTCACCACCATTTTTAACAGATTGTCTGAGATTGCTATGTGGAATTTTACTTGATGTGTTGATTTTAGCCATAACTTTTACAATTCATTTTTTTTAGGAAGATACACCATTATTTCTTTTTGGTGTCCCCGTAGGGACGTTCATAAATTGCGCTCGACGCCCATGTTTCAGGGCGTCGGCGCGGGGTATTGGGTATAGTTTTCAACTAGCAATAACCACGCCTCGGATAAACCTCATTGGCTATGGTACCGCCACTGCGCAAAGCTGATTTGACTGATTATACATTGACTATATATATAACACACAAATGACAAACTGGAGGCTTATAAATTAACATATCTTTTATAATTAATGTAAATATAGTTATATAAACAGATGAAATTCTAAACACGCATTCAATATATTGTTCTATTCTTCCTTTTGAATAAAGCGGGACGTGTCTATAATTCAGAAACTTCGCCAGCGAAACAGTTTCTTAGTATCATAGTTTCAAATTACTTCCCTTTTTGTATTGAGTATACTGTTAACGTCGTATTTACGAAATAAACGTAGAGTATTCGACAACAGGTTCCTTTTCTGTTACGTAGTATGTTCGACACTAAGGTTCGACAACTTCATTACGTGAATATCGATTTACGTTAAATTTATGAATTTATAGACGAGAATGCAGAATGTTATTTTCCTCATTTGTTAAGTCAAACTTTTGGGATATGAAATGTAAAAATGTGTTGTTTGAAATGCAGTCAGTTTAAGAGTTATACGACAAGTTCTGAAACTGTTAATCAGGAACTAATTCAGACTTCAAGTAACCAAAAATATACCGGCTTTTTTAATCGTGTGTGGGTTGTTGCGTGAAAGTTTTGGAACACCGAGATAAATCTTAAGCGCTTCAGCTAGTGTATGAATAAATATACGAACTGGTTAAAGAGTTAGTGAAAAATCAAAGTTCTGGGACCTCTCTGAAATTAACATATTTTGAACGAATTAAATAAAATGCTATCAGGATGTATTCCTGGAAATTATTTGATATGTGTTTTTGTAATTATACGCTACCTAATTATAAAGCATTGCAAACGTTATTCGAAATTCCAAGTAAAACATATAGTGTTGTGGTTCCGTGAAACCAAGCTCATCAACAGTTTCACAGATTGTCTGAGATTGCTATGTAGATTTTCACTTGTGTTGCTGACTTAAGCCGTTACTTTCACGTTTTATAATAGATACACCATTATTTCTTTTTGGTGTCCCCTTAGGGACGTTTATAAATTGCGCTCGGCGCCCATGTTTCAGGGTGTCGGCGCGGGGTATTGGGTATAGTTTTCAACTAGCAATAACCACGCCTCGGATAAACCTCATTGGCTATGGTACCGCCACTGCGCAAAGCTGATTTGACTGATTATACATTGACTATATATATATAACACAAATGCCAAACTGAAGGCTTATAAATTAACATATCTTTTATAATTAATGTAAATATAGTTATATAAACATATGAAATTCTAAACACGCATTCAATATATTGTTTTATTCTTCCTTTTGAATAAAGCGGGACGTGTCTATAATTCAGAAACTTCGCCAGCGAAACAGTTTCTTAGTATCATAGTTTCAAATTACTTCCCTTTTTATATTGAGTATACTGTTAACGTCGTATTTACGAAATAAACGTGGAGTATTCGACAATAGGTTCCTTTTCTGTTACGTAGTATGTTCGACACTAAGGTTCTACAACTTCATTACGTAAATATCAATTTACGTTAAATTTATGAATTTACAGAAGAGTTCGAAGAATGTTATTTTCCTCATTTGTTAAGTCAAACCTTTGGGACATGAAATGTAAAAAATGTTGTTTGAAATGCAGTCAGTTTAGGAGTAATGCGACAAGTTCTGGTGCTGTTAATCAGGAACTAATTCAAACTTCAAGTAACCAAAATACACCGGCTTCTTTTAATCGTGTGTGGGTTACCTCAAATGTTAACGGCAGAACTTTTAATGTGGTACTTAACTCTGACGTTGATTGAAATGCGTCCCACATGATTTATGTACTGACTTGAAACGCACCCAATTGTGGTATTCAGTATGTTGGGCAAACTGGGCGATCTTTAAAAATTCGTTTCCGCGAGCATTCTTACAAAATGCGAAGTCGGAAGAAGTTCACTACATTTTTATATCAACACTTTCGTAAATCTGGCCATACAATTGATCAGGTAACCATTCAGCCAGTAGAGCAAATCGTCTATGATATAAATTGTACATCTAGTTTTAAAATCAAAGCCAGACATTTAGCAGAATTCAAATGGATTAAAAATTTACAGTCACCGTTTCCGTTGGGCTTAAATGATAATATTTATCAAGAAGGTAATATCTCTAAAAACCCTGATATCGATATATTTTCAATTTTAAATATTAGGAAACGTAAATCTAGGTCTCATGGAATTAGACGCAATGGTAATATTAAGCGCAAATCAAAAGTCAATATTTCTGTTGCAGACCTCGATATAATTCTTTCAAACTCTGGTAGACATTCAATGCTTTCTCGTCTCACATCTTTATCTATTCAGTCTCTTAAAAAACTAGACGAGGAAGCGGACCAGTACGTTATTCAAACAGATCCGTTTTACACTGTGTCATATCTTATCCAACATTACACACAACACGTTCTCCGTCCACATATTGACACTCAATCTGATCATGATAGACATTTTCTTAAAATTCATTTCATTAATAAAGGTATTGACTTCATCGATATACCCAGTATATTTCGTGATAGACGTGTCATTGATTCTGTGCCTAAGTATTTCCGAAACTCCGAAGTTCCTATTATCTGTTATAAATATAAAACACCTGTTAGAAATGTTATATTCAATTACAATAAAATTGTTTCCGACCTAGATGTTCAAACAAATACCCCTTCTTACTGCGAATGTAAAAACTCGAAATTTTGCTATTCAGATGCCGGTCATGTCATCACTGGTAATTTTGATATTATTAAAGACAAGCGTATTCGTAATTTATTCTTTAAAGGACCAAAATACATAATTCCTTCTACTATTGATTTTCATGCTTGTCGTGGTCATATTGCGGAATCCATCGAAACTTTTTGTGTTAAATGGTGTCGTCGTGAGAATGCTGATCCAAATGCATTAACGTCTTGGAAACGAAGTATTTTTAACATTGTCGATTCTCGTATAAAATTTTACCAAACAAATGAACACCTACTTCCATCAAAACCCAAGTTTACTTTAAGACATCTGAAAAAGGAAATCCAAGAATTTCATTCTAAGTATGTCTTAGTTCCAGCAGACAAGGCGGCCAACAATATTATCATCATTTGACGCCTACATTATATTAATGTTTTACAAAACGAACTAAATAGCACTAAAGCTTATATATTGAGTCCTTCCGTTGAACAAAATGTGGTCACTGATCACATCAGTGAAGTTTCTAATTTGAAAGTTCGTATAGATGATCAACATATTAAACTTCCTACTATGTACTGGATTCCTAAATTACATAAACAACCATATAAAGCTCGTTTCATCGCTAATTCAAGCTCTTGTACCACTACAAATATTTCAAAACTATTAACATCTTGCCTAACTGCTATAAAAGCCCACGTGAAAAGATATTGTGATAAAGTATACGAAAACTCTGGTAAACATTTATTTTGGTCGATCAAAAATTCTGGCGAAATCCTGGATAAGATTAAAGTTAATAATTACAAAGTAACTTCAGTCAGTACATACGATTTTTCTACACTGTATACCACTTTACCACATAATTTGATAAATGACAAGCTAACTGCCCTAATTCAAAAGACTTTTGCCAGGGAGAATGTTACATTTCTCGCCTGCAATTTCGATAAAGCTTTTTTTACTAGCTGTATTGTTAAACATTATACTATGTGGACCTGTGACGAAGTTTGTAAAGCCCTTTCCTTTTTATTGAACAACATTTATATAAGGTTTGGGAATGCAGTTTTCAGACAAGTAATCGGTATTCCCATGGGAACAAATTGTGCACCCCTTGTCGCAGATTTGTTTTTATATTGTTATGAAAGAGACTTTATGTTGAGTCTTTCTCCAGACACGCAGGCAGACATTATCACTGCTTTTAATAATACATCACGCTATCTGGATGATATTCTTAATATGGATAACCCGTTTTTTGGTCAATTGGTGGACACTATTTATCCCCGGGAACTCCAGTTAATTAAAACTAACAATTTGGATACTGGTGCTTCATTTTTAGATTTACATCTCTCTATTTATAATAATATTATACATACCAAAATTTATGACAAGAGGGATGATTTTAATTTTAGTATAATTGTAAATTTCCCCCATTTGGATGGGGATGTACCTCATGCTACATCTTATGGGGTATACATTTCTCAGTTAATTCGGTTTGCCAGAGCGTGTGGTCATGTTGAGGATTTCAATGAACGTAATCAATATATTACAAATAAACTTCTTCAACAAGGCTACCGTTATTACAAATTGCGTAAATATTTTGCTAAATTTTACTATCGTAATTCTGATTTGGTTTTGAAATTCAATAGTAATCTAAAGACTCTTCTGCGAGAAGGTATTTCAAAACCCGATTTTTATGGGGATGTGGTTTACAAACTTCGTAAGATTTTGGGTCATGGCAATTTTCCAACTGTATTTGCTAAAATTATAAAACGTTTTGTTAAAAGAGGTTACGACCCAACTGTTTTGAGACACACCGCATGTTTGGTGTTCAACCCGTTTACAGTTGGACGCTACGCTTCCCTCTTTGATTGTGTCTGACGGAAGAGGGGGAGGACTCTGTGATGGGCAGTTTTTAAATCCCACTGGGACGAAACTGTTTTGATTTCTGTCCTCTGGCCTGTTTCGTCGGGCCCTTAAGGGTGTTTCTCTTGGTGCTCTGCCTTCTGCAAAGGCATTGAGTACATACGTTTTTTGGTTCTCAAGGTTTGCTTTTTATATATTTATACACGAGTATTTTTGTGTTTTAAATACCATGCCTTTTGTTTCCATTGCGTGTGTTAGAGATTCACCTAGCAGGGATTACTTTTATTTACACTGTCCTGTGACTTTGGAACATGGTGGGGGTAAGAGTGAGGTTGGGTGCGCACCATAAACCGGTTTAAGCTCCCCAGTGGTGTTTTTGCCACTGACCGTTCCAAGGCGGTGCCCCACTGTGTTCCTTTAATTGTTCGTTTTGTCCTCGTGTGTTTGCTTTGTATGCTAGTGTGTGTTGGTGGTGTATATGTGTGTGTGTACATGATTGTGTGTGTGTGTCGTGTGTGTGTGTGTGTGTGTGTGTGTGTTGGTGGTGTGCACTTCTGGGTGCTGTGGGGTTCGTTTTGGGGAGGCTGCGTTTTTGGTACGTGGCATTCCCTGTTTGATATTATTTTTGTTTTTTTGTTGCGTGAAGGTTTTGGAACTCCGAGATAAATCTTTTGCGCTTCAGCTTGTGTATGAATAAATATACGAACTGGTTAAAGAGTTGGTGAAAAATCAAAAGTTCTTTTATAATTATACGCTACCTAATTATAAAGCGTTGCAAACGTTTTTCGAAATTCCAAGTTAAATATAGTGTTGTGGTTCCATGAAACCAAGCTCACCAACATTTTCACAGATTGTCTGAGATTGCTATGTAGATTTTCACTTGTGTTGCTGATTTAAGACGTTACTTTCACATTTTATAATTCTAAGAAAGATAAATCAATATTTCTTTTTGGTGTCCCCGTAGGGACGTTCATAAATTGCGCTCGACGCCCATGTTTCAGGGTGTCGGCGCGGGGTATTGGGTATAGTTTTCAACTAGCAATAACCACGCCTCGGATAAACCTCATTGGCTATGGTACCGCCACTGCGCAAAGCTACTGTAACTGATCAAACATTGACTATATATAACACGAAAGCGCCAAACTGGAGGTTTATAAATTGACATAGCTTTGATAATTAACGTCAATATATTTATATAAATACATGAAATAATGAACACGCATTCAATATATTGTTTTGTTCGTCCCATTGAATAAAGCGGGACGTCTCTATAATTCAGAAACTTCGCCAGCGAAGCAGGGTTTTAGTTTCTTAGTTTCAAATTACTTCCCTTTTTATGTTATGTATACTGTTTACGTCGTATTTACGAAATAAACATAGAGTATACGTTAACTGTTTCCTGTTCTATTTCGGAGTTTGTTTGAGACTAAGTGTCGACAACTTCATATTATCGTATACAATACGAACATACAGAAATAGTTCAAAAATATTAACTTTCAGACGAGTTCGCAGGATAAGCCTTTCCGAATTTGTTTACTCAAAGTTTTTCAAATATGAAAAAAGTAAAATAGTGTTGTATGAACACAATCAGTGTAGGTGTTTTACGACCAGGAATGAAGTTGTTAATCACGAACTAATTCAAAAAAACAAAAATAATATCAAACAGGGAATGCCACGTACCAAAAACGCAGCCTCCCCAAAAAACGAACCCTACAGCACCCAGAAGTGCACACCACCAACACACACATACACACACGCACACACACACGACACACACACACAATCATGCACACACACACATATACACTACCAACACACACTAGCATACAAAGCAAACACACGAGGACAAAACGAACAATTAAAGGAAACCTCAAGTGAAAAAACAAACAGCTTTCTTTTATTGTCTGTTGGTTGTTCCGTTAAAGTTTGGGAACACCGAGATAATTATTTTGCGCTTTATTCAGTTTATGATTCAGTCTACGAACTTGTTAAAAAGCTTGCTTATGGTTCCAGTACAGTATAGATTCCAGTAACGTATTTCTGTTTATTTGAAATTATACGCTACCAAATTAGGCAAGCACTTTCGAAATTCCAAGTTAAACATACAATTTTATATAGTTTAGTGGTTCCGTGAAACCACGCTCACCACCATTTTTAACAGATTGTCTGAGATTGCTATGTGGAATTTTACTTGATGTGTTGATTTTAGCCTAACCTTTACAATTCATTTTTTTAGGAAGATACACCATTATTTCTTTTTGGTGTCCCCGTAGGGACGTTCATAAATTGCGCTCGACGCCCATGTTTCAGGGCGTCGGCGCGGGGTATTGGGTATAGTTTTCAACTAGCAATAACCACGCCTCGGATAAACCTCATTGGCTATGGTACCGCCACTGCGCAAAGCTGATTTGACTGATTATACATTGACTATATATATAACACACAAATGCCAAACTGGAGGCTTATAAATTAACATATCTTTTATAATTAATGTAAATATAGTTATATAAACAGATGAAATTCTAAACACGCATTCAATATATTGTTTTATTCTTCCTTTTGAATAAAGCGGGACGTGTCTATAATTCAGAAACTTCGCCAGCGAAACAGTTTCTTAGTATCATAGTTTCAAATTACTTCCCTTTTTGTAATGAGTATACTGTTAACGTCGTATTTACGAAATAAACGTAGAGTATTCGACAACAGGTTCCTTTTCTGTTACGTAGTATGTTCGACACTAAGGTTCGACAACTTCATTACGTGAATATCGATTTACGTTAAATTTATGAATTTATAGACGAGAACGCAGAATGTTATTTTCCTCATTTGTTAAGTCAAACTTTTGGGACATGCAATGTAAAAATGTGTTGTTTGAAATGCAGTCAGTTTAAGAGTTATACGACAAAAAAACAAAAATAATATCAAACAGGGAATGCCACGTACCAAAAACGCAGCCTCCCCAAAACGAACCCCACAGCACCCAGAAGTGCACACCACCAACACACATACACACACACACACACACACACACAATCATGCACACACACACATATACACTACCAACACACACTAGCATACAAAGCAAACACACGAGGACAAAACGAACAATTAAAGGAACACAGTGGGGCACCGCCTTGGAACGGTCAGTGGCAAAAACACCACTGGGGAGCTTAAACCGGTTTATGGTGCGCACCCAACCTCACTCTTACCCCCACCATGTTCCAAAGTCACAGGACAGTGTAAATAAAAGTAATCCCTGCTAGGTGAATCTCTAACACACGCAATGGAAACAAAAGGCATGGTATGTAAAACACAAAAATGCTCGTGTATAAATATATAAATAGCAAACCTTGAGAACCTTGAGAAGTTCTGAAACTGTTAATCAGGAACTAATTCAAACTTCAAGTAACCAAAAATATACCGGCTTTTTTAATCGTGTGTGGGTTGTTGCGTGAAAGTTTTGGAACACCGAGATAAATCTTAAGCGCTTCAGCTAGTGTATGAATAAATATACGAACTGGTTAAAGAGTTAGTGAAAAATCAAAGTTCTGGGACCTCTCTGAAATTAACATATTTTGAACGAATTAAATAAAATGCTATCAGGATGTATTCCTGGAAATTATTTGATATGTGTTTTTATAATTATACGCTACCTAATTATAAAGCATTGCAAACGTTATTCGAAATTCCAAGTAAAACATATAGTGTTGTGGTTCCGTGAAACCAAGCTCATCAACAGTTTCACAGATTGTCTGAGATTGCTATGTAGATTTTCACTTGTGTTGCTGATTTAAGCCGTTACTTTCACGTTTTATAATAGATACACCATTATTTCTTTTTGGTGTCCCGCAGGGAGGGACGTTCATAAATTGCGCTCGGCGCCCATGTTTCAGGGCGTCGGCGCGGGGTATTGGGTATAGTTTTCAACTAGCAATAACCACGCCTCGGATAAACCTCATTGGCTATGGTACCGCCACTGCGCAAAGCTGATTTGACTGATTATACATTGACTATATATATAACACACAAATGCCAAACTGGAGGCTTATAAATTAACATATCTTTTATAATTAATGTAAATATAGTTATATAAACAGATGAAATTCTAAACACGCATTCAATATATTGTTCTATTCTTCCTTTTGAATAAAGCGGGACGTGTCTATAATTCAGAAACTTCGCCAGCGAAACAGTTTCTTAGTATCATAGTTTCAAATTACTTCCCTTTTTGTATTGAGTATACTGTTAACGTCGTATTTACGAAATAAACGTAGAGTATTCGACAACAGGTTCCTTTTCTGTTACGTAGTATGTTCGACACTAAGGTTCGACAACTTCATTACGTGAATATCGATTTACGTTAAATTTATGAATTTATAGACGAGAATGCAGAATGTTATTTTCCTCATTTGTTAAGTCAAACTTTTGGGACATTCAATGTAAAAATGTGTTGTTTGAAATGCAGTCAGTTTAAGGGTTATACGACAAGTTCTGAAACTGTTAATCAGGAACTAATTCAGACTTCAAGTAACCAAAAATATACCGGCTTTTTTAATCGTGTGTGGGTTGTTGCGTGAAAGTTTTGGAACACCGAAATAAATCTTAAGCGCTTCAGCTAGTGTATGAATAAATATACGAACTGGTTAAAGAGTTAGTGAAAAATCAAAGTTCTGGGACCTCTCTGAAATTAACATATTTTGAACGAATTAAATAAAATGCTTCCAGGATGTATTCCTTGAAATTATTTGATATGTGTTTTTGTAATTATACGCTACCTAATTATAAAGCATTGCAAACGTTATTCGAAATTCCAAGTAAAACATATAGTGTTGTGGTTCCGTGAAACCAAGCTCATCAACAGTTTCACAGATTGTCTGAGATTGCTATGTAGATTTTCACTTGTGTTGCTGATTTAAGCCGTTACTTTCACGTTTTATAATAGATACACCATTATTTCTTTTTGGTGTCCCCTTAGGGACGTTTATAAATTGCGCTCGGCGCCCATGTTTCAGGGTGTCGGCGCGGGGTATTGGGTATAGTTTTCAACTAGCAATAACCACGCCTCGGATAAACCTCATTGGCTATGGTACCGCCACTGCGCAAAGCTGATTTGACTGATTATACATTGACTATATATATAACACACAAATGCCAAACTGGAGGCTTATAAATTAACATATCTTTTATAATTAATGTAAATATAGTTATATAAACATATGAAATTCTAAACACGCATTCAATATATTGTTCTATTCTTCCTTTTGAATAAAGCGGGACGTGTCTATAATTCAGAAACTTCGCCAGCGAAACAGTTTCTTAGTATCATAGTTTCAAATTACTTCCCTTTTTGTATTGAGTATACTGTTAACGTCGTATTTACGAAATAAACGTAGAGTATTCGACAACAGGTTCCTTTTCTGTTACGTAGTATGTTCGACACTAAGGTTCGACAACTTCATTACGTGAATATCGATTTACGTTAAATTTATGAATTTATAGACGAGAATGCAGAATGTTATTTTCCTCATTTGTTAAGTCAAACTTTTGGGACATGAAATGTAAAAATGTGTTGTTTGAAATGCAGTCAGTTTAAGAGTTATACGACAAGTTCTGAAACTGTTAATCAGGAACTAATTCAGACTTCAAGTAACCAAAAATATACCGGCTTTTTTAATCGTGTGTGGGTTGTTGCGTGAAAGTTTTGGAACACCGAGATAAATCTTAAGCGCTTCAGCTAGTGTATGAATAAATATACGAACTGGTCAAAGAGTTAGTGAAAAATCAAAGTTCTGGGACCTCTCTCAAATTAACATATTTTGAACGAATTAAATAAAATGCTATCAGGATGTATTCCTGGAAATTATTTGATATGTGTTTTTGTAATTATACGCTACCTAATTATAAAGCATTGCAAACGTTATTCGAAATTCCAAGTAAAACATATAGTGTTGTGGTTCCGTGAAACCAAGCTCATCAACAGTTTCACAGATTGTCTGAGATTGCTATGTAGATTTTCACTTGTGTTGCTGACTTAAGCCGTTACTTTCACGTTTTATAATAGATACACCATTATTTCTTTTTGGTGTCCCCGTAGGGACGTTCATAAATTGCGCTCGACGCCCATGTTTCAGGGCGTCGGCGCGGGGTATTGGGTATAGTTTTCAACTAGCAATAACCACGCCTCGGATAAACCTCATTGGCTATGGTACCGCCACTGCGCAAAGCTGATTTGACTGATTATACATTGACTATATATATATAACACACAAATGCCAAACTGGAGGCTTATAAATTAACATATCTTTTATAATTAATGTAAATATAATTATATAAACATATGAAATTCTAAACACGCATTCAATATATCGTTTTATTCTTCCTTTTGAATAAAGCGGGACGTGTCTATAATTCAGAAACTTCGCCAGCGAAACAGTTTCTTAGTATCATAGTTTCAAATTACTTCCCTTTTTATATTGAGTATATTGTTAACGTCGTATTTACGAAATAAACGTGGAGTATTCGACAACAGGTTCCTTTTCTGTTAGGTTCGACAATTTCATTACGTGAATATCGATTACGTTAAATTTATGAATTTACAGAAGAGTTCGGAGAATGTTATTTTCCTCATTTGTTAAGTCAAACTTTTGGGACATGAAATGTTAAAAATGTTGTTTGAAAATTGAAATGCAGTCAGTTTAGGAGTAATACGGCAAGTTCTGAAGCTGTTAATCAGGAACTAATTCAAACTTCAAGTAACCAAAATACACCGGCTTCTTTTAATTGTGTGTCGGTTGTTGCGTGAAGGTTTTGGAACTCCGACATAAATCGTTTGCGCTTCGGCTAGTGTATGAATAAATATACGAACTAGTTAAAGAGTTGGTGAAAAATCAAAAGTTCTTTTATAATTATACGCTACCTAATTATAAAGCGTTGCAAACGTTTTTCGAAATTCCAAGTTAAACATATAGTGTAGTGGTTCTGTGAAACCAAGCTCACAAACATTTTCACAGATTGTCTGAGATTGCTATGTAGATTTTCACTTGTGTTGCTGATTTAAGCCGTTATTTTCACGTTTTATAATTGTAAAAAAGATACACCATTATTTCTTTTTGGTGTCCCCGTAGGGACGTTCATAAATTGCGCTCGACGCCCATGTTTCAGGGCGTCGGCGCTGGGTATTGGGTATAGTTTTCAACTAGCAATAACCACGCCTCGGATAAACCTCATTGGCTATGGTACCGCCACTGCGCAAAGCTGATATAATTGATCAAATATTGACTATATATACATAACACACAAATGCCAAATTAAAGGTTTATAAATTTACATAACTTTTATAATTTACACTAAATATTTATATAAACACTTGAAATTCTAAACACGCATTCGATGCATTATTTTATAATTGCCTTTGAGTAAAGTGGGACGTCTCAATAATTCAGAAGCTCCGCCAGCGAAGCAGGTTCTTAGTATGTTAATTTCAAATTAATTCCCTTTTTGTATTTAGTATACTGTTAACGTCGTATTTACGAAATAAACGTACAGTATACGTCAACTGTTTCCTGTTCTATTTCGGAGTATGTTTGACACTAATGGTCGACAACTTCATATTATCGTAAACAATACGAGCATATAGAAATACTTCCAGACGAGTTTGCAGGATTAAACTTTCTACATTTGTTTAGTCATTTTGTTTTCAAATACAGTACAACCTCTGTACAACAACATCAAAGGGAACATCAACTTTTGGTTGTTTAGCAGAGGTTGTTGCTCTAGGGAGGTTGATTTGTTCATATAAAACTGCTTTGGGAAATTAAACATTTGTCTTTGTAGAGAGTTTTTATTCTCTTTGGAGGTGTTGTTTAGAGAGGTTGGACTGTGTGAAAAAAGTAAATTAGTGTTAAAGCGACTGCACTCCAGATGAACCCCAAAATAAATAACTTCGCTTTCGCCGTTAAACATTATCCTTTGTGTATTTAAAGTCTAATAATGGTCAAAAACGAATTGTTTTTAAGAAATAAAAGCTTTTGCTGTTGTTTTTTATCTTCCCGGAGAATGGGTTTCCCGTTTAAAAATAGCGGGGATACGTCATGCGGGCAGTTTGAAACGATCACGTGATCGTTGTATTTAAATGTAAACAAAACAAAATGGCAGAGTCTTCAGCATCGAATATTGAAGAGGTAAGTGTATAGGCTGTATCATCGATTAAATCGACGTATGATGTATGAAAAATGTTGTAACTTTTGTGAAATGTTTAAATGACGTTAATCTCTGCATGTGCAAACGGTCATGCGCGATGTCACGTGATGACTCCACAATATCATGTGACGATTCAGATAAAAATAAACATGATATTTTTAAACTTACCCCGTTAGTCACGGGGTAAAATTCGCGATAGAAAATATTTCAAAAACAGTATTTTTTCAGCGTTTCTTTAGCTATAAAATATGTCAGTGGTCAGATTTAAATGCCCCTCATACAAATGTAACACTGATTTTCTTGAAATTTTATTTTTTAAGTCATTTGGCCATCTGGAGTGCAGTCGCTTTAAACCCAATTTGCCCACCAATCGAATTGCTCAGATTTTCAAATAAAGGTCTTTCTATTTTATTAAAACTAATTACTGAAATCACTTAATTCATTTAGTGTTTGACCTTATTTGCCCACCAATCGAATCGCTCAGATTTTCAAATAAACGTCTTTCTTTTTTATTAAAACCAACCACTGAAATCACTTAATTCATTAAGACTTCGCTCTTACTAGAAAGCACTTTAGCTCCGCCCACCATTCATGTCGGTGGCTATGCAAACACTAAGTAAGTTTGAGTTTATTAAGTTAAATTTTAACAATTAAGAACCCCGGTCGCTCGCTACCGCTCGATCCCTTAGGGTTTCTTAATTGTTAAAATTTGACTTAAAAATACTAACTTATACATAGTGTTGTATAAATACAGTTAGTGTAGGCGTTATACGACAAGGCATGAAGTTGTTAATCAGGAACTAATTCAAATTTCAAGTGAAAAAAACAAACGGCTTTCTTTTATCGTCTGTCGGTTATTCCCTTAAAGTTTTGGAACACCGAGATAAATATTTTGCGCTTCATTCAGATTATGAATCAGTATACGAATTTGTTAAAGCTGCTTGCTTGTGGTTCCAGTATAAGTTCCTGTAACGTATTTATGTATATCTGAAATCATACGTTACTAAATTACAAAAAGTTGCAAACGCTTTTGAAATTCCAAGTTAAACATATAGTGTAGTGGTGCCGTAAAACCAAGCTCACCACCATTTTAAAGAGATTGTTTGAAAATGATATGGGAATTTTTACTTGTGGTGTTAATTTTAGCTATTACTTTTTTCAGTTCATGTTATTATTTATGAAGATAAATCATTATTTCTTTTTGGTGTCCCCGTAGGGACGTTCATAAATTGCCCTCGACGCCCATGTTTCAGGGCGTCGGCGCGGGGTATTGGGTATAGTTTTCAACTAGCAATAACCACGCCTCGGATAAACCTCATTGGCTATGATACCGCCACTGCGCAAAGCTGATATAATTGATCAAATATTGACTATATAAACATAACACACAAATGCCAAATTGCAGGTTTATAAATTTACATAACTTTTATAATTTACGCTAAATATTTATATAAACACTTAAAATTCTAAACACGCATTCGATGCATTATTTTATAATTGCCTTTGAGTAAAGTGGGACGTCTCAATAATTCAGAAACTTCGCCAGCGAAACAGTTTCTTAGTATTTTATTTTCAAATTACTTCCCTTTTTTGTTTCGTAAACTGGTAGCGTCGTATTTACGAAATAAACGTAGACCATTTAACTGTTTCCTTTTCCTTTACAGTGTATGTTTGACACTAAAGTGCGACAACTTCATTACGTGAATATTTACGTTAAATTTATGAATTTACAGAATAGTTCGGAGAATTTTATTTCCCTCATTTGTTAAGTCAAACTTTTGGGACATAAAATGTAAAAAAGTGTTGTTTGAAATATAGTCAGTTTAGGAGTTATACGACAAGGCATGAAGTTGTTAATCAGGAACTAATTCAAACTTCAAGTGAACACATTTATAAACCGGCTTTCTTTTATCGGGTGTTAGACTGGCATCAGTCGTTAGAGTCATTACCTCCCGTCTTTTCTGGGCATTTTTATAACATCTTCACAATTTCTTCTTCCCTTGACTCAAACGACTGGACAAATGCGATCGGAACCGGGCAGGATTGTGCCTGGTTCTATAATTGCCATGAAATAAGGAATCATTGAAGAAGTGATCATGATATAATGTGACCCTAGATTGACTTCTATAGCCATTTATCATGTGTTAGGTAACACAGAGGGGGACCCTTTCATCTGGTCATGAAACAGAAATATCTGTACCACCTGGCATGTAATTAGATGTATCTAAATAAAAGTGAAACTGACCAATACATTTATACACTGATAATTAGTAGGTTCTATGTAGCAATATTTGTCATAAATGCAATAATTAAGCAAATTATAAATTTGAGTTGAATATTTTGGAGGAAACCATCGCATATGGTTTACAAAAATTGAAATAAGAAATCGGAAAAAAGTTGTAGAGGGATATCTATCTGGAAAGGATGTATTTTTCTGTGCTCCAACATGAAGCGGAAAGTCTTTAATTTGAAAGCTTCCAATGACACAGTTGTAGTTTGCCATCAGTATGTTGCATTGTTGTGTCATCGCTAGTTTTATTAATGAAGTCACAGGAAAAGAAACTTCAATCGTTGTGAGTGAATGCATTGTATTTGACTGATACAAAAAGCAATTGGTTGGGCATACTGAAAGTCAGTTATAATATTTTGTTTTGCAGTCCCAAAATGAGCTTTGATTGAGATAAATTTTTGATAAAGATATTTTTCTTAAAAGACAAAAGACTTCAGGAGAAAAAAGACCTTTTAATCTGAACCAACTTTTATAAGTCTATTGTCTTCCAACCTAATTATTATGCATACACAGTTGTCTTTGTATTATCTTGAAATCTGTTTTGTTGGTGTTTTTAATTCAATTTTTCTATATTTTAAAACACTGTTTTATTGAATGAAACTATGGAGAATAATTTATTACAAATAATTCCAGTACACTATATACCTTATAAAAATGCTATGTGTGCTGATCTCTGAAATGAAATGTGCTACCCAAAACTTCAACTGAGAATTGTAAAATCAAATCTTTTCCCTACTTCAACATCTGGTCAGATTTTTCAAGGCTCAAAAATTTTTTTGTCTTCTTGGGGTCAGTGCTACTTGAGCATAAATTAATCGCTAAGAAGGCAATAAAATTTCTTTACTGTTAAACCACTGATGTGTTTCTCCTTGGATTAGGTAACCAAGAATCGCATTTGATAAGTCTGTTGAGATGAGCTTTGATTGAGACAAATTTTTGATAGAGATACTTTCTAAAAAGAAAAAAAAGACTAGAAGAGAAAAAATTTAAGCCTCTCAATCTCAACAGACTTTTATAAGTCTAATCGGGTGTCAGTTGTTCCGTTAAAGTTTTGGAACACCGAGATAAATCTTTTGCGCTTGAGCCTATGCTAACTTATAAAAATTGCTCGCTCTCAGAGTTTGGTAAACAAATCAAAGTTCTTAGAACCGTCTGACATTAGCATATTTTAGAACGAATCAAATAAAATTGTTCCAGTCTAAATTCCTTTAAACTATTTATATGTGATTATACGCTACCAAATATAAAGCGTTACAAACGCTTTTGAAATTCTAAGTATAGTGTACTCCGTGAAACCAAGCTCGCATACATTTTCACAGATCGTCTGAAATTGCTTTGTAGAGTTTTACTTGTGTTGTTGATTCTAGCCATTACTGTGACATTTCATATTTTTTAGGAAGATAAATCATAATTTCTTTTTGGTGTCCCCGTAGGGACCCCGACGCCCATGTTTCAGGGCGTCGGCGCGGGGTATTGGGTATAGTTTTCAACTAGCAATAACCACGCCTCGGATAAACCTCATTGGCTATGGTACCGCCACTGTGCAAAGCTGATATGATTGATCAAACATTGACTATATATATAAAACACAAATGCCAAACTTGAGGCTTATGAACTTACATACCATTTATAAATAATGTAAATATATTTATAGGAACACATGAAATTTTATGGCTATGGTACCGCCACTGCCAAAAGCTGTTTTGACTGATTATTAAAATTTTATTGACTATATATATAACACACAAATGCCAAACTGGAGCCTTATAGATTGGCACATCTTGATAATTAACGTAAATATATTTATATAAACATATGCAATTCTAAACTCACATTCGCTATATTAGTTTATTCTTCCCTTTGCATAGATCGGGACGTCTCTATAATTCAGTAGTTTTACCAGCGAAGCAGGTTCTTAGTATCCAAGTTTCAAATTACTTCCCTTATTATACGTCGTATTTACGAATAAACGTAGAGTATACGTCGAATGGTTCCTTTTCTGTGAGTTTATTTGACACTAAGGTTTGACAACTTCATATTATGGTCCATATTACCTTAATATAGATTTACGTTTATGACGAGTTTGCGTAGACTACTATTTTCCTCATTTGTTTAGTCAAACGTTTGGAAGATGAAATGTATAATAGTTTTGTTTGAACTGCTTCCAGTTTAGGAGTTTTAGTTGTTAATCAGGAACTACTGTAATTCAAATTAAGCAACAAAAAGATACACCGGTTTTTTTTATCGTCTGTCGGTTGTTCCTTTGAAGTTTTGGAACACTGGAATAAATCTTTTGCGCTTCAGTCAGTTAGTCCAGGATTTTCCACAAACGACACCTTCATATTAGCATAAACGATTCGCGCATACAGAAATACTTAAAAAATATAAATTTCCTGACGAGTTTGCAGAATGGTGTTATGGTGATTTTAAGTCAAAGTTTTGGAACAAGAAATAGTGCCACAGAGCTTTTTCTTTTTTAAATGCAGTCAGTTTATGAGGTATACGACAGGCTATAAACTTTAAGATATAATATGACTTCTCTATAACTCAGAACTTTTGTGAATACATAGTTCCAACATCAACAATATTTACCTCCCTTGTTCTGAATTGGCAGCCATTTTGTATGGCAGCTTCCCTTAAAGTTAATAGGGAACAATCTACTTCACAATTACAAATAATCAGATTTATAAACATAATTAATATATGATGCTGATATGGGTAGATGACTCAGCAGGTTCAAGAAAATATGGTTGTCACACATAAATTATCTTGGTATTTTCTTAATTATCACATAAATGAGAAAAAATCCTATTAATGCTTTATCAGTTTTGCCATTCAAAATGGCTGCCGATTCAGAACAAGGGAGGTAAATATTGTGGATGTGGGAACTATGTATAAAGCATGTTTTTATGTGGTAAACGCATCCCTTGGCTGGAGCATGGAGGTATAAAACAGGATCAACACTATTCGGAATAAAGAGTGGCTTTATCAAAAGAAAATACAGATCAGTTGCTAGATACTTTAATATGTCATGAACTCAACAAATGCTTTCTCGTACATTAGATAAACATACGATAAACATATCATTTAGTAATACACGGAAATCAACCTAAAACATCCTAATCTGGAAACCAAAACGTGTTTACATTAACGTGAAGGATTGAGTTTGCTCATGATTGATATGGTAAAACAGATTATTACTATTTCCTAA
Source organism: Saxidomus purpurata (assembly GCA_022818135.1). Classification (NCBI taxonomy): domain Eukaryota; kingdom Metazoa; phylum Mollusca; class Bivalvia; order Venerida; family Veneridae; genus Saxidomus; species Saxidomus purpurata. Next base: position 39,778,694 of record JAFMSR010000009.1, on the reverse strand, counting down.
AAGGTATAGATCCATACTCACAACGCCCAGAAAAATCCCGCATGCAGCGATTAGTACACATTAATGGAATTGACTGTTTTAAGAATAAACGCTTTGGATTGGTTTTCAACGTTTTGCGTTCTACATTCTTTGGTAATACAATAGACTATTCTATCATTGAGCAATTCAGTTTCTGTGCCAACAGATCAGTTATTGATGGCTAGTATAGGAAAGGCACTAGCATTCTGTAAAGGCCAGTAAACGGAAGTTTGTGTGGACTGATTTTGACATCAAAATACTATAGAGTTAAGCTATTCCGATGCGGATTTTTACTTTGATGTCATGATAATTTGGATACCATAACTCTAAAGTAAATTATCATTTTAAACTATTACTGCTTGTCGATATAGTTCCATACCATGCAATTACTGTGAACACACGTGAACGAATAATATTGCTAAAATTGAAATTTTGTCGAGTAGTTTTTCTTGTTTAACATTACTGTCAAATACCAAAAATGTACATCAGAAATAAACTATTTTATATCGCAGCAGTTTTCTTTAGCTGGAAATTTAAAGCTTATACACAACAGCACAACGAGGGAATAGGACATACTTCTCCCTCAAGCGAAGCAACATCTCCGATTATTACTTACCAGAATATGTCAAGTTCTTTAAACTCCTTACCAGAAGTACTTTCGTATACAGAACAGTTCATTAGGCGACTGGCAGGACGGAAAATAAACGTAAAGAAACTTATCTTGGAATATTCTTTGGTTTGTCCGGTTAAAGAAACATGCGGTGTATATGGAGGACTGTTTCCACCTATGTATGATATACCATCATTATCAGGTAAGTCTTAGTCGGATCACAGTGCGGAAAGTAGTACATACCGGTATTACAAGAAGATAGTAATATATATACACTTAGTAGACATTAAGAACAGAAGACAGTCCTAATTTTCCCGAGATTGTCAAGCAGCGAATACCAGAAAATGATAGTAAATATACTCAGTTATAGCAAAGACCAGAAGATAGTAATAGATATACTCATTTATAGCAAAGACCAGAATATAGTAATAGATATACTCAGTAATAGCAAAGACCAGAAGATAGTAATAGATATACTCAGTAATAGCAAGACCAGAAGATAGTAATAGATATACTCATTTATAGGCAAAGACCAGAATATAGTAATAGATATACTCAGTAATAGGCAAAGACCAGAAGATAGTAATAGATATACCATTTTAGCAAAGACCAGAATATAGTAATAGATATACTCAGTAATAGCAAAGACCAGAATATAGTATAGAATACCATTTATAGCAAAGACCAGAATATAGTAATAGATATACTCATTTATAGCAAAGACCAGAATATAGTAATAGATATACTCAGTAATAGCAAAGACCAGAAGATAGTAATAGATATACTCATTTATAGCAAAGACCAGAATATAGTAATAGATATACTCAGTAACAGCAAAGACCAGAAGATAGTAATAGATATACTCATTTATAGCAAAGACCAGAATATAGTAATAGATATACTCAGTAATAGCAAAGACCAGAAGATAGTAATAGATATACTCATTTATAGCAAAGACCAGAATATAGTAATAGATATACTCAGTAATAGCAAAGACCAGAAGATAGTAATAGATATACTCATTTATAGCAAAGACCAGAATATAGTAATAGATATACTCAGTAATAGCAAAGACCAGAAGATAGTAATAGATATACTCATTTATAGCAAAGACCAGAATATAGTAATAGATATACCAGTAATAGCAAAGACCAGAAGATAGTAATAGATATACTCATTTATAGCAAAGACCAGAATATAGTAATAGATATACTCAGTAATAGCAAAGACCAGAAGATAGTAATAGATATACTCAGTAAGAGCAAAGACCAGAAGATAGTAATAGATATACTCATTTATAGCAAAGACCAGAATATAGTAATAATATACTCATTTATAGCAAAGACCAGAAGATATAATAGATATACTCAGTAATAGCAAAGACCAGAAGATAGTAATAGATATACTCATTTATAGCAAAGACCAGAATATAGTAATAGATATACTCATTTATAGCAAAGACCAGAATATAGTAATAGATATACTCAGTAATAGCAAAGACCAGAATATAGTAATAGATATACTCATTTATAGCAAAGACCAGAATATAGTAATAGATATACTCATTTATAGCAAAGACCAGAATATAGTAATAGATATACTCATTTATAGCAAAGACCAGAATATAGTAATAGATATACTCATTTATAGCAAAGACCAGAAGATAGTAATAGATATACCAGTAATAGCAAAGACCAGAAGATAGTAATAGATATACTCATTTATAGCAAAGACCAGAATATAGTAATAGATATACTCATTTATAGCAAAGACCAGAAGATAGTAATAGATATACTCATTTATAGCAAAGACCAGAAGATAGTAATAGATATACTCATTTATAGCAAAGACCAGAAGATAGTAATAGATATACTCATTTATAGCAAAGACCAGAATATAGTAATAGATATACTCATTTATAGCAAAGACCAGAATATAGTAATAGATATACTCATTTATAGCAAAGACCAGAAGATAGTAATAGATATACTCAGTAATAGCAAAGACCAGAAGATAGTAATAGATATACTCATTTATAGCAAAGACCAGAATATAGTAATAGATATACTCATTTATAGCAAAGACCAGAATATAGTAATAGATATACTCATTTATAGCAAAGACCAGAAGATAGTAATAGATATACTCATTTATAGCAAAGACCAGAAGATAGTAATAGATATACTCATTTATAGCAAAGACCAGAAGATAGTAATAGATATACTCAGTAATAGCAAAGACCAGAAGATAGTAATAGATATACTCATTTATAGCAAAGACCAGAATATAGTAATAGATATACTCATTTATAGCAAAGACCAGAATATAGTAATAGATATACTCATTTATAGCAAAGACCAGAATATAGTAATAGATATACTCATTTATAGCAAAGACCAGAATATAGTAATAATATACTCATTTATAGCAAAGACCAGAAGATAGTAATAGATATACTCATTTATAGCAAAGACCAGAAGATAGTAATAGATATACTCATTTATAGCAAAGACCAGAAGATAGTAATAGATATACTCATTTATAGCAAAGACCAGAATATAGTAATACAAATATACTCGGCTAAGAAAAGATCAGAAGACAGTAATAGATGAAATCAAATACAGTAAAGACTAGAAAATAGTAATAGATGTACTCAGTTACAGCAAAGAATAGAAGAAAGTAATGAATATATTCAGTTAAAGCAAAAGCCAAAATATGGTAATACTACATATACTCTGTTTTAGAAAAGTTCAGAAGATGGTGATAGAATTTACTCAGTAATAGCAAAGAATAGAAGATAGTAATAAATACACTCAGTTATAGCAAAAGCCAGAAGATAATATTGATTATAGCAAAGACCAGCAGAAAGTAATATTATATACACTCTGTTATAGCAAAGACCAGAATATAGTAATAGATATACTCAGTTATAGTAAATACCAGAAGAAAGAAATAGATATAAATAGTTATACCAAAGATCAGAAAATGGATTGAATATACTCAGTTTTAATAATGACCAAACAATAGTATTAACTATACGTAGTTTAAATTTAGACCAGAAATAGTTATAAATATAACTGAGTTATTAGATTTGACCAGAACATTGTGAAAATAGTAAAAAGTAATCAGTCGTATTAAAACACCAATACTTTTGTATATGCTTATTTTAGAGTTAAGACTAGAAAATAGTACTGAATAAATTAAACTCAATTCGAGTGATGTCCAGAAAAGAGTGATAAATATGCTTTGGTAAAGTAAATATAAAAATAACATTTCATACAGTTTCTTAGAGTTAAGGCAATTTTCTGTTTTTCCTGACTTGCTTAGTTGATAATGAGTCCATTCCTTTTTTAATTCTCTTTAAAGTTTAGACAAAAATCATTAGACGTAAGTTACTTCGATAATAAATGTAACAAATCCAAAGGCAACACGGACTTGAAGCATTTATTACGAGACCGTATAAGACGTTCCTAATAAATTCACAAGGTCAGCTCTGCGTAATATACAAAATTATATTTAAGTAAGTTGTTTGATTGTTATCTAATAAGATAAAGCATATTACCAGTCACAAAGGCGACATCCATAAGGTTTGATGATATTAAAATAGCTATATCTAATTTTTATCTAATTTCAGAATGTAAAACTTGTACTTGTGATCAAACATGTCTTGTAGACAGCAACTGCTGCCCTGGAACACACTTTGGATATCTCCATTATGAATGTTTAAATACATTTCTGTACCCAAAAGAGATGATTTTATCAAGTTACATGGCCGATCGATGCCTTGAAAGTTACACGGCAAATAAAACACTGACTGAACAATGTGCATCCCAATATCGTCCGTGCAGTTCTTTTGAATCAGGCCTTATTTACAAGAACACATTCTGTGCAAAATGCAATTATGAGAACAACTGCATTCCCTGGAAACTAAATGTACAGTGCCCCTCAAAGCATGTGTTTCAAGGAATGTTTAAGTCAGTTAATGAGGTTAAGGCTTTGATAGACGAATATAACTGTACCATACAGTATCAATATTCTAGCAAGTATAACAAAGGCTGCAACAATCGGGATTATTTTAGTATGACTCTTATTGATAGATGCAATGTTACTGGATTATGGCAACTGTATGATGCAGACACAGAATGGGCATGTGAAAACTTTATGCAACCGTACAAAGTTTTCAAAAATATTTTCTGTTACATATGTAATCCAAGCCGTGGAAACGACCAAGATGTAGCACTGATTGAGAACTGCAGTTTACCTGCAAATTCCTCCGAATCTTTCATGCGGGAGATATGCAAATCTTATCCAGTATCCGATCGCATGAAGCCATTTAAGAATAAATATTGCTATGCGTGTAGCAAGGGAAAGGAAATGTTGGAAAATTCAATGACAGATATCATTTCATTATCAGATGTATCTGAAAAGAACGACCCTTCAACACTTGAAACACAATTGTCATTTTCTTTAGTCTTTCACACAGACAATAGTGTTAAGGAGTTAGAACATTTTGTACACGAGTTAATGGAAGGAACATTTGACTTTGTAGAACATAACACCGAACATAAAGCCACAAGCAAAACTTACTACAATTTTTCAAGCTTTGGAGATATAATTGATCAGTATATCAGTGTTTGTGGCAAGACAACGCTCTGCAATGAAACTGGTGCACACACAGGCCATATCTATGGCAATCCAGTCTGTGGTGAGTGTACATGTGACAGCGTTTGTGCTGAACTTGATAATTGCTGTCCCGACACAATTATATCGAAGCAACCATATTCTTGCTTAAAAACGGAAGCGTTTCCTTCACTTAGGAAAAGTGTTAAAGAGAATCAAGAATGGTATGACGAACCGGCTCATGGAAACAACAGCATTAAGATTATAGACACATGTATAGAGGAAGGGCATCCTTTGTCGCATAAATGTTCTACATATGGCAATGCTGCAGATTTTATTTCCAGTATACCAATAAGTACCACCGCCCCTGTAACGTACAGAAACATTTACTGTTACACTTGCAACAACAACAAGTCCAATTTTGTTTTGAATGTTCAAGCATACTGTGAAACATATTTTGAACACGAACTGTATACAGACATATCGGTGTTCCTGCGCGAAGTAAAGTTGTACTGCCGCAGGATTTCATTTATTCCTGTGAAAGGAAGACGATGTTTAAAGTATGACCGCATCAAAGCCAGCTTCGTTGGAGGGAGAAAGTATGTTCGTAAAGAAATGCATCCATCAAAATTCGAATTTTGGGTAACAGAAACTAAAAAAATACTTCTTACTAACTTGACCACGCCGGTCAAAGCTGTTTACTCTATTTGTAACCAGACAGGATATCTACAAGAATATAATGTCGTGACGAAGGAAGTGTGTGAAAACGAGGCAGTGAACATAATGTCACTTCCGGAATATCGCTTTGAAAAGAGAGTATACAAAAACTTCGCCTGTTTCCTATGTAACCCCGACTTAAAAGTTTCTGAAACGGACCTGAGTAATGTCACGTCAGACTGCTTGTTGGACAATTCTACTGAGTGGTACGAGCAGGATGAATCTCTTAAACACTTGTGCAGAGTAACAGATAGCGAACAGCGATGGTTTCCATATAAAAACATGTACTGTGCAGAGTGTAATCTTCCACCATGGCAACGTGTAAGCTTTTATCTAGTTTGAAATGAAACACGAAAAGAATTACATTGTATTCTATTTAAAGGGACATACCCTATAACTGATGTAAAACTAAATAACCTCAAAAACATAAATAAAAGAACTTCGGAAGTATTATAACTTACCTAAAAGTTTAAGCAATGCACTCATTATCAATAAAATAAGCGTTTTAAAATATGTTGCAGTACAGTTAACCATTCAATAACCTTGTAGAGTTGTTGGTGTACAATTAATGGGTGGATAGCGATTTACACTCAACAGGTTTAGAAACGCAAAAGTGGCAAAATATTAATTTTGATAGTGTTATCGTGTTTCAAATTTATTCAAATTTCATACACAACAAAAACAATATAAAATTGAATTATTGTAAAAGTTTCAATAATTCATCGCAAAAAATGACTTAAATAGAAATAAAAACAATAGCGTCATTCAAATAAAAATGTTCAACAGGGGAAATATTTGCGTTTCTAAACCTGTTAAGTGTATTACAGAAGGCCTCTTTATTGATTAATTGTGGTAAAATGAAGTATTTTACGATATATGGTGTTCTTTAATATTACATTTATTTATCATTTTACGTTCACTGAACACATTATCTATATTTCGAGAATATAATCTGCAAGATGTAGGGTATGTCCCTTTAATGCTACTTGACCTCGCCTTTTCTGAAATTAGACTCCTGCATTATGTAGACATACTCGGTAGAGATGACACCTACCTAGATGTAATAACAGCAAATGCCTTACAAAACGACTCCAGCTATAGCAAAAATCCGGATACAAGGAAAAACATTTCTGTTTCCGAGTTTCTTTCTTTCTTTATTTTATATGAAAATGTCAGATGGATACATGTATAACAAAGTCGGGATATAAGGAACAAATTTAAATGGTCTCAAGGAGTTCGTTATTAACGGAATTTACTGTAGTATATTATAAAACGACTTCTAGACATTTTAAGATATACAAAGATCAAATAAATAATAAGTACGAAGAACCGAATAAAGAAAAAGAGACTGTCTTTATAGTATTGTGATAATTTTAATATCTAAATGCCTAGATAAATACATATGCATGTATCAGCTCTTCCTAATTTTGATTATATCAATACAATATTTCATTAAAAATCACCGTAAACTATGACATTTGCAGCTACGGCATAAGATCAGAGGAATTTATTGTATGCAGAATAATTACATATACATTGTACATTCGAATGATTTGATTACAATTCAATCAAATATTTAAAGCTGCTCGCTCTCAGATTTTGTTAAAAAAATTAAGTTCTTCAAACTGTATGTAAATAACGTATTTTAGAACATATAGTCATATAAAAAGGCTCCAGTATAAATTCCTGTCACGTATATCTCTAAATTTCAAATAATACGCTACCAAATTCAAAAGCGTTGCAAACGATATAAACATATAGTGTAGCGGTGCCGTGTAACCGATATTTTCAATCGATTTTTGCAAATTCCTACCTAGATTTTTGCTTATATTTTGATTCTAGCCTTTAATTTTATATTTATGTATAAGGAAAAAAAAAAAAAAAAAAAAAAAAAAAAAAAAAAAAAAAAAAAAAAAAAAAAAAAAAAAAAAAAAAAAAAAAAAAAAAAAAAAAAAAAAAAAAAAAAAAAAAAAAAAAAAAAAAAAAAAAAAAAAAAAAATTTATTTTTTTTTTTTTTTTTTTATTTTTTATTATTATTATTTAAATAATAATTTTTATTTTTTTTTAAAAAAAAAATTTTTAAAAAAAAAAAAAAAAAATTTTTTTTTTTTTTTTTTTTTTTTTTAAAAAAAAAATAATTTTTTTTTTTTTAATAAAAAAAAAATTATTTTTAAATATTTTTTTTTTTTTTTTTTTATAATAAATTTTTTAATATTTTTTTTTTTTAAAAAAAAAAAAAGAAAGAATTTATTATTTCTTAAGTATATCAATTTTTATAAAAAATATTTTTTTCAACGGTAACTGAGAGCGAGCAGCTTTAACACATTTTACACATAATCTTTGGTACATTTTGTAACGATTCAATACTTTCAATTAAAAACCCTGAAACACATACTTTAAGGTTTGTTTGTAAACGAAGAATCAAAAGAGAAAGAAGAATGAAGGGTATCTATATAATATATTAATGGAAAGAACAGAGCTTATAACATTGCAATGTTCTGATTTGAATATGTTTTGTTTATTTATCTTGAGTGTTTGTGGGTTAACATACTCCATTTTTGGTTAAATGTCTATTTTATTTATCAAAGTTGCTATGATCTGTTTTATTATTTTATCTTTATCTTATTTATTTTACTGCTTAAAAGGGATTTTTGTTGCATATATTTTTTAACATTAAAATACTTCGGTAAAAGAATAATATCATTTATTAACGATTTATTTTTTTCTAATTGGCTTTCTAAGGTGATAATTTTTTTATTCAAAATTTCTAGAAAGACGTTTAGCGTACAGAAATAGTTATCAGCAAAGTTATAACTAAGTAACTATGGACATATAAAATCGTGTTATGTCTCTTGAATAAAGCGAAATTTATTTTTATTATCACAGATATAAATTGTATATCCCGCCTTTTCGCATGGTGTATTTAATCCCGATTAGACAACATAATATTTGCTGTCTGCATAGGAGCGTAACTGCTTGAAATGGAACATATTAAGTAGACAATAGGCAGCAATATGTTAAGTGTTCTTATCTGTAATGTGGCTTTTAAAATGATTTTGAAAATCAGTAACAGTTTGTTATATTTTATGCTTTATATATTCCACACGTAATTGATACTTTTGCAGTGGTCTACCTTTACCGTATAGAGTAAACTCCGTATATAACGACTCCGGATATAACGAAACTCCGGATATAACGAACATATTTTCTCTGTCCGTTCTGTTTTCTTTATTTATCTTATATGAAAATGTTATATGGATATAACAAACTCCGGATATAACGAACATATTTAAATGGTCCCAAGGAGTTCTTAATAAGCAGAGTTTACTATATTTCAATTTTATATAACCACAGGTAGATGTTGTACTCAATCCATATGACCAGAAAAGTCCAAACGTGTATAGTTACCTATTCTCGTTATCACCAGACGATTTCGAGCGTCTCGACAAGGCATCAGAAGCAGACGATGTATCGGATTGTCCTGGTGGAACGTACGATTTTAGCTTGGTAAGTAGCAGACGATAAACCGGATTGTCCTGGTGGAACGTACGATTTTAACTTGGTAAGTAGCAGACGATAAACCGGATTGTCCTGGTGGAACGTACGATTTTAGCTTGGTAAGTAGCAGACGATAAACCGAATTGTCCTGGTGGAACGTAAGATTTAAGCTTGGTAAGTAGCAGGCGTGGAACGTACGATTTTAGCTTGGTAAGTAGCAGACGATATACCGAATTGTCCTGGTGGAACGTACGATTTTAGCTTGGTGAGTAGCAGACGATATACAGGATTGTCCTGGTGGAACGTACGATTTTAGCTTGGTAAATATTTCGTTTTACTGTAGAGGCACTCCTTAAAATTGCGTGTAATTTTAAACAATATATAAATTGCAGTCAAGACTGTTTTAAAGACCATGGGAAACGGTCAAGAAGGTTACATACGGCAAACAGTGTGATTATAAACAAGTTAGATAAAAAAAAGATGTATATTTGTATATTTTCCTTTGAACGGCGGCCATCTTGGACGCCATCTTGGATTTCTGTCGACTCCCACCATTTAGAACCAAATAAAGTTCAGTTCCAGACACTAGAGACTCTGACGAACATTTGGATATGTAAAAGTCACTGTTTACAGATAGGGATGGGTTGACCCCCAAAATCAGCAAGATAATTGTATTGGTTTGCTACACTATTACTAATGACCTGCATACATTAGAAAAGTTTGCGTGTGTTATGTTTACATTAGACACCATAAGCTCCTGAGTGGTACATGTATATGTGTTCATTAAAATAAATGAAGCATCATATATTAATTCCCGCCTGCGTGGTTGAGTGGTTAGTGTTGCGGACTTGAAATCACTATAACCTTTCATAGATTGAGGGTCATGAGTTGGAGCACTTCTATCGCCCATGTCTCTTTATGTGAGAAAGATGGCAGTTTCTTACGGAGGATAGGGTTCCAGTACTAGTTTTATCCAGGCACGATGGTTAGGTAAACTGCCCATATGTAAAAATGACCGAACTACGACTATCACCGCAAAACCATACACCCCCCGGGGGAAACGGCCCCCCGCCCCGGGAAATTTGCTTGGGACTCTCCGAATAAAAACAAACAATATAGTTAACTGCATTAATAATATTTAGATTTGTCTGTATTTTCAACCAAATTCCATCAAAATTATTATAATAGTACAATCACACACATTTTCACAGGCCACGGTATCAGTTGTTTTAACTCAGAAAGCCATTTTTTAGTATAAGAGTTTTAGAATTAATTTCTTGGTACCAATTACTTTCTTACAACGAATATTTGAACATTATATTTTAATAGTTTAATAATTAGATTAGAAAACAAATATAAGATAAAATTTGGACTACATGTATTTAATGTAGTGTCAGAGAGACATACGCACTTTGGTTAAGCTATTCGTTTAAGTTATTGCAGCTGAAATTTCTAAAAATAGCAAAAACTGACATACAGGTTTTTAAAAATTAAAACGACAGAGAGTTACTAATATACATGTAAGTTGTAAGAACTTGTCCTATAACGGATATAAATAAAACAGTTTTAACATATTTTATTTGCGGTATATTTCAGAACCAGTGTCGCTTACTTCATTGTAATGACGGCTACGAATTGTTCAACGCAACGTGTAAACCTGTACTTGAAACAGTCTCATATCATAATTACAATATTTCATTCAGGCTCGAACGCACAGAAAATGATGGAATTGCACTGTTTGGAAACGAATTTACTGGAAATACCAACTTAACCGTCGGTTTAAATGACCTTTGCTTAAAGACCGTCGAAATGATAACGAATACTTTTGAGCAAACAGTCAACTTCTTCATACGGCAAATTCACTGTCGAGTGTCATGTGTATGCTTGTTTTCTGACAAATCAGCTCTAAAGAAAAAAATATTTTTCGATATTTCAAGAACAAATTTCATTGAAGTGACGGCAATAATCGAAATACTATACACCGAATCAATTACAATGGTACGCAGGTCGCTTATTAATGCATTGAACCGACGCTATCACGTAAAAAACCTGATAAACATTGATGGGTATTTGCAGTCAGTTCACTTACGTGCATCTCAAACCAATATTTGGAAAAGGCTCGAGTTAAATGCTAGTTGTGTTTTCATAACAATATATAGTAAAAGTGATCTACCTTTAAGTTATCACCTATCTTCTAAAGTAGATACGTTTTTGCTTTGCCCATATGTAAAATTTAACTTAAGTGAAGTAAGTTTTGAAGTGGAAACTCTGTCAGTGTTTTTGAAGGAGAGTGGTTTTTCTTTTGCTCAGGGTGAGTACAAAATTATGGGACATTTTCTAATAATTTGTGCAGATGATTATTTTATCAGAAAAGGTAGCAATATTTTTTCGAGAGAAGTTGTCATTGACCCGTTTGATGATATACAGAAAGTACTGAATAATTTTACTTTAGTGTGCACGGTAACCTCGCTTGTATGTCTGTTCTTGACATTTACAGTGTATTCTTTATTTCCATCAATGCGCACAATACCAGGCAAATGTGTAATGCTCCTGTGTTTTTCCTTATTTGTTTCTCAATTTTCTCTTCAGTTTGGTTTACAAGGGTATACCAATAAGTCTACAATATGCATTGTTATAGGAATTTGTATTCACTATTTTTGGATAGCTGCTTTTTGTGCAATGCATATTTGCTCCATTCATACGTTCAAAGTGTTCTATTTAAATGAATGTTGTAATGACTTAATTCGTAAGCAGAGACGTTTGTTCAACAAGTATTTACTATATTTTGTTTTCTTACCTTTAACATTAGTTCTAGCTACAGTGCTTTTAAGCTGGATAACGTCCGTTGTTTCGATTCCTGGTTATGGCGAAAACTACTGCTTTATTTCAGACTTTTATATTTTTGTTGGAACATTTTTGACTCCGGCATGTCTTATATTGTTGTCTAATGTCGTCTTTTTCTCTTTAACATTTCACAAGATTCGAACTTCACCAAACATACAAAGCAACCAAGAAGAGAGAAAGAACTTCTATATTTTCCTTAGACTTTGCACTATTGTAGGTATTGCGTGGCCATTACTTATCATCAACAGTGTATTAAACAGTGTTTGGTTTTCTGGGATTATTTCTTTACAGGGGGTCTTCATTTTCGTCTCGTTTATTTTGAATAGGAGAGTTTTATCCCTGTGTGCATCTCTTTGTAAAAAAGACTCGGGACAAAAAACATCTAATACCAGAAGTTCATGATCAAGAACAAAATTTAAACAGAAATTTAACACCAGGTCTTAAAATTGTGTTTTGCGTCCCAAAAGATATATACATGTGCATATAATATAGGTAAGATAAATGCTTTTCAATTCAAAGTCGACTTTTAGTTGATTAAACGGACCAAAAAACCATCATAACACTTTAACTATGCGCATTTCTGCTTTGTAAATCTGCTAAATTTCTAAAATGGAAATATCGGCCTTTGAGTTTTGACAAAACCACTTAATTGTTCATAGAAATGCTCATTAAACCTTATATACAATATTTTGTCAATTGGATGTATTTCTATTTATTTTATAGATATTGTGTTAAATCTGTTGTTGAATCCATTCCGTACTTACTTGTTGATATAGTTTAACATATTATCAAGTTATTTATATTTATTGCATGATGTATTGCCGTTGTTGTTGTTGTTGTTGTTGTTGTTGTTGTTATACGTTTTGATGGCTTAACTCTGAAGAAAAAGATTACCATTATTTAAAACTTACTTTAGTCGAAATCAATGCATTTATTGTTAATAATTTTGTGTAGATGACAGATGCCAAGGAATCATGATGTTTATGTACATGTACATGTATGTTTATGTGTGTGTAAATGTAAACTTCGTTAAATAAAGATATTATTATCTAATTATTATTATTATTATTATTATCATTACTATTGTCATTATTTGCAAAATTAATTAATTTAGTTTGTAGTGTTAGCAGGACGGGTCATAGTTTAATAGACTGTATTGATGCATTTATTTGACCTTTTTGACACATGTAATAAATGGTCAAAAGCAGCATGTTCAATCCACATGTTTTTGTCCAGCTCGCTGACAGAGTCTTAAATGAATGTCATTTTGGCGGCTTAGTGCCTGTGCCTGCGTGTCCGGATTTTAACTTCCTTATTCATTGAAGGATTTTGAATTCAGTTGGCATAACTGTTCATCAGAATGAGGTATTATGCCATGCGCAGCAGTATCACGGTCCGAAAAACAAGGGTTTCGCTCGCATTTGGAGTTGTTTTATGCCGGATATCGGTACAAACTAATGACCAGTCGAGTGCACCTAATAACTCACGCATGTCAAAAGCATATCTCTGACTACTTTGTCCAGTATGTGTTGTATCGATTGATTATTAAAATTGATGCTGCGTTTTATGTTAAATAAATAAAGCATTTATCTTATTTCAAAGGCAGTTTGTTTATCAGTTTTCCGGTACTATTATTGAGAGTATATCATCCAATAGCTGAAGATAAAAGAAAACTTTATTACTTGTACGACTATAAAAAAATTGTAGCATCATGGTTTCAGACACCGTTTTCGTAATACAACGCACAATAAACACAGCAGCTTACCCGTATTTCGCAAGTATATATAAAAACATACAAAATATATATAACATTATAGTATATCTGGTCTCTTTTAAACAAACAATAAAGGTTGTGTATTTCCCCTTGCCGATTCCCCATAGAATTTAAAGGCAATATTTTAACTGATCTCAATATTTCACCGGAGAACTATCTCTGAAGTAAATGGACCGTTACTTCTGACATTGTCGTGTAATGAATAATACATGATTAATGTATTGTATCTAGACACTAAAAACCAATACGTTTAATGTAATATTATTGGTATTAAGGAAATAAATTATAATCCAGTAAGATTTTCTGATAATTCTTATTAATGATTTCATCAGGGATTTATAACAGTTCCATAGGTCTTGATAAAGTGTTTCCTAGCTTCAAAAACATGCCTTAATTGAATGTCCTAAATGTATCGAGACTATGTAAAATATGCATGACGTCGATTAGATGTTAATCTTAAATAGAAAGTAATTTACAAAGCCTTTCCATTACTAACTCTCAATCACGTTGATTAAATTTACAAATCAGTATTCCGAAATGTCACCGGAACAGTGGACAACTTTTTTTAAGGAGCTTTTCTAATCTACAAATCATTTTACAATTTGATAAAATGCTAAACTAGTTGTATATAGTACTGTTTGCAAGATTAATTACATTAATTCAAGGAGGCATAGAAATAAATTAATTGTTCGCGCAAACAGTGCTCTATCTGATTTATATCATTGCGAATTTCCTATACTTCTCTATCAATGATTGATAAATATTAAAATAAGGTACAAATTTAAGCTTTGCGCCTTTGCTCAAAGCAAAGTATCATAACTAGATTAGTTTGCTGTTATGAAGATTCATCTCAAAGATACATTTATAAAATTTATTAATACAGTTCTCTAATGAATGATATATAATAGCTGACCCTAAGCTTAATAAAGCTGAGTGCAGCTACAAAACATGTTACTATGCAAACAATATTAATGTCTTTCTGTTTAAGTGGACAAGTAAAAAAAATTAAAAAAATTTTTTTGAATAAAAAAAAATCCAATACGAAATTAAGAACACGGCCTTGGTCAGAGTGCCAAACAGGGTGCGTTTTGAAAGGTTTTGTATGGTAATTTTTTCTGTTTTTCAAGCCAAAACTCATCAATCGTAACTTACCGTGTTCGACTAAATTCTTAATAAGCCGCATCTATATCTCTTGCCCCAGCCCGAAGGCAGAACAAACATATCTGCAAAGTAAATATGTTCAATTCAATCGAATAACCCATTAAAATGTAACCCATTACTGAGAAAAACAATAGACAATAAGAACACATTTGGCCAAATGCTGGTCAGGAATGTGTCCTCCAAACAGGGTCTAAGCATGTTCTTAGGAAGTGTTTCTGTACATATGGTGAATTTTTCTACTACTGTTTATATTCCAAGCCAAAACTCATACAATCATGTAACTTTACCGTGTTCGACTAAATTTCTAGTAATAAGCCGCATCTATTTTCTTCTGTGCTTAGTCCGAATGCAGAACAAACATATCTGCAAAATATAATATGTTCAATTCAATGCGTTAATGGGACCCATTAAGATTGTTCTTGTAGACTTTATGTATAATCCCATTACTGAGAAAAACATAGACAATAAATTATTAACGATGAAATAGAACATTTTTTTTTTTAAAAAAAAAAAAAAAAAAAAAAAAATAAAATGTGCTTTAAAATTGACCTAAACTTAAATTTAGAGGAATGGACGGTGGACATGACATACTACAAAAACCAGAGTCTCCTGAGCAGTTTATATCATCATGCAGTTTTCATTTGTGAAAGAATGATGTCGTCGGCATCTAAAGGAACTTGTGAAAGAATGATATCGTCTAAATCTTGTAATTACTGAATTCAAGTCATTAGCATCTGTAACAAACCATTATCCTGCAATTCTAAAATATCCATAATCATATTCATCTATCTTTCTTAGCGTTCTTTTTTTACAAAGAAAAAAATCAGAGGACCAAACAATATTAGTGACCCACCCATTTTGTTACGTCACACGATGTTTGGGCCTGCGAGCTGTCAATCAAAATGTACATGATGGTGTACGTGCCATTATCAACGTGCCATAATACAAATCAGATAGAGGACTGTTTGCTCAAATAATTACGTCATTTCTCGGGGTACGCCCTCGAAGTTTTTTTTTTTTTTTTTTTTTTTATATATATATATATATATTTTGTGGATAACATTTAAACCTTATTGGATTTTTTTTATTGTGTGATATATTTCATGTCTGTCTTGCTGCACCACATTCATCAAATAGTGATGTATACTTGTGGTTAATTACATAAAAAATATTCAAAATTATGTTTACAGGTGTTGCTGAAATACCGAGTTGTGTACATGTTGCCGTTTGAAAGACATTTATACTATTGAGCAGTGACTAATTTAATAGATCTTATAAAGAATTGTATATATTTAAATTTTCTAGGTCAAGTTCGAAACTAGATGACCTGGGGTAAAACACTAGGCCATACTATCAAATCAAAGAAATCTCTTGTGGAAATTCTAGAGGTCACATTTACTATCTATTCATCATGAAAATTAATCAGAATCTTTATTACTTAAATGCTAGTTATCTCCCTTCCACTTTGCATATGTAACTCACAGGTAGTCTGGAGTTCCTTCCCCTTATTACTATGTACTATCATAGGAAGTCGGGAACCAGACTAACTCACAGTGTCAATTACACTCAGATGTAATTGTTATATGTGATTGACCTACTATTGGCAACTGATCACAGCACTTTGGACTAGACTGACAGGTAAATTATCTCAAACTTCAGACATTCAAAATAAGTTTGGCCAATCATGTCCGAGGACAGTCATGTCGGCACACCACATCAATCATCTCAATATGCTCCAACGGCAGATGGACCTAAATTAAACAGTCACATTTTAATCATCACATACATGTGTACATATAATGTCTCTACAGTACCTGTCACTTTGAAAACCGATGAAAACGTATTTAGAGTATTAAACAAATGTCTTCGAGAAAATATATGACCATTAGTAAATTATAGTTCTTTTGTTAGTATATGTATATTGAAGAACAAGATCACTTGATACGTGTCTTATTAATAATTTATTGAATCAGCTATAAATGAAATACTACACCATTTAGACAGTATCAGTACATGTATGTAGAAAGTTTATCTCCCAATCGCAAAGCTATAGCATTATTCAGTATTTTAGCGGTATTAATTTGTCTCTGTTCGCTTATCGTACTCAAAAATGCTTTAAGCAAAGTTTTTTTTTATATTCTGCCCAACAGGTGATATTGTGTGCTTATATGTCCTAGCATTTATTATAAGAAACATTCGGAAAGTTAGGTATGACAGTTTGTAGACATTTTGAAATCAATAATCAGAACGTATGACTGATGCTTTAAGGTACCTCGCGGGTTTCCCCCATAAATCGGGTCATTTTTTTAAAAGGCAACGTACATTTAAGATATTTTGCATGACAACCTCGTGACTAATTGACTTTTGTAGAAATAATACGGTGAAGTGTTATTTCCATGGAAACTGAGTTAAAAGCGCCACCTAGCGGGGAGGTGTATTTTCGTCAATTTTCGTGTTATTTTCGATATATGTCTGTGTATGTAGATAACGAAACGATCTTACTTTCATAAATGTAATGTCAAATCATTTATCCATCTGAAAAAAATATCTAATATTTTTTGCCAAAAATATGAAAAAGTGTGGAACGAACCCTGTAGGGGCGACAATTTTCAAAGCAAAAATAACTGCAAAGTTGACGCATTTAGCGTCAATTGCGAAAAAACGGCCCGAGAGAATTTTTTTTAAAAGGCGCAATGGAATCTTATACCAATTTAAAGCATTTTTATCAAATAAAAAAGCGGGGTCACCGTCCTTCTTTTCGTGCCACTAAAACTTTTTGGAAGTGGGAAAAACATGAGAATCGTTGACGTAAAATGCAAGATTGACGTGACGTAACGAGCCGTTACTGACGTTTTCTGACGTTTCTTGTAAAAATTAATTACTAGCGCTGTTGCTTTATTATGCAGAATTCATTTTAGATCGATCCTTCAATGGTTAATATACTTTGTAGTCGATACTTAAATTTTAGATTTGAATTGACACCGTATTTTAATAAAATGTTAAGAATTGATCTGTGTTACAAACTAGTTCGTCACCATTTTATTTACTTGTAACACGGATCTGTTGTGGTATAATGTGACATTGATAAACACAATACAGAAAACATTCGAAGTAAAACTGAAGAAGAAATATAATTTTACTTGCTGCATTTAGCCCATCGTAAATACAGTTTCTTCAAAATAAGAATGGGCGCGGATATGCACAGGACAACAGTGTGCATTACGGGATTTCGGTCGAGTGATGCTTGCCAGTATGAACGTTTTATATAGAGTATTTACCTAAACTTTTATACAGTGTTTTATAAATTGCTCTTACTTACAAAATCGACTTAGTCAATGCTGGCATAAAACATACCTACTTTGTAGTTGTTTTCCGGAGAGATATAAATTGAACAACAACAAACTTCTTGATACAGTAGCACGCAAGACAAGATTATATGATGAAACGCGAACAACATTATCAGTACCAGACGAGCGATTCAATCGGATTACATACGATATATAATTACAGTTTAGATATCTTTATCATACATGTACTTAGAGACAAACCGTGTATCACAACAGCATTTAAGCCATCACTTTTATTATAATGAAAAGCTGTCTCAGTTTTAAGAATTTTTCTTTTTATACGGAACAGTCCAGAAAATACTTCTCATTATACCCGGATATAAAGCTACATTCGTTTTTGTTTTCTGCAAAAACAAAATGAAAACAGCGGTATGTGCTATAAAGTAAAGAATTATTTTTTAAAATTGTCTTCGCCCGTCCATTGATTCTATGTGTCTGTAGTTTCCCTTCAGTGGAGACGTAGTGGCACAGGCGGGCGCGTTCGCCTCAGGATCGGAAGGTCCTGGTTCGATCACCACCAGTGCCACGGCGGTTATGCCCATAGGCAAGACACAAATATTTACACATTGTCTCTCTCTCTTCGTGATTGATTTCATCTGGAATGAGTCACCAGAGCGATTATCTAAGTTGTAAGAACTTGTTTCGCAATCGAGAATAAATAAATTAGTACAAATTAATAGTTTCCCGTTAGTTTCCATAGGAACTGTATTTTTAATTTCTAAATGCCAGTAGTTGCGTTTGCTGTCAAGAATTGATGAAAACATTATAATTTATGCGTCTTATTAAGAACCTAGCCCAAAAATAAAGGGAAATAAATCAATGATAGTGTGGTTGGGCAAAGTCGGACCAGCTATATTCAATAAAACATCGCTTTTACCGCACGTTTCCCTGACATCAAAATACGGGTATGAATTAAAAGATATTGAGCCGACTGGAGTGGTCTTTATTAAGTTCAAGACATGTATGATCCAATAAAAGGACTTTAATGCGAATAGAATTACCAAGGGAAAAAGAGCTGAGGTAAATAGTTGGGGTTACTGCTGAATACATCATGAAACCCCGTGTCCGCTTGATAACTGTCGTATCTACGCCCTCTCCATGCAGATATATAAAACATATTTTACTAGCATGTGTCTGATTATCTCAGCAAATTAAGTACATGTACATGTACACTGATGTTTGCGAAAAACTGTCTTCTTTAAATTACTAATATAAATGTTTTGAAACTAATTTATTTTTGTAAAGTAACGTTATCTTCAAAATTCATGTCTTGGAGTTGTTGCGATGGCCGCCGAGTGGTTTGAGGCGTTCGAAATTTACGTTGCTAGCCGATGCCGCTGTACGTACAGGTCCGAGTCCTGACTTCTGCCTTCTAATGTTTTTTTCGATGTATTTATAGGTAAGCGCTCCATGAAGCCCACAATACTGTACAACTCCTGGCCAGTATTACCGTAAATCGTACACTTTTTGCGACACTCGCAAATATTATTATACATGTACTAAACACTATAATAATTATAGAGTAGTCTTTTCGTGATTTAAAAAATCCATTTAATCTTCCTAAGAATGAATTTGTTTGCTTCTTCAAGTATAATGTAAAAGATTTTTGTTCATTAATCTAAACGAAGACGATTAAAGTGTGTTTCAACCAGAATCATTTTACTTCTTAATTTGATATTTTTATATTGATACGCAATTTTTAAATTACTTTTTTTGTTCATGATATTTAGCAATATTGGCAGACATAAGACAACTTGAAGTCTGTGAAGCTTCTTTAATATGAAGAAAACGTAATGATTTAAAAAAAAATGCACGTTTGTATGGCGGATAACAGTAAATTGTTACCTTGATCACTTCAAATAATCGATCTAAAATGAATTCTGCATAATAAGACAACAACGCTAGTAATTTATTTTTACAAGAAACGTCAGAAAACGTCAGTAACGGCTCGTAACGTCACGCCAATCTTGCATTTTACGTCAACGCTTCTCATGTTTTTCCGGCTTCAAAAAAGTTTCAGTGGCTCGAAGAAAAGGACGGTGACCCCCCTTTTTTATTTGATAAAAATGCTTTAAATTGGTTTAAGATTTCATTGCGCCTTTTAAAAAAAATTCTCTCGGGCCGTTTTTTCGCAATTGACGCTAAATGCGTCAACTTTGCAGTTATTTTTGCTTTAAAAATTGTCGCCCCTACAGGGTTCGTTCCACACTTTTTCATATTTTTGGTGCTTTTAACTCAGTTTCCATGGAAATATCACTTCACCGTATTATTTCTACAAAAGTCAATTAGTCACGAGGTTGTCATGCAAAATATCTTAAATGTGCGTTGCCTTTTAAAAAAATGACCCGATTTATGGGGGAAACCCGCGAGGTACCTTAAGACAAATGGGTTTGACACGTGGGTTTGCAAATCATTATCAATGTAAAGTTATTTCAGGCCATGTCTTATCACTGTTTTACAGCGTTGTTTGTTATCTAGAAATCGCACATCCATAAGATTGAATTTGTTAAGTAGGTATAATTATTTCGGGGGGGGGGGCGGGGTTGGGGGAGGGGCAAAATTCAGGCAGTGATGTATGAATGCACTAAACGGATGCAGCTATTTACTTCTTGTTAATAGGAAACCATATTAACAGCAATAGCATTTTCAAAATCTTAAAAAACTGAGTAATTTTAACACATCAGAAAATCTTAAAGAACAGTAAATGTAGGTCTTAAACGATTGCCAACTTACCATATTAACACTTTTGCATGCTTGCTTTTAACAGTAAAGCTTTGCAGTTTGTAGAACAATTTTTCAATGGAATAAGCAAATGCCGTCAATTCTATCTACACATTTTTATAAACGCAATCTTATAATAGGTAATACCTCTAAAAAGGAGAAGCGGAGTAAAACAAGGAGCAGGTAGCTATAACGGATGATAGTGTGTAAACAGGGTGCTTATACTTCTTGTATGTTGTTAATGCCTTTCATTACA
The DNA here is from genome assembly GCA_022818135.1 of Saxidomus purpurata. Lineage (NCBI taxonomy): Eukaryota > Metazoa > Mollusca > Bivalvia > Venerida > Veneridae > Saxidomus > Saxidomus purpurata. The sequence goes on along the minus strand of JAFMSR010000009.1, from coordinate 39,757,128 downwards.
GTAAATATATCAATCTTAGCTCTATGCTTCAATTTAGCCGCTATAGCATTTTGTTGAAGTACATTACATTGTACTATAACAATCTTTAACATCTGGTTACACTGATGTAAGTCAATAGGGATGGCACTTATTCTAGTCATATAACTCAAGCAAAGTAAATCTTCATATTTTCAACGACGTCTTATAACTTTGCTCGCCCTTAAGGTGACTAAAATATTAACATCAGTAGGCCCCTAAAGTGAAATTCAATTGTATTTCGTAAAAACACAATATTATTACAATATGGTTTTATAATTAAAGAATATAATTTCTTAATTACGAGTTTTTTACGTAAAATCTAAACGTTATATCGTAATTGGTTGGATGATATTACATATAGATCGTACAAGAGCTTGATGGTTGTCCAGTGATAGTGCGCACGGACATGGGGACAGTAGATGATACGCATCGACCTCTCGTACGCAATAAACCAAGCAAGGTTGAACACACTGTGTTAAAGCATTTTGGGGTAATTCAGAAGGAAGTGAGTTTTAAATCGTAAATGCAACGTTATTATGACTTTGCACTTTGACCAAGTGACACTAAAATCAATAAAATAATTTACTCTTTATAAACTATAACCCTAGCAAGTTTGAAGACCTTATACCAACGTATTGAAAAGTCTTTTAAATGCAAAGTCCCTGTAGCCTTGACATTTGACCGAATGACCTTAAAATCAATAGGGCACATTTACTATCCATGACCAATGTCTCTACCACGTTTAAGACCTATAGGTTGTAACGTTATTTAAATGCAAGGTCACTGGTACCCTGACATTTGACCCAGTGACCTCAAAATCAATAGAGCACATCTACTATCCATGACTAATGTCCCTAACCAGTTGTAGACCTATAGGTCAAAGCCTCCCAATGTTATTGGGCAAAAACGACTTGTCATTTACCAGTCATGATCAAGCTTCATCCAATGTACCAATTTTGAAGTTCCTAAGCCCAATTGTTCATTAGTTATCGATCGGAATCCGTTTTACTATCCATTGTCACCGTGAACTTGACCTTTGAAATATCGACCTCAAAATCAATAGGGGTCATTTACCAGTCAGGACTAAACTTTACATAAAGTTTGAGGTTATAAGGTCCAATCATTCTTTACAATTTATTCATTGATCGGAAACTGATTTATTGTGCAAAGTCACTGTAACTTTGACCTTTGACCTATCGACCTCAAAATCAATTGAGTCATCTTCCAGTAACGACCAACCTGCAAACTAAATTATATGATCCTAGACTAAACCATTCTTTAGTTATTAATCTGAAACATTTTGGTCCGACATGTGCAAAGCAATGTACCATCTCGGCATCGGCGGTGGCATAAATAATGTCATAAGTGACTACTGGGACGAATCCAGGACGAAATCTGGTCTAAAACATTCGAATATAATGGTATTCGAGACATGTGCATATTTAAAACAAAAAGAAAAACCGGCATACAATGGTGGAGAAATTGAAGTTTGTTTCTTGGTTTAAGGACCGCTGATATATTTTAACGATGAAATTATGCTTAACAAAAGCTCAAGATATTTGTAATTACATGCAAGTAAAGCATCGGACCAGTATATCTACAGTGTATGCCCCTGAATAAAGAACAAATGCAATAGTTAAAAATTTTACACAATGGAAATGACAGGATGGGATCAATCTAAGCCAAACATGGAAGTAATGTGTCTCGCTACAAGGTGTTGGTCGAGTTCGACTACTTGCCAGATATGTTCAAGCAAAGTTGACTCTTTATTAGTCCGAAAATGACAAACAGATCTATGTTCACAGTTTATCATTGCAATTATGATCATAAATATATTAATCATCTAAGGGGAACTGGAAACCAAACAAAACACATATATCTAAATCTAAATTATAACATAAAGGGCTTAAGTCGAATTACATAATTATGTACTTTCTAAACGCCAATTGAGTTTTGACTGGAGTAGGCTCTGGGTCATTTACAGTCTCTGGCGTCAACTGGTGCAATCGGCGATAGTGTTTTAGAACTAAATTCAGCAATAACATGAGAGTTGAATACAGATGGAAATCAAAAATTGTAGAAACCTATAGTTTCAGCGATTTGTGGTTCATTGTAAAACCCTTATGGACTTAGTCTACTTTTCCAAGACTAGCTCGAGAAAGAACTGAAACGTGTTGCATCTGACGTGTATACTTTCCCACAGTATGCTTCCAATTGCAGTGTCGACAAAAATATTTATTTTCCCATTATTTGGGTAATTAACATTTCTATGCAGTCAAACAGAAACAAATAACGTACTTTGACGGAGTTGACATTTTATTACTGCCATTTGAGGAGATACAGTGTTACCTCCACTAACGGTCACCTCCCACTATAAGCCACCTCCTTACAACAGCCAGTTTTAATTCCCCCGTTGGTTTTTCTATATGTTTTACCTCCCATCAACAGCCACCTCCAATCTCTAGACATACTCTCACCTTCATATAAAAGCTTTTTCACAATGTTAAGTACCAAAAGCATAAACCCGCAAAAAAGAAAAAGCTGATCATGTTTATTAACGTAAACTAATCCCTCTGAGCAACAGCCACCTCTGGACAACGGCCAATTTCCAGTCATCCGGCTGTTGGCTGATGTAGGGAGGTTGCACTGTATAAATAACTTCAACAGCCACACCTTAGCAAAAGTAGACTGTGAGAAACTTGGGTCCGGCCTATGTATTACCAAATAAATTTCTAATTTGGTTAAATGGTCGTAATTTCGTTTCCTGGAAATCTAAAATTAACCTTTGCTGGTGTTATTATATAGCTAATTCTCTAGAATCCATTACATAAAGTAATGGCCGTACTAATTGGACTCAAGTGAAGTAAGTGTCATTAAAGATAATTTTGGATCATTTGGAAATAATGAAACATTACATAAAATAAAAAATACAGTATGATTCAACAATAATTGCAGTAGTTTAGATTGGTATTACATGTATCAAAGAACGAAGTTCTACATTGTATTTAAAATGTCATACATTTAGATATGCATTTTTTTCATTGTAGCTAGCTTCACAATATCAAATATTGTTCATATTAATCACATGCATTTATATGTTATTCAATATAGCTCATTCAGATTCAAATATACAATTAAAACCTGTGCTCAGTAATTAGTGTGTACGATTCATTTGATCCAGAAATATGGGTTCACCTTTTTCTTTCTAAAACATCTATATTTTTTTCAATGTAGATCTGATAGTGTCTGGGTACGTACTACAACCTCGTGTGTTTATTTATATTATAACGTTGACGAGCTATTTAATACTACAATGAACATTTTAGGTAAAGACAACAGTTGCGCGTTATTCAAATGTTTCATGGAATGCAAAACTAAGCTAATGGCAAAAAACAAATCGATTTTCAAGTTTTTGCATATTTATGCACCCGAATGAACTTCGAGGCCTACAGAAATCGACTCGTCTGTCCATCCGTCCTCACCTCTGTGTCCGGAGATTAAAGTATTAAAGGGAAATTCTTGAAACGTCATACAGTGATAGAGCACATGAGGCGAAGTGCAGTGCCCACAACCCTAACTTGCTTAAGAACATTTAGTTCAAATTGCATACAATGAGAGGACGCTCAGCGGAAGTACAGTGCCTAAGAACCATAACCCTATACTGCCGTATGTTTTAATCGTTTCCCTTTACTGATTTTTCCTGTCCGGAGCATAAATGTATTAAAGAGAATTACTTGATACTTCGCACAGAGAGAGAACACAATGATAGAAAGTGCAATGTACAAAAACAATAACTTTACTGTGCCTAATATTTTCTTGTTCGGAGCATAACTCTAAAAGTACTGAAGGAAATTCGTTCAAAGTGCATACAGTAAGACAGGATATTAAAACAGTGCAGTATTCAAGAACCGTAACGATATATTACCTTATTAGTGAATTATCTCCCTTTATTGAATTTTGATGTCCGCAGTATATCTCCAAACATACTTGAGGGAATTAATTTAAATTACATACAGTGAGAGAGGACATTAAGGGGTATTTGATAGAATGATTTTGAATGCTGAGAAAGATTTAATTATGATTTCGTTTCTATACTTTTGATAGGGTTATAGTTCTGTCATTCACGGAGTACTGACTCAATTGTTGTAGTGCTTGGAAAACCAAACTGAAAGTTTTCAGTAATTTAATGACAGTTATTCATGTTTACTGGTAATGTTACATTCTTGCTAGTAATGGTATACAGAAATGTATAATTATTCAAAGAAAAAATTTACATATTTAAGAAATTGGCAAGATGATACAAATCCAATGTAACTTGGAAATAATCTATTCTATTGTTTTCTATCTATTGCTTTCAAGTTTAAAAATAATGGTCTATTCTACAATCAATCCAAAAAGCTAAATATACAAATGTATTTCAATTTTTATGTCTGCAGTCAATTGGCATTAATTACCCGACTATAATAGATGTCAATACAGTGTTGTTTTAGTCTTATATATAAAGCACCCTTAGCTCCATATTCTTAGTAGTCTGATGTTTAACGTGCAGGACTTGTAATCTAAGGATCCGCAAGTTCGATCCCCCGCTCCTCCACTAACAAAACTGACCTAAAACCGAGGTCCGTTGTATCGGTGCTGTACTTTGGGCATGTTAAAGAACCAAGGGGTGTCTCTGGAACGGAACGCGTTCTGTATCTTGTACTATCCCATGAAACCTAAAATAACTAACCTCTTCTGATGGCGTTGGTCATATGGATTATCCGGTACCAACGATAAAATTCTAAAATGGCATACATACATGCATTTTTAATTTTTGAAGGGGTAAATGACAAGATAATAATAGCCATGATGTGGCAGTTTACAGCCCAACATTTTGATTTGATTGATGGCTGATGACAATGTTGTTTGCTTATACTATGCGCATATAAAAAGTGCCTTTGGACCAGGGTGTGCCATTTCCATCTTAATATTGCCAAGTAAAATACACAAACAATGAATATTTAAATATAAGCTCCTGAGTGTTTAAAAAAATACAATAAAGTTTGATAAAGCTATTCACTACTGTTATTCATTGAAGGATTTAAAAATAAATTGGCATCAATGTCCAGCATATGGAGATAAAGTGCCGTGTGCAAGTACACATTAAACGTCAGCCTCACATATATCAATTCGGGGGCATTAGCCAATCACGAATGACAGCTATGGTTGGAAGTCATAGCATAAATTATTGAAAGGGAAATCGTTACGGAACATACAGGTTTTTGGTTTCTGGAATATTTCATTTATTGTTCTTACCATCTAAAATACATTTACTAGAATGGAAAATAAATAAGATATCACAAAACAAAATTTGTTTGCAAATAAATTCTAAATGCAGTCTATGGAAACAGTCTTGAAATTTCTATTGCAAAATATGCAGGGATTCTGAAGCAACAATGTTTTTCATAAAATGAATTCTACGAAAAATATATTATTTGCAGATGGTACATTGTAATTCTCACAATATTCTCTGAACACAGATCGCTTATTCAGTTTTATTTAACAATCCCTAAACAGTTGTTTTCCTTTGCAAACATGGCTTTATGAAATATATTAATGATAATTGAAAAAGACAATCAACAAAGAAGAAGTTACATCCATATATATGTTGCCTAGCAACCAAATACTACCTAAAAATAGATGTATAAATGCTAGGAATCTCCCTGAACTACTTACATCGATAAAACAATGAGCTGAATAGGCAGCTAAATATCTGACAAATTAGTCCTGACAATTTTAGTCATAGATTTAAGTTATATTGAAGATTTCAAGATTTCAGACGGAGTTGTTCATGCCCAAAGTTCCTAGCAAGCAGCTATAGATTGTGTGGACAGTAGGTCAACATTATTCTACCTATCTCAATAAACACATAACTTTTAAAGATTAGTTGTAAGGTATACATTAATTTTTCAGTATAAATCTTTATTAACTTCCACGTTCAAGTATGTTGCTTAGCAACAACATAATAGTTTAAGGTGTTTGTTTTATTCCTAACCTTGAGTGCCAAATAAAATATCTTGACTGATGTAACGAATGTCATTTAAAGGAGTTAATATTGAAAACTGTAGTCTAAATATGAATGCATAAATTCTTTAATATAGAAACAAGAAATTGCAAGTAAAATTTCATAGAGACTTCAGTACATACTGCAAAGGAACCAATGGTATTTGACTGACATTATTTTTGGCAAGGTCAGACTAGAAAAAAAACTGACCAATTTGTTCAAAGAGATATCACTTACCAACTGCGTGAAGGCATGGCAAAGTTTTAACATCAAACATAACACATATTTGAGGCATTTACTTCGACGTAATTACAGATGAAATCTCAAGAAAGAAAATATGCCTTACTGTTATAGCACTTGGCTTAATTTAACTGACAAAACTGGTACTATTTTGATAGCTGTTAATTAGCAAATAAATGATTTCCTAGAACCTTAAGTCAATCAATGATAATGACTGCGACAACGCATGGACGAAGCCCATGATCATATCCCCTCCGCCTTGGTTGGGGGGATAATGAAATTATTGGGATGGGGAGGGGAGGGAGCCACCCTTCTCCCTCCCCCAAGTATCGGGTCATCTAGTGACCAACGCCAGAATTGCTCAACCTGCCCAAGTGGATTCAATTTTCAAAGGGCCATGACTCCCGTGTTTCTGAATATATTCGACTGAAAATAGCTTTTAGTCCATATAGTTATTAACATTTCCACAAAATTTGATTGAAATTGATTGTACCAATTTGGTAGATAACTATGTCTCTGGACGCAAATTGGACAATTTTGCCATGGCAAATTGCATTCAATTGTCAAAGAACCATAACTCCTGTATTTCTTAAGGAATTCAACTGAAACTCAAGGAGCGCCAACTTAAAGTTTATTTATCAATAAACATTACCACAAAGTTTTTTAAACAATTATATCACCAATGTGATAGATATGGCTCCGGAAAGTATTTGCAAACGGGCGGACGAACATTATACGTCCTTTCGGCCTTATTATAATGTCAGATAAAATACTGAATATGCAGACTACCAAATATTTTGTCTACCGCACACACGTATGTTTATAAAGCTGCAACGACACTTTTACTTTACTTCTGAATACATTCGAAATCTTCACGTTGCTTTAAATCTTAAAATATAACAAAGAACTGTATCGTTTGTAATATGAATATTTCTGTGATAAGGAACTTATTTTTAAGTGTGTTAAAGAATGCCTATTATATAATATAACTGCATGATTACTGGAATTGTTTCGTATTATCCAATGAATATGCATATTATATGCATTTACATACTTCATTATCAGAAAATAAATGTCATGTGCCAAATCTCGATAGGATCACAATTTATTCGACTTACTAGTATTCAGATAAGAGAACATAACAGTATTGTTTTAGATATTTTACAAAAACCTATTTATCGGGCGGAATTAAACAGAAATGTGTAAAGTAGTGATAAATGTCTTTTGTCATTTTTCCTTATTTCTTCAATTCTTTGGGATAATCTTCGGAAATTGGAACAGTGACAACCTAAAGAATGAAAGTTCTTCCGTGGCAGAAACAGCTAAACAGTCTTTCACAGAAAGGCTTTTAATGCAACACGCCGGTATAAGGATAGATCTAAGAAAGCTTTTGCAGGAGTATGCACTTATCTGTCCCCTTGACGACTCCTGTGGAATCGACATTGACCAAAAACTCTTGCATGTATACGATGGATACAACAACACGATAAACCCAGGTACAGCTTCCTTATAACTAGTAGCATGCAAGTTTTGTCTCTGCATTGTATAATTGACACAATTCATAATACAGTGCCAATTCTCTTTTCCTGTTTCGAAATGTCTTGTCGCTATATTGTGCATAAATGTTGATGTATAATTAGAAATAAAATGATGACGTGATGCAAATAAATGCTGATGTACTGCAAGTAAATGCCGATTTGTTGCAAATATATGCTTTGTTTTGCGAACGAGGACTGGTGTGTTACAAAGTTTTAACCTTTTCTTTTTCAGAGTGTAGATTCTGCACCTGTGGCTCATCGTGTCTCAGGCACAATTATTGCTGTCCTGCAAGCCACTTTGGGTATATTGACTTCGAGTGTATCAATACAACACTGTTTTATACAGGGTACTTCAACGGACAATATGGTAGATCTTACTTAATGATTACAAAATGCCTTCATGAATATCAAGAGAATACGTCAGTGGTTGAACAATGCACATCTACCATCAGTCCGTGTACTTCGGTAGCATCGGGCCTTACTTACAAGAATAATTACTGTGCATTGTGCAACGAAGAAATCGAGTGCGTTCCTTGGAGTATTGAAACAGAATGCAATTTACAGAAGCAAGAATTTCAAAAGATTTTGTCTAGCATTTCATCTCTTTCCGAAATGAACAATGTTCTGAGAGAGTATGAATGTGAAATATATTTAAAACCACCTCTGACTGCAAAAGATATTTCATGGCAAAACTTTCGATGCTACAGAAACTACGAAAACAAAACCAAAATCAACACGCATGTCGACAGATGCAATTTTACAGGTCTGTGGGATAAATATGATGTAGATGTGGAGTGGGCATGTGAAAACTTCATAGCATTTCCTTACAAAGAGTTCAAGAATGTGTTCTGCTATATATGCAATCCGAGCATTGCCAATATTCAAAATGTTTCAATAATCGATAGCTGCCGTGGTTCAACAAACTTGACAGAAAATATTGTTCTTGAAGCATGTGAATCACTACCAACATCAGCCCGGCTAAAACCTTTCAAGAACATTTTCTGTTTTGCCTGTAATCAAGATCCATATTTGTTACATAATACAAGTGATTATGCTTTTGGTAGTGTATCAGAGAAAAACAGCCTTTTAAAATACGGAACGGAGTTGTCCTTTTATTTTTCAGTTCTTGGTCAAAATAAAACTCTAAGTATGCAACGTTTCCTTAAAAACACATTCAATGAAATGTTTCAGAATGTTGACATCCGTGGTACACTTTACAAAAACTCGGAGATGTTCGACGATGTTCTCAAATTAAATAAGATAAAAGAGGACTACATTTCTGTCTGTGGCACAAAGACGCTTTGCAATGCATCAACATACCAGAAATACAAAACTTATGGCAGCCCTGTATGTGGACATGGGTGTTTTTGTGACGGATTATGTGCAGAATATGAAAATTGTTGTCCAGATTTACTTTTCCAGGAACAACCGTATTCATGTTTTGATCCGACAGGGTTGCCTTCACTAGAAAAAGTATCACATTTCAAATCAGGCGTAAGGCATGACGAACCCTTACCATCCTATTTTCCGGAAAGCCGTTTTAAAGTTATTGACAAATGTCTTGTCAAGAATAAAGATGCCGTTGTCGAAGAGAAGTGTTCATCGCCCGGGGATCAAACTGACATTCTTACTTCTATTCCTGTAACGTTGCTTTCAGGTATTTCATACAGGAATGTATATTGCTATGTCTGCAACAATAACAAGTCTGATATATTCGTAGGTTTTCAAGTGTTATGTAATGCATATATTGAACATAAACTGTTTACAAGTCTGTTTCAGCTGCTAGGAGCTGTCAATTCGTTCTGTAATAAGGTCTTTTTCGTGCCTTTAAAAGGTAGACATTGCAAGGGAATGTATGACTCTTTGAAAGCTGGTTTCATTGGTGGTGAAAAGTATGTTCGATCGACGGCATATTTTGTACATCCTCTCCAACCTCAGTTTAGTCAAATATGGGGGGTACATGTGAAATATGAAGATTTAAATGACATTGTGAGGTCTGTTTTTTCAAGATGCAACCAGACTGGAAATTTGAAAGAAGAGGAAAAACTACTTTCCAAAGTTTGTGAAAGTGAGGATGAAAATATCCTAGCGCTACGAGAGTATCGAATTGAAAACAGTGTGTACAAGAATTTTGCATGTTTCGTATGCAATCCTAATGTTACAGTGACCGAGGATGATTTCAGTAACATAACATCCAACTGTCTGGTGAATGCCTCTTATGAATGGTACGAGCATTATAAAGATCTCGAGGAGCTATGTAACGTGACAGAGTTCCATCCAAGATGGTTTCCGTTCAAAAATATGTACTGTTCCGAGTGTAATCTACCGTCATGGCAGCTGGTATGTTTGATATATTTAACTAGTTTTGTTTTACTTTTATCGATGTACAATGTGTGATGTCTAAAAACATTATACTTTTAATATACCTTTCCTTAAAATAATAGAAATAATTTTAAAACTATCAGAAATGATACTTTGAAAATAAACTCTACAGAAAGGAAAAAACCTAATAATTTTAACTTTGATAATGAAATAGATACATAGATGTTTGTACATTTCATTAAAAAATATATGTGTGTATTACCTCACAAACATTTGAAAGAAATTCCGATAAGGCATTTCATGCAAAAAAGTCGACTGTCCAAGCTTGTACTATGCACGAAGTTTTGTTATCCTATACTGACTCCTTGCATCAAATGAATCGATGTTAGTAGTGCACAAATATAATTAACAAACCATCTGTCACTTTCCTTCTTTATTTAATTATCAACCCTTCCAATATCTACAAGCTTATTTTTTTGCTATCGGGGCCCGAAAGCTATCATGTCTTGCATTGGTGAATATACTTAAAGTTTATAGATACTTCTGTTACATGAATTTTAATATGATCGAATGGTACAAATCATATGGCAGAGAATATTAGATATACGTTTAAACCTCCTTAGACTTAACATTGGTTATTGCCTTGATGCTCTTCATTGGGAAACCCGCTCTTAAAATTCTCTTCCATATAGAATTGGTACCACTCGATCATTTTGAAATTCATGTAACAGGAGTATCTAAACGATGTTTTCATAAATTCGCTGGCAGATATTGGACGGGTCGATTATCAAATAAAGTAGGAAAAAGGCAGGTTGTACGTTATAATTTTTTATAAGTATATATCAGTTATGCATTAAAATAACCGCTTAATGTGGGCGAATGCATAATATATGTCTATCTTACATACAAATAGCCTTTAACTAACCGTGGTATTGGTGACTTAAGACAGGATGCTACATAATTGCCGTAACCACTTAAATATTTCAACTGTAATAAATGCTAAATCGTAATTCGATTGTAGGTTTATGTGCGTGTTTCTTCCTGGGGTGTGAAAGATAAATTTGGTGTTAGTAGGTACACACATCTATTCCCCTTGTCACGTGGTGATTTTGAACGCTTAGTTTTAAACCCAACGCAAGCGGAAACACCACAATGCTCTACAGGAACCTTTGACCATAGCCTGGTAACGTATGCTTTTGTTGTCAGGTATACAGTGTCAACAATATTAATAACCGAAAATGATTTTTCGCCGCTGCCAAGTATTTTAAGAACGTGGTGACGTATAACAAACTGAAATAAGTCATTGTAGATAAATGCAATGCTTACAACGTACTTTCTTAAGCAATTATCCTTGCATTTTCATAGTAAGTATTGCGTGTATTGAAACTGAAATATAGTCAATACATTAAAATGCACCATGTGTACAAAAACGTTCAAGTTTTGATTACAGCTTTTTATTAGTTCCATACCAAATAGAAATCGATTATCAGATTATGAGAAATTTGGTGAAAACAATTTAAGTGTAACATTGTATTTGCGAAGATGATTAATATTGCAAGAAAACATGTATATTTGCAAATAAACGGTAGGATTTGTAAACAAAGCCAAGAAACCAGCGTGTTACAATATTTTTTTCAGTAACAATTGTATATCTTTCATAACTATTTCGATGCATTATTTACATTTATTACTCATTTCTTAAAACATGTGACCGTGTAAAACTGGATGTGACTATGTGTAATTGTTCATATCATTTAATTTATTTTTAGACATTCAAAACTCCTTAAAATTATCAAGAAACTTTCTTTCTGGAACTATTTTTAATGCTTTTGAAGCGATTGTTATACTTTGTATATTTATTTTTTCAAAACATCATCTCAAGTTTTTTAAGATTTCAAAGTATTATTTTCAATGTGAAATCGGTACAGTGCACATTTCTTTCATTTTCTTCTTGAAAGCTTCTAAAGTAGATTTATAGGTTATAGGTTTATTCTAAACACACCCACACCCACCCACACCCACGCGCACGCGCACACACACGCACACGCACACACAAACACACACACATATAACGTATGTGTGTCTGACATAGGTCGAAAGTAACTAAATTTACTAGTATTTAACATTTTAAGACAATTCGAGCTGACATTCGTACATTATTCAAAACCAGACGACACACCACATAATTTTATTACAAACATTTTACTACTAATGCTACGGTCCTTATTTTCTAACTGATCATTTACCATATTTTTACATGAAGCATTCTATGAATTCATAGTGTTTCTATTTTTTTTTGTATATTTGATAGCAAGCATTTTATGTATCTTTCAGACGATGGTAAAAAGTTGCTTTATCTAGAAAATATTAATGCATAAATTAGTAGAAAAGAAACATGATGGAGTATTTCTGACATTATATATACAATTTCAATAAATAAATAAAAAAACAATACACTTAAGTAATAACTAATGAGTACTTGTCACTGTTCGATGGTAGTCACGAGACGGACAAATGCCATTTTTACCAGGACACTCAAGGATCGAACATATTTCTTTTTCTGCACGCACTCAAACCCAGTTCAAATTTGAATATTTATAAACGTTTACAAACTACACAAAAACGTTCAGAGCATTATATGCACGTTCCTTGATATAATGACGAAAAACATCTATAATTGGCCGATGTTAAACATTCAAGAGATAAGTCGATATTTTGGTAAATTAACGACCTATAACATTAATTCTCGTTTGTTTACATGTTTGATCTGTTGCACATATCAACACAATTTTGAAAACAAAATACTCATATTTTTATTGAAGATAACACAATGTGTGGATATACACTCAGAATAGAAAATCTACCATTTTGGAAGTATAATGTATTTGTAACATATTTATTTAACTTTTCAGAAACAATGTCGATTACTATATTGCAATGGTGGATTTGAACTTTTTAACGACACTTGTATACCAGTATTGAGGTCAGCATCAAACCTGGAGTATCAGGTAGACTTTAAACTGCGATACCTATCTGGAGAGCCGGAGAACAATTCAACCAAAATTGAAAGAAACACACCAATAATAATTGACTTAGATGTCTTATGTTCACGGGTATTAGAAATCATCACAGAAGAGTTTCCTGATACTACTTCATACTTGGCAGACAAAGACTGTTACCCATCAAATTATGTCGGCTTTGTCAGTGTTGCTGAAACCGATACTGAAACTGATCAAGCCCTGTCACTCAATGAGACTTACGTTAATTTCGATATTGCTAGAACTACCCAAAGTCAAATTACGCCCCAATCTCAGAGTTACTATGATATTGAAAGCATCGGTCAGATCCACGTGCATATCCTTATAAATATAATGTACGCAGAAAAAATTGCTTTGATTCAAAGGTCTCTTGTAAAAGCACAGGATAAAACTTATCGAATACACAACATTTCAGACATGCAAGGAATTGCGTGGTCAATTGATTTCATTTCGCAAATTACTACAGAGAAATTAAATGTTTTATCAAACACCGGTCTTGATGGTCAACAAAGGGCAGTATCCGACAGGATCATTGTTGACAAATTTTATATATGTCCTCATGTAAAGTTCAATTTCAGCGATGCATACTTTAACATGGAAAATAGTGAACTACTCGTCAAGGAAAGAAATCTTACATTCACATTTGACGAGTATACGATATCAGAACGATATGTTGCTATTTGTTTGGAAGATTTTAACAGAAAGATGAAACTTGCTATTTCCATTCAAGCACATACTTGTAATAAGACTTCCAATTTAGATTCAATTTTCTCTGGTTTTGATTTAATGTGTTCGCTATTGTCAATGGGATGTCTTTTACTTACAATTATTACTTATTGCCTATTTTCCTCCCTACGCACAATTTCAGGGCTGAATATAATGACACTATGCATATTTCTGTTTTGTTCCCAAGGGTTCTTTCAGTTCGGATTAGATGTTTCCAAGGGGACGACATTGTGCAAAATTGTAGGCGTATGTATTCATTTTTTTTGGTTGGCTTCTTTCTGTGCGATGAACATTTGCTCATTTCACACCTTTAGAGTTTTTGTGTATAAAGACACATTGAACCGACAGTCCGGTCGTTTCTTATTTATCAAGTACCTCATTTATATTATTTCTTTACCCATAGTTTGTGTATTGATATCAGTCTCAGTAAATATGACAAAAGACTTTAACTTAGGATATGGTGACAACCTTTGCTTCCTTTCTGATTTCTATGTATTTGTAGGCACTTTTCTAATTCCTTCGTGTGTAATATTTGTGTCAAATATTGTCTTCTTTGCCACAGCATTCCACAAGATAAGGACTGCAGGTCGCGTACAAAGTACACACGAGCGCAACAATTTTTATATTTGCCTGAAGCTCTGTGCTATTGTAGGTGTGACATGGCCACTTTTAATCCTTGATAGCATTGTACAATTGACATGGTTTTCGTTTATAGTATCTGGTGTCAATTCTTTACAGGGTGTATTCATTTTCATGTCATTCGTCTTTAACAAAAGAGTGAAATCTCTCTACTCCACTTTATTCCGAAAGAAGCCGACCAACTTAGCTGGTAAAACAAGCACAGATATTGCGAATCGAACAGGAAAATAGTTACTTACGGAAAAGACGAGAAATAGGCATTAGTATTTGATATTATCGTTTCGTTTATGTTGATAAATTGAATTGGTTTTGAATATACAGTGTACCGCGGTCAGTGCTCTGGCATTTGGAATCACAGGAGAACATTGGTGGCGCCTTAGCCTCATGAGAAGGAAATGCAGATGTCGATCTCCGTCAGTACCATTACTGTTGCGATTCCGGTCGAGCAAATAAAAGTTGACCTTGCCTCTCTAACTTTGTATTTTTCTTCGAAGTAGATTCCACCATAAGTTCAATCTGATATGTTACGCTACACATAAATATTTAAACCGGAAACATTTTATATGTCTTTAACTGCACATAATCTTCTTGATAGATATGTGCATCACATGTACAAGGTTTGTTGGAAAGGCTCCGGAAAAAAGCTTACATATATTTTTGTTATGGTGATTTCATGGCGAATTAATACCTTTTAAAAATCACTTTTCATCAGCACGTTTGAGCATTTTGATAATGAAATGTTACGCAAACGATACACAAATTGGCTGCTTCACTGTTTGTCTTTCTTTATATTCAAATATTTTACAACCACTCGCTGGTTGTCCAGTTACAGAAAACCTATTTTTGGTTCCGGAAGGTATAAGTGTGCATACTCGGTGACATTATTCCAAGTAAAGCTGATTAGAACGTCAAAGGCGCGCTGTTTGAACTAGTGACAGTCTATATAAAAGGGGTGTCATGGAGAAACGAAACCTTTTTAAAAATGTATACATATTTTAAAAGGTAAATACAGCTAAAACATTACTTCACTCCATATTTTAGATTTGTTTAGACAAATTCGCCATAGAGTACTCTTTAAATGGAATTGCAATTCCTAACATCCTCGTAGATAGATATATTTCCTTTTGTTGTTAATACTGCTTAGTTAAGTAAGGGGATTTAAAAACTTGATAATATTATAAGATACACCCTAAGAAAGTAGTTTATGTACATAAATGCAAAGTTTGAAGCGCTGTTACAAATGTGTGGTGTTAGGAAATGATGGACTAAGTTGTGTGAAAGTGTTTTGTCAAGCGATGTATTCAATTTCCATATTTTCTAAGACTTAAATTTGACGTAATGTTTCATCTTCGTTAATTGTTGTCTCTACAAGAAAGTAAACTGATGGCATGTGTTCATTTCTTAAATTTAATTGATATGCATAATATTGAATCATTATATGTTCATATTAACAATTTCATACTCCGAGATCTTTATATACACAATCAAATTTGTTAAATCTGTTGTAGTTAGTGGAAATAGTTAGTTAAATATTTTAGAGGCAAGTGTAGACGTTATCTTTAAGTTTGTGAATTAACATTATACTGTTTTTGGCAGTTTGTAATAAAAATTATCGTAAGTGATATGGTCTTTCATATTACTTCATATTACTTCTAAACACAAAATATATTCAATTACCTATCCTTAACCCAACTGACCACTTGGACCAATTATGTCAATCTCTAGGTCTTTGTCGTCTGCTTACTTGGTCGAGTGGTTGGAGTAGCTGACTTGAAATCGCCCTTGCATACAAATGTACATTGAGGGTCATGGTTTCGAGCCCTGACCCGGTCATGTCTCATGTCAAGTGACACAGTTGGCAGTTTCTTATGGCGGATAGGGCTTTAGTACTGGTTCTTCCCAGGTAAGATGTTTAGTAAACTCTACGACTGTAAAACCAACCTAAACGATTGAAAATGGCATTATACTAATACAAAAACTACAACCATACGTCTACAGTCATCCTTAAAGAAATTGTCAATGGCAATATCATCCTGTGAATTCAGCGGCATGTTTCGGACAGTTGAACATTTTGGAAAAAGATCACTTTACCTGTTTGAAAAAACATCAAGGTAAAATACCTGGATATGAAACACAGGAGCTTGTTGGTTTTTTTATTTAACTCACGGTGCACGAGGTAATAGCAAGCTTGCTACTAGATTTTATTGACATATTTGCCGATTCTGTGCCATATTACTTTTAGCTATTTTCATATTGTGCAACAATTGTGTTATAATTATCATTGTTATTGCAACAAAGCAGAAAAACAAATGCAAAATGTTTTCCCTTACATGAAATACATGTGGAATAGATGTACTTGATAGTTTTCACGTTGTCTTCGGTTCGTGTTTTGGAAAATAAAAACGACGAGCTGAGTCGTTTGTAAAATTAATACTTCGTTAAGTTCATTTTGAGGAATGCCTTTCGTATAATATTACTGCATGATATCCGAACGTTGTTCGTATAATTCCATTCGTTTGGCATGCATAATGAGCTAATGGCCGATATAAATACATAATTCATAATTAGAAATATAAATGGACTGTGCTGAATTGCGATAATGTGAGTCATATTAGTCAGTGAAGAAAACAGTACGGTCTCTAATAAGATCTTTAACTAAAAACATCTGATTATTTAACGGGCGGGTAAAAAATAGAAATGAGAAAACTAATGAAAAGTAACTTGTTCTGTTTTATTTTTCCTTAATGTGTCAACTATTTGGAACAGTCTTCGTCAATTTAAATACATTGTAGTAACAACCTAAAGAATGACAGTTCTTCCGTGCCAGAAATGCTTTTAATACAACGCGCCGGTAGAATGATACATTCTAGAAAGCTTTTGCAGTAGTTTGCACCTACTTGACCCCTGTAAGACTCATGTGGACTCGACATTGACAATAAACTCGTATCCGATGGATACGCACACAAAATAAATCAAAGTACAATGTTCAACCATTCATATCTAGATCTTTACAATGAGACATTCTGACTTTAAATGTTTTGCAAGTTTATTTCTTTAATAGAATTGTGATCAAAAACGCTAACAATCTAAGTCCTTATCGGACGGCATTGTACATTGGATGTTTAGAAAGATAAACATTTTTGAAATAGACAATAGGCATAAATAGGTCAAGTGTTGATGCATTGAAAGTAATTTCTGATGCATGACAAACAAATACTGGTGTATTAGAAACAGTTTTTTCTTCAGAGTGTAGATTCTGTACCTGTAGATCACGGTGTATTACCGGCAATGACAACAATTGCTGTCCGCCTACTCACTTTGGTTATGTTGACTTTGCGTGTATTAATACTACTCTCTTGATGCCATGTGATACAGCACATACCATGTAAAATAAGAGTTAATGAAAATAATAATAAAATTATAGGGAACGGGATGGAGCACCTTTTACCTTCCCCACGCATCGTGCAATTTAGTGACCAAGGTAAGTATTGCTCTATCTGCTCAATTGTTTTCTATCTTCGAAGGGCCATTACTTCCGTGCTTCTGTAGATATTGAACTGAAACTCAAACTGCTTTAAATTCATATAGTGATAAACGTTTCTAAAAAGTTTAATTGAAATTGATCCACTTATTTGGTAGATATGTTTTTGGACGTAAACTGGACATATTGCCTTGGCCAAAACTGCCATGGCAATTTTGCTTTCAGTTTTCAAGGAGCCATAACTTCTGTATTTTTTATACAATTCAACTGAAACTCAAGGAAAATCAACTTTGTATAATAGTAAACATTTCCACAAAGTTTTTCAAACGATGTCATCACCAATGTGGTAGATTGACTAATTTCAAAAGATTTGATGCAGATGTGGAATGGGCATGTGAAAACAGTTCAAGAATGTGTTCTGCTACATTTGCAATCCTAGCATTGCCACTATTAAAAATGTTTCATCAATTGGCATCTGCTGTCGTTTTACAAACTTCCTACTTCCATTCCTGTTACGATGCTTTCAGGTATTTCATACAAAGGTGTCTACTGTTATCTCTGTAACAATAACATATCTGATATATTCCCAGTTTTTCAAATGTAATGTGATGTATATATCGAACATAAACTGTTTACAAGTCTGTTTCATTTACTAGAAGCAGTCAATTCTTTCTGTAATGAGGTCTTTTTCGTGCGTTTAAAAAGTAAAACTTGCAAGGAAAGGTTTAATTGTTCTAAAGCTGGTTTAGTAGGAGGAAATAAGTGATTGTAATTTGAAAATGTTGTAAATTCGTAAAATTGTAACAGAATGTACATATAATCTACCTTCGCTAAGGTCAGTATAATTATCATATATACCTGTACAAATATAAAAAAACACTTACAGTAATCTTTTCAAAGTATGAGCGTTTTCATGCCAAATTGTAGATTGATTGATATACATACACCTAACAAATTTATTTTATCATAATATGATTTCTTCTAGTTATTGGCCATGTGTTACAAAACATATTACTAGTAGAAATATATGTAAGCTTATTCTGAAGGACGGGAAGCATATATGCATTCTTGAAATAAGGCATATTTTAAAAAGAGCTGCTTAAATGAGGCGACTTCTTAAGTATTATTACCTGCTAAAACTTGCCTTTTGGGAGACATTATAATAGGTTTCTTTAAGTATTTGGCTACTTATTTGAGATAACTACTGACGTATTTAATTTGTAATTAATTTTAATTTTTATTGGCAGGTACAAATATATATTCTCACTATCACGTGATGATTTTGAACATGTGGTATTTTGACTCAAATAGGAAGAAAAAAAAAAAATTTTTTTTAAAAAATTTTTCCATAACCCTTTTTATTTACCACTTTATCAGTACATGTACATTGTATATGCTTTTCCCGAACTGTAAACAAAGAAAGTCGCATTTTTTCATTAAAAAGAATAATACAATTCGTTATAGTATAGTGATACAAAGTG
Organism: Saxidomus purpurata; assembly: GCA_022818135.1. NCBI lineage: Eukaryota > Metazoa > Mollusca > Bivalvia > Venerida > Veneridae > Saxidomus > Saxidomus purpurata. Next base: position 39,737,602 of record JAFMSR010000009.1, on the reverse strand, counting down.
TTTCATCTTGCCTACGTTAAACAACTTTGCCAATTATTGATTGAAAGAGAACACAGTTTCAATCCGATGTTCTTCTGACACGTTTATAGTATTGATATAGGTCAGAACTTATCACTGTTAACATTGCTTATAGCCAGAGGTATGATTCTTAATTCATTTAAAGCTATAAAACAAACTTGACAAACTGAATTTTCAGAACACTACTGTAACAGACGTTTATGAATATTCGGGTATTTTGTAACGACTAAAGATGGAGTAATTGTTTGTTTACATTGTTAAAATTTGCTATAGACATTACCTTTCAATAAATTTCACATGGTTTTCGTTTGTAGTATCAGGGGTCAATTCTTTGAAGGGTGTATTCATTTTCATGTCAATCGTCTTCGACAGAAGAGTAAAAACTCTATACTCCACTTGACCAACAAAGCTGCTAAAACAAGCACTGATATTACGAACATAGCAGTAAAGCGAGTACAAAAATGTACTGAAGAAATAGACGAGAACTTGGCATCATCATTTGATTTTATTCTTTCGTTTATGTTAAGAAATAGGATTGGTTATGACAATATAGTCTACCTGGTTCATTGCTTTGGCATATGGAACCACAGCAGAGCAGTGGTGGCACCTTAGCCTCAGAAAGATAGAATCCAGGGTTTCGATCTCTACCGGTATCATCACGGTTGTGATCCAAGGCAAGACATAGATATTCCACATTGCCTCTCTTTCTGTCCCTTTGAGGTTCATTCCAACATAATAATCTGATCTGTTATAATATTTTGCACTACACATATTCTTTTGAATACTTAGATATGTACATAACATGTACTAGTGCTGTTGGAAACGTTTGCGGGAAGCTGTCATAATTATGTTTTTTTGTTAATACATCAACTACATTGTATATCTAATTCACTAAATGAGTCATTTTATACATGGGTGCACATGTTGCGGGTTTGCCAGTAACTGCAAACTTGTTTTGAAAGGTATTGTGTATACACGATGATGGTATTTTCAGTAAATGTCTGATTTAATTGAACTGGGAAAAGCCATCTGTCTTTTGAATTTGATAAAGGAGATTTAAAAAGTAATGTATATTATTTGTCTAATTTATAAAACTTAAATAATTATTTTGCGTTTAATCTACTTTATATCTTTTTTACTTTAGTTGTTGTCTCTACACGAAGGTTAACTGACGGCAATTGCAATTTTAGTTGCGTTTCCCTTTAAACGGATGTATTATTTAATGTAGTCAAATACCTTTCGTTAATCCCACCTGACCACTTGGAGCAGTTCTGTCATCTTCTACGTTTTTGTCGTCTACCTAATTGGTCGAGTCGTTAGGGACGCTGAATTGAAATCACGCTTACATAGATTGAGGGTCATGGGTTCGAGCCCTGCTCCGACCATGTATCTTTAAGAGAGAATAATGGCAGCTTCTTATGGAGGATACAGAATTAGTACTGCTAATTCTCATTAAAAAGGGTAAGTAAATTATCCGCTTGTAAAACTGACCGAAATACGGTTGAAATAGGCGTTGAATTCATACAAGATCTAAAGAACAATTACGTATTCCCATGAGTCATCTTAGACGAAATTGTTGATAACATTATCATCATGTCAATTCAACGGCGTAGATGTTTCAGACAGTTGACCATTTTGGAAAAAAGATCACTTAGCAATTGCTTTAATTTGAACAGGTCTGTCCTTAATGCATGACGAGAAACCACAGTGAAAACAAACAGCAAGGTAGATTACCGGGATAAGTAACCCGGAAGCTTATAATTGTTTTTATTTGACTGACGGTGCACGACGCGGTTATGGCAAGTTTGTTTCAAGATTTTATCAACAAAATTGCCGATTCTGTGTTATATTTGAGATATGGTTTTGCCAGCCAATATTTGATAAAAGCATTCGACTGACTAGAAGTATACGCAACTGATCTGGTTGTTGGTCATAACTCCGTGATTGATTGGTTAGAGTCGCTGACTTGAAATAACTGTAAGCTGTCTTAGATAAAGGGTCATGGGTTCGACCACGTCTCTTTATGTGAGACAGTTTGCCGTTTCTTATGAAGAAAAGGAGTCTAGTATTGGTTCTTCCGTGTAACGATGGTGAAATAAACTGCCCGCCTGTGAAAATAACAAAAATACAGTTGGAACGGGAGTTAAACTCCTGAATAATAGCATAACCAAGGAATAGGTGTGGTGAATGATAAACAGTTTCAATGCATATTTGTTGGTACTTTCGAATTGATCAGTTTTTATAAAAATTGTAATAAATTAAAAAGTACTGCTCCTCTCCCGATTACCTTTTCGCAGTTGCCTCCTTAAATTTATTTTCCTACTGTATTTTTGATCTGGCATTTGAAATATTATTTTAGCATACATTAAAAAAGATGCAAAATGCTATTCTTTTACACGGCATACATGTAGATTCATAAACTTACCACAGATGTATTGTATAATCTTAAATAAAAATAAAACGGACGAACTGAATATTTTGTAAAATTATTGTTTAGGTTTTAAAAACATTTTTGTTACAGTTTTAAGCGTACACGAGCACATGGTGAGCTTTTAGGTTGGTTGGATGTCCGGCGCCCGTCCATCGTTCGCTGTTCACTTTTACTTTAAATTACATCTCTGAAACCACTAGGTCAATGTTGGTGAAACATGGCAGGAATGTTCCATGCATGAAGCTCTTTTTAGGGCCCTTTTGAGTAACCCCGTTTATTATTTTAATTGCACACATACATATTCATCTACGTTTACTAAAACAATTGATACAATCAATTGATATATTTAACGTTGATAAATACAAATTTAGACTAAGAAATGCTAATTCATAATAAGCGAGATAGTTAGTTTCATTACTCTTCATATCGTATTTGCATGTATGCAAAAAAAGGTTAAAAAGGGGGATGTGATGGCGCTTGAAAAATGAATGAAAAAATAATAAAGAGGATTTTGATCGTTTCTGTTTCATGTCAATATGAACTTGATGAACTTATGCTGTCTTATTTACAGTTTTTGTATTTAGGGGATTTTACCCGTTTATCAAATAAGTGCGACCATTTAATATTATACAATTATAGACTAATGTTGAGGTCTATATATAGTTTTGAGGACCTGTTAAAAGTGATATTGACCGAGGACGAAGTCCGAGGTCAATATCATTTTTCACAGTCCGAAAAACTATATATTGACCGAAACATTAGTCTACAATTATTATATCGTATACCTCATTAAAAGTAGTGAAAATTATGCGAAAATATAACAGAAATGACGTCTTGAAATCCGTGCAGGTCTACACATCTTTTCCAGGTCTACACATACTTTTGCGGACCCGGCACGTGGGCGCTATCGGCCAATCAGGATTAAGTATTTATGACTGGTATACGATATTATGTTTTTCAAACTTGTTGTGTATAAATGCAATTTCCTTCTCGATTATGATGCTTACGTAAAGAAAGTGAAGGAAAAATTTAAAAAGTCGGAGTAGTCTTCTGAAACTTTTGTCTTAAAAAATAATATTTACACAGACTAAAGTAATATTCTGAGTGACACCAAAACATATTTTTTAAGGTTGAAATACCAATCAACAGCTTTTAAAAAAATATTTATACGATTCAACAAAACTTGAACTTTTGGGCATTCCCAAGAGAAATGTTCAGCTGTTTCTGTTCTCATATTACACAAGTCACAGAGGATGGGTGACAGTTTACATGTGTATGAATATTTATTGTTGGTAACAAGCTCATTATAAACGTTAAACAAAAAGTGTATTGAAAATTCGATTATTGATGTGAGTGGTAAGGTATTAATGACTGTCCATTTTCTTCAAAATATGTTTCCATTTAATTTCCGCAGTTACACTTTCTTTTGGCATACTGTTCATCAGTATTTCATTTAGAAGTTTGTTTTGGCTTAAACAAAATTAGCCAAACATTTCTTTAAGAAGGTAAGGAAAACGTATTACGTACTAAATTAAATGAAACACTACAAGAATTTTAGGCATACTTCTGATTAGTTTATGTAAGTAAAGAAAAGCAATGTTGCTCAACTCAAAAACACATTGTGCCTCACTGAACTTGTAAAATGTTTTAGCATTGAAGTCAAATAATTGGTCTATATACTTTATGCCTTTTCGATGCCAATGTATCCAAACTATGATTTGATATTCTACTTGAATTTTAGAATTATTCCATATATTAATGTGTTTGTTTGTTTTGTTCTTATTATCCTTGAAATTTCGATTTATTCTAAACCATGATATCAAATATAAAATGTCTTTTAGGAATTGTGCAGGTTTTTACTTATTTTACCTATATCTTTCAACTCTAAATTGCAATCATATATTAATTTTCCTCCAACTTTTTGCATGAAGCTCTACAAAAAAAATGCTCAACAATTCCATTCCATGCAGGACTCTGGTTGTCATGGCAATAGAAAAGGAAGAAATCTTATCTCTGAAACCACAAGGCCAAGAACCTTGACGCTGGATCTCTACCAAAAATTGACCACTACCTTAGGGTCACTTGATTTTACATAGGTTTCTATAGGATTGTTTTTATAGAAATTTCCTATTGGACATCTACTTAAATGTTAAACTCATGACCAAAACGCTCAAAACAGACCCAGCTCGGGGGGTCACTTGATTTTAAAAACGTTTCAATAGGTAAAACTTATATATTTGCTATGTAACATTGTCTAGTTGACCTCTACCACGTTCGTTCAAATCATGCATTATTATGTTATTATAAAAAGATTCTTCTCCAAAATTACAGGGCCTATCGCTTGGATATTTTGTGTGCATGTCTACCTCTACAAAGTTTGTGCAAATCATGCCCTTTGGGCAAAAATTGACCACGCCTTTTGGACACCTTGTCTGTATACAGAGTTATAAGATAAACTTAAAGCACAATTAATTATTGTAGCAACCAGCGCTTTACCAAGCAACCTCTGATTTCCTTAGCAACCAATGACTTCCACAGCAACCACCAACGTAAAGGTCTTTTACTAAGACCAAATCAATTTTTCTTTAAATCTGGAATTGTAACGGGCGTCTTCTCAGAAGGAACAATATCACATGCTATACCGAATGTGACCATATTGTGTTGAAAATTTGAGTTTAACAAAACAATTAATAGATCATATTTTGCCTTTTTTAAAACCGAAAGTAGGTTTTCCAGTTTTCAAATATCTTTGTAATTTTCCTGAGTCTCCAAGAAAGAGGATGTGAATGGGTTGTACATGAATAAGCATGCCTATTTTAAACTATAGTTTAAAGAGCTTCCAATGATGTGCAACGTATATCTCAGACTGTTTACAACGTGCAATAAAGCGAAAGTACGACAAAAAGGAAATACAATAACATTAACTCGTGTTTCTGTAGCAGTTTTTCAAACAGGGAAATACTCCACGGTTATTGTAAAGTTTTAGAAGTAAGTTTCAAACTTGTATTTCCCGGTTAAAACATTTCCTGTTCAGCATTTAAAAGAAAATTTGATTTTGTCTTAGTAATGGACCTTTAAACTACTAACAAGCAACTGCATTAGCAACCTCTTACTTCCAGTAGCAACCCGCGACTTCCTTAGCAGGTAATGACTTCTTAAGCAACCAGTGACTTCCCATAGCAACCAGTGAAATTCTTAGGAAACGGTGTCTTCCCAAAAGAACCAGTGACTCGTTAGCAACCAGTGACTTTCTAAGCAACCATTGACTTCCTCAGCAACCAGTGACTTCCCTATCAGCCAGTGACGTCCTCCAATAAGAACATATGGCTTTCTTAGCAATCAGTGACTTCCATAGCAACAACTTAGTCCCCAAGCAACTACTAAGTTTCAATAGAAACCAGTGGCTTCCTAATGCAACTTATGACTTTTCTTTGGAACAAGATACTGCTTTTGCAACGATTGGTTTCCCTAGCATTTATATAGTCCCCTAGCAAATAATTTACTGCCCGTCACAGGTCGTGACCATTATCGAACAGTGACTTCTTTAGCAACCAGTGACTTTCCCAGTAACATGTGACTTTCTGAGCAAATACTGACTCTCTATATCAACAAGAGACTCCCTGAGATCACGCTGTATCGGATGAAACAGCTGTCTAGCTACGGTCATGCAGGACAGAAGTGAGCATTCCGTAAGAGTAATTGTTTCATCATAAGTTGCGTATAACCATGTAAAATACACGAATCTGTTATTCTGACTTGAGTTATGTTTGCTAAATCAGCCTTTTGTCGGAGCCTTGTCGTTTCGTTTGTCGGAGTAGTATCGTTAAATTGGACCCAGTGCGTTTTGCCGATTCAGCGTGAGGATAAGCGCACTGGTACTCAATTGAGTGATATAGGGCCATCATAGCCCTCTTGTTTCATAAATGCTTTTCATATAATGTTACATCAGGATTTCCGAACGTTGTTAGTATAATTTCATTCGTTTGACATGCATAATGCGATAATGGTCGATATACATTATTCATAATCAGAAAATGCAATTGGCTATGCTGTGAATAGTGATAAAAGCTAGTGCGAGTCATACTAGTCTATAAAGAAATCTTTTATACGACCTTTAAAAAAATATTCTGACTACTTAACGAGCGGAGTTAAAAAAGTATAGAAATGAGAAAACTAATGAAAAGTGACTTGTTTTATTTTTCCTTGATTTTTCAATTCTTTTGGATAGTCTTAGGAAATTTGATTAAAAACAACCTAAACAATGAAAGTTCTTCCATAACAGGAACAGCTAAAGAGTCTTTCACCGAAATGATCTTAACACAACGTGCAGGTAGAAGGATAGACTTAAGGAAGCTTTTGAATGAATATTCACTTATTTGTCCTCTAGACGACTCATGTGGATTTGACATTGACAAAAAACTCTTATCGTATGGATACGCCTACAGACTAAACCCAGGTACACATTTCAATTCATTTATGATTAGACGATTGTTACCATTTTACATGCAGCAAACTATCTTATTTAACCCATTTACACCAATATTTTTACATTGGGATCTTCCGACTTTCAATTCTGGCAAGTCTATTCCTATAAATGGGGGTAATTGTAAGATTTATGACGCAAAAGCCTTGTCGTCTGCTTCGGAGCAAGACTATATAGTACGTATACATTTAAATTAACACAAGGTATAAATAGGTTAATATGTTATAAGTGAGAATTTTCGCCTCATACGAAAAATAAAACAGTTATAAATACAATCTGAAATTGTTTTCCTGCTTTTTCAATATTTCTTAACGACACATATTAAAATAAATTTGCAAATAAACGGTTGCGTGCTCGAAATGTGACGCACTGAAAGTAATTGTAAATGTGCAAATAAATACTGACTTGTCGCAAATAATTGTTGATGCATTGCAACTGTATACCGGTGTATTGCAAATATTATCTTCTTCAGAGTGTGGAGTTTGTACCTGTGACTCATGGTGTCGTAGCAATTGCTGTCCCGCTAATCACTTGGGTTACATTGACTTTGAGTGTATAAATACTACTCTCTTGAAGCCTAATAGCAATGATGATAGACTGAGGAACATTGTTCCATCATATAATGGTAGATCTTACTTCATGGTTGCAAAGTGCCTTGATGAATATAAAAAAAATACAACAATGTTGGAACTATGCGCATCTACTCTCAGTCCGTGTACTTCCGTAACATCGGGACTTATTTACAAAAATGAGCAGTGTGGAATATGCAACAAAGAACGTGATTTCGTTCCCTGGAAAATTGAAACAGAATGTGATTCACCGGATCATCACAATTCAGGATTCCAAAGGATTTTATCTAGCATTACATCGCTTTCTGAAGTGTACAAAGTTCTTAGGCAATATAATTGTATAATATATTTTAAACCACCCATGGCTCCAGAAAACACTTCATGGTCAATCGTTGGATGCGATGAAACCAAAGTCAAAAGCAGCACGTATGTCAACAGATGCAATATAACAGGTCTGTGGGATAAATATGATGCAGATATTGATTGGGCATGTGGACATTTTGAATTTCCTTACAACAAGTTCAAGAATGTGTTTTGTTATATTTGCAATCCTAGCATAGCAAATATTCAAAATGTTTCAATAATTGATAGCTGTCCTATTTCAACAAACATGACACAAAATATTGTTCAAGAAGCATGTGAATCACTGCCAACAACAGCCCGGCTGAAACCTTTCAAGAACATTTTCTGCTATGCCTGTAATCAAGGTTCGTACTCTTCATATATAAAAAGTGATTATGGATTTGTTAACATATCAGAGAAAAATAGCCTTTTAAAATACGGAACGGAATTATCGTTTTACTTTTCATTTCATGGTCAAAATAAAACTCTAAGTATGCAAATATTTCTGAAAGACACATTCAATGAAATGTTTCAACATGTCGACTCCGGAAGTACACTCTATAAGAAATCTGAGTTGTTTAAAGATGTTCTAAACTTAGATAAACTAAAACGAAACTACATTTCTGTTTGTGGCACCAGGACTCTTTGCAATTCATCGACATACCAGACAACTATATCCTATGGCAATCCTGTATGTGGTCGATGTTTTTGTGACGGATTATGTGCAGAATATGAAAACTGTTGCCCAGATTTAATTTTTAAGGAAGAACCGTACACATGTATTGATCAACGAGGGTTGCCTTCATTAGAAAAAATCTCAGTTTTCAAATCAGATTTGAAACATGACCAAGCCTTACCATCATATGTTCCGGATAGCCGTTTTAAAATTATAGACAAATGTCTTGTTAAGAATGAAGATGAGGTTTTGGTTGAGAAGTGTTCATCGATCGGGGAACAAAGTGACATTCTTACTTCCATTCCTGTTACGATGCTTTCAGGTATCTCATACAAAAATGTCTACTGCTATGTCTGCAACAATAACATATCTGATATATTCGTAGGTTTTCAAGTGTTATGTGATGCATATATCGAGCATAAACTGTTTACAAGTCTGTTCCATCTACTGGAAGCAGTCAATTCTTTCTGTAGTAAGGTCTTTTTCGTGCCTTTAAAAAGTAAAACTTGCAAAGAAAAATTTGATTCTTTTAAAGCTGGTTTAGTAGGTGGCAATAAATATGTCCGAACAAAAGTGCACCATTCTTTGCGGGGGGTGAGACATCTACAGATAGTAAGAGTTAATATTGAGAATATTAATGACACTGTAAAATCAGTTTTTTCAACATGTAACCAAACTGGAAATTTGAAAGTAGATGATAAACTAGTTAGCCATATCTGTGAAACTCAGGATGAAAATATCCTATCGTTACTGCAGTATCGAATTGAAAACAGCGTGTACAAAAACTTTGCATGTTTCTTATGCAATCCTGATGTAACAGTGACTGAGGGTGATTTCAGCAATATAACATCAAACTGTTTGGTGAATACCTCTGTGGGATGGTACGAGCGTAACGAAAATCTCGAGGAGTTATGTAACGTGACAGAGTTCCATCAAAGATGGCTTCCGTTCAAAAATATGTACTGTTCCGAGTGTAACTTACCATGGCAGCTGGTATGTTGAACATACATTTAAACTAGTTATATATTTCATTGATGTTATTTGGTTAAGAAGTGGTGCAGCTTTATCACTAACTGTTACATTATACTATACGGACATTATATTTTGAAGATATTGTAAAATCCTTAAACAGTAACAGAGTATAAATATATTCTTCCTTCGTTAGCATAGTATATATATACCAGTACATATATCAAAAAGAGAAACACTTACAGTAATCTTTTCAAAGTATGAGCTTTTTGTGCCAAAAATGTAGATTATTTAAACTTTTGCACTTCACAAATTTATGTTATCATCATTATTATGATTTCTTCTATTAATTGACCTTGTGTTAACACACACATTTCTAGTAGAAATAAATGTAAGCTAACTTTAAAGCACGAGAACATATGTAGAGTCTTGAAGCAAGGCATATATTAAATATAGCTGCTTAAAGTAGACGGGATCTTAAGTACAAATCATCTTATATAAATCGCCTTGAGGGACAAAATAATACGTTTCTTTATGTATTTGACTACATATTGGAGATGACCACTAACGTACTTGATTTGAAATTAATTTTAATTTAATTCAATTGTAGGTTGATGTGATATTAATCGTCTTAGGTATCAAAAGTCCTTCTAGAAGGTATACATACCTATTCTCACTATCACGTGATGATTTCGAACGTGTGGTTTTAGAATCCAAGCAAGAGGAAACACCACAATGTACATCTGGAACATTTGACCATAGCCTGGTAATGTATCACTTGTTTCTCCCGATCTGTAAACATAGAAAGTCGCATTTTTCATTAGTACACCGTTCTTTATAGTGACGCATAGTTTTCTATCATGCATATTTTACACAATTTTGTCAATTATTGATAGGAAAAGAACACACCTCATTCAATCAGATGTTATTCTTACACGTTTAAAGTATTGAAAATAGTTCAGAACTACTTTCATGACAGTAAATGTTGCTAAGAGTCAGAGTCAAAATTCGCAATTCATTTAAAGCTATGAAACAAACTTTACAAAGTAAATTTTCTGGACATTACAGACGCTTATGAATATTCGGGTATTTTGGAACGACGAACAGTCGAGCAATTGAAATGTATTTTACTTTTACAAGAAGAATTTGCGTATTTTATTCAGTCAAGAGATAAAAACAAAAATAATATCAAACAGGGAATGCCACGTACCAAAAACGCAGCCTCCCCAAAACGAACCCCACAGCACCCAGAAGTGCACACCACCAACACACACACACACACCCACACACACACACACACACGCACACACAACCACGCACACACACACACACACACCACCACCAACACACACTAGCATACAAAGCAAACACACGAGGACAAAACGAACAATTAAAGGAACACAGTGGGGCACCGCCTTGGAACGGTCAGTGGCAAAAACACCACTGGGGAGCTAAACCGGTTTATGGTGCGACCCAACCTCACTCTACCCCCACCATGTTCCAAAGTCACAGGACAGTGTAAATAAAAAGTAATCCCTGCTAGGTGAATCTCTAACACACGCAATGGAAACAAAAGGCATGGTATGTAAAACACAAAAATACTCGTGTATAAATATATAAAAAAGCAAACCTTGAGAACCAAAAAACGTATGTACTCAATGCCTTTGCAGAAGGCAGAGCACCAAGAGAAACACCCTTAAGGGCCCGACGAAACAGGCCAGAGGACAGAAATCAAAACAGTTTCGTCCCAGTGGGATTTAAAAACTGCCCATCACAGAGCCTCCCCCTCTTCCGTCAGACACAATCAAAAGGGGGAAGCATAGCGTCCAACTGTAAACGGGTTGAACACCAAACATGCGGTGTGTCTCAAAACAGTTGGGTCGTAACCTCTTTTAACAAAACGTTTTATAATTTTAGCAAATACAGTTGGAAAATTGCCATGACCCAAAATCTTACGAAGTTTGTTATTTTGATATTTTGATATTTTCTTTAATTTACAAACAGTAATGTATATATTGTTTGTTTACACTGTTTAAATATGCTACAACAAATTCCTTTCAATTAATATTCCGATTGTACGTGGTAAGATCCGGACATTAAATAACTAACCATTGTCGATTTCACATTGCTTTGCAAGAAGCTTTAGGTAACTACTCACATTACGTCTGCATTTGTCGACCTTCTAAGAAAACTGTCATATTTGGCATGAATAATTTATGATATATCAGTTTGTTTTAGGTGAGTTTTTTTGGGTTCAGCACTCTCGTTCGAGATATGTAGCCATGCTTTAACATAAACGTTTGCATCTCTGGTATTTTTGAACGGATCTAGAAGCATAACATTTCATTTCATATATTACAATTAAACCTAAACATTTACTGCTTGTTCAAAAAATAAAAAGTATGTTGGTTGACAATACGCTGTAAAAGGTGCCAATTTGACGAAAATAACGCTGTACTTTGCCAGCTTCTTTTTAACATAATTCACTATTTTACTCAGAATTGTGTCCGGTGACCCTGCCTGATTTATTTTTAGTTTGCTACTATATAACAAGTGATTCAAATAATGAAAAAAAAAATTGATAGGTTATTGAAGTAGACTTGTCAAAAATATGAAACTCAGTTAAATGTTTACATTATGTTTTTGGGTCAAAACGTAACGTCAATGTCGTTATTTTGATTGTACTTCTAGGCGACGGTTGTCTTTTTTTGCAAGCAAACCTCATTTAAACAAGCATTATACCGTATTCTTAGGGAACTCACAGTTCCGTATAGTAGATGCTTTAGGTATAGCCCTTAGAGTCGTTATATTCAGCAAATGAAGGATGTTGATGTTAGTGACAAGCGTTCCACTTTGCAGGAGATTTGGATATATGTGATCAAACTTGGTATATGTATTGGACAGTAAATTGAACATTATCAGAAATGTTTCACACGAAGAAATTCACCACTATGTTGATCCCGTAAAAATGAAGTCACTATGATATATTGCGCGCAACGCTAGCAAGAGTCATTCTGAGTTCTCGAATGCTCCCCACCTTACCGTTACATCTAAACTGCTTTTGTATGTATGTATCTTGAATGTTTTTTGTGTAAATGGAACGAAATTTCAAGGCTAGTCAGCGTTGAATTGAACATCGGATGGTGTGATGTTTAATCTTGCTACAGCAGCCTACGTCAGTTATTTATGAAATGAAACAACTGGAATATTTACATTACCACCCAACAATACCTAAAATCGAATTCCGTGCATTTAAAATGCATAAACGAAAGCAAATACTATTTCGCCTGTCAACGTATCAAATTTAAATTATTCACGCAAATAAATATTTGAACACTTTGTGTATAGCAACTGGTGAAACCCAAATACTTCTTTTCATATCTAACTATATTGCCTTGTCGGTCATCAAATATTCGTGCGGCGATTGTTCCTAAAAAGTGTTCAATGTACCATACCAAAAACATCTGTCGTATGATTTCAAAAGCAAATTGACAAATATTTCATGATTTCATACTTGCATTTACAATTTCATCAGAGGACATAATCAATATTTCTCGGGTGGTTTCCTAGTTCGATCAATATTGCAGAGGAAGGGATTATTTGCAGATCCTTTTTTGTCATTCGTTCGAATTGTTAACACGTCCGTTCATAATCCGTTTGAAATAACTGAAATCTACACGTCTGCATTGAGTCTTGTACATTTATATAGAGAAGAGCAAAAAAGTTATTAAAATGAAAAATTGGCGGAAGTGGTCATGCTTGCATTTTTTGTATCTGTCCCGTATTTGGACCAAATGGCATTCTGTTTGAGTTTATATGAATGTTTTATGTAAAATACTTCCTATTCCCTGTTAATGCTGTTGCTTTCTGTAATTCAATGTCGTTATTTTCTGTAATTCAATGTATGCCAAACGTAAAGGCGAGATGCAAGTATCCAAGTTCAATTCGAGGATGGCTGATAACTTTTACAGCGGATGGACACGAGAACAAAAGTTAAGACAGGACAACAACAGCTTTACCTTTGAAGAAAAAACCCGTCATTTTGTTTAAATATAACCATGGAACGCTGTGTGATTACAATTTAAAGTCATGCACATCCTTTTTAGCGCTATAGAATGGTTATTGATTTGCACTAAAATCATGTAACGTAATTCGCCTGGTGTTTCACGTCATCGCCGTCATTTATGAAACTGTGAAGTAATAATTTTCTGATTGGCAATTGTCGTAATGGTACTCTGAAGTGGCTTACCCACAAGGGGTCTCGCCTAAACGGGGTCTGAATTACGTGTAGGTTCGGGGTATATAAAGAATACCAGATGACGAACTCGTGAAGTATTTATTAATCTGAAACAAATATAATAAATGACATATAAAACATGAAATAATTACCATGTGCTAGATGTCAAAATGCCAAATATGTAAACATTGTACATGTATCAAGACTGCGTGGTGGGTGAGCGCAGAGCTGACTAACCAACCGTGACACGAAAGTTATTACAAATAAACATACAATGGTATAAAGTTGAGCTATTATAGAATTTGCAAAATATAGAACAAGTATTACAACATATATGAAAACCTGTATTTACCTGAAGAAATATTGAATTACTCCAGAAAAATGACAAACAACATCGCTATAAAAATGGCGATCTCCAAAACTGAAAATGCAATGACCCGTGTAAAGAAGGAAGTTGTTAGGTAAGATAACTGTTAGTGAAGTAGTGTTAGTAAATAAAGATGTTACTTCCCTTTGACCATTAAATACTTTATAAGTCAATGACGCCGGGGATAGGGAAATACAACAGAGACCCAAATGAGATTTCAACAAAATTCTATTTATTTATCATAAAATACTGAATAAAGATCACCCTATGACATACTCCCCCTGTTTAAGAAATGGCGTCCTCGACATTTACACGAGTTATATCAACTGAAAGAAATAAAAAGTAACAAAATTCTATTTCTTTATCATAATGATAAAGAATGAAAAAGAAACAAAACACAAACACATATTTCAAGCATAAGTAAACGTGAACAGCGAAAGAGAGAAAATGAGAGAAAGCAATATTTGACAACAAACTGACAATAGACAGACCTGACTGACAATAGCCTGACAACAAACAAAAACAAGAAGAATTCATAGTAAAAGATAGTCTAAAAACTTACATTCAGTAAGAAAATGGTATATATACGCTGTAATATATTGCTAGCCTATAACTACTACTGAGAACAATGTATACAATAAATAACGTGACCTACGGAGACAAGGCTATATTGCAGTAAGCTACTACAGCAACAATATTCTAACTTAGTTAGGAAAGCAACTACGTGGCTAACAACATCACAAAATTACTACAAACGTGTCCGATACAAATGTATGCTTAATGTGCTCAGATTATCTGATAATATGTTAACTATGTTCTGTATAAGTCATAGCTACCTGAACTAACATACATATGCTTACCTTCATAACATCCGTTAGATTGCGCAAAACGCTCAAGCAATCCAATAAGGTATCGAAGCAAATTTGGTATAAATTACATACTTACCATAGACAAGTGTACAATAAAAAAAAACATCGTAGAAGTCTCATATACAGTATCTGTGCTTCTACTATTGCTGACATGATAACAGAATTGGCATACCTGATTATACTTACAAATGTACCACCTAACTTTTGCAGATATACTTAAACAAAGTCTCCAGACCTTTGCCACTGTGGGGGCTTTCGGTTACGTCTTGGACGTTCTGTGTCCGTCTCGTTTTGTGGAGGGCTTCGCCGTGCTGGTATGACATACCTGGAAACTGGCGGTGCTGGTGTGTCCGAGTTTGATGTATGCACATCTGTTTTCTTCATATTCATGGGGAGTAGAAGGTTTCGATGTACAGTCCGAGTTTTCCTGGCATTTGGCATGTCCTTCCTGATAACATACACAGGGATGTCTGGATTAGGCTGTGCTACAACAACATAAGGCGTGCTTTCCCACTTGTCGGCTATCTTATGCTTGCCTCGTATGGTGACATTGCGAGCAAGGACTAGATCGCCGATGTTCAGGGCACTTGCTCTAGCGGTGGTGTCGTACCTTGCCTTATCTTTGGACGCACTGTCTGCTGCAGATTTCTCCGCCTTTTTGTAAGCGTCGGCCAGCCTTTCTCTGAGCTTCCTGACATATTCATGTTTTGACTTGCCGTTGTCTTCAGATGCTCCTAGGCCTAACATAGCATCTATTGCTAGTTTTGGGTGACGCCCAAACATCAAGAAGTACGGTGAATATCCAGTTGATTTGTGTATGGTCACATTGTATGCGTGAACCAGCGGCGCCACGTAGGATTTCCAGTCCGCTTTCTCGTGTTCCTCCAGAGTACCTAACATTTTGAGAAGAGTGGAGTTAAACCTCTCTACTTGGCCGTTTCCCATCGGGTGGTAAGGAGTTGTGTGACTCTTGGCAATACCGGCCAGGCTGCACAAATCTTTCATAAGCTCCGACTCGAAGTTAGGTCCCTGGTCTGTGTGAATGCGAGATGGAAATCCATAGTGGGTTATGAACTGCTCAAACAGTACCCTTGCTGTTGTCCTCGCGAGCTGGTTCCTTGTCGGGTAGGCCTGAGCGTATCTGGTAAAATGGTCAGTGACCACTAAGATATTCTCAAACCCGCCTTTCGAACGTTCCAAGCTCAAAAAGTCGAGACAAAGGACCTCCATAGGTGCGGAAGATTTGATGTTCACCAACGATGCGGATGATGGCGTTGACTTCCGGCGTATGCATCGAGGGCAACTCCTTACTTGTTCCTGAATCCAGTGCTCCATTCCAGGCCAGAAAACCCGCTGTTTGAAGAGTGAGGTCGTCCTATCTCTTCCCTGATGACCCAGGTCGTCGTGAAGAGCCTTGAATACCTCCTCCCTGAGGCTTGTAGGTAACAGAAGCTGGAGATATTCTTGATCCTTCAGTCTTCCCCGTCTGTACAACACACCATCTCGCATGACTAGTTTGTCCCACTCTCGGAGGTATGACGTCATCATTTGCTTGAGCCCTCTTCCAATCCTTAGAAGTAAGTGAGTTCTCATACAGAACAGTTTCAGGTACCTCGTCGCTGGATTCAACATCAGGTAAGTATTCAGGAGTAACGGTGCTAAACACAAGAGGTGATTGTTCAGGATTGACGACTGCTGCGCAGGTAAGTGCCTTAATTATTTGTTCCTCTATGCTTGTACCTAACTTTTCAGCACTGTTTTCATGAAGTCTGGATAAACTATCCGCGTCTGCATTCAATAAAAACAAAAATAATATCAAACAGGGAATGCCACGTACCAAAAACGCAGCCTCCCCAAAACGAGCCCCACAGCACCCAGAAGTACACACCACCAACACACACACACAAACACACACACGCACACACACACAAAATCATGTACACACACACACACACATATACACTACCAACACACACTAGCATACAAAGCAAACACACGAGGACAAAACGAACAATTAAAGGAACACAGTGGGGCACCGCCTTGGAACGGTCAGTGGCAAAAACACCACTGGGGAGCTTAAACCGGTTTATGGTGGCACCCAACCTCACTCTACCCCCACCATGTTCCAAAGTCACAGGACAGTGTAAATAAAAGTAATCCCTGCTAGGTGAATCTCTAACACACGCAATGGAAACAAAAGGCATGGTATGTAAATAAGCCGCTTCTGTATTTGACTGAGTAGTCAAAGCTGCTAAGAGCTGCCAGCCAACGATGTCCTGTAGCATCTAACTTCGCTGTCGTTTGCACATAGGTCAGAGGATTGTTATCCGTCCACACCTCGAATCGGCACCCATATAGGTAATCACTGAACTTTTCAGTGACTGCCCATTTGAGAGCCAAAAATTCGAGTTTATGAGCCGGATACAATTTCTCTGATGGCTTCAGGCTACGACTAGCGTAGGCGATCACTCTGTCGACTCCAGCTTGGCGTTGGTAAAGAACAGCACCCAGTCCAGTCGAGGAAGCGTCCGTGTGTACCTTAAAAGGTAGCTGGTAATTCGCATAGGCAAGTACAGGTGGGTTGGTTAGCTTATCAACAATGGTATCAAACGCCTGCTGTTGTTCCATTCCCCAGGTAAAAGGTGTTTTCTTCTTGGATTTCGGCTTATTCTTTTTGGTAGAGTGTCCAATTAGCAGGTTATTCAGAGGTCTAACTATTCCTGCGTAACCTTTAATAAAGCGTCTGTAATAGCCCGTGAATCCTAAAAATTTTCTGACATCTTTTGTGTTATTTGGAATAGGCCATGATCTGACTGCCGCTATTTTGTCTGGATCCGCTTCTATGCCGTTTTCTGATACAAGGTGTCCTAAATATGTTATCTTTTGTTTGAATAATTCACATTTTGACGCTTTTAATTTCAGATTATGCTTTTCAAGACGTTCAAATACTGCTTCTAGACGGCTGATGTGCTCTTCAAAGGTTGATGAAAAGATGATCACGTCGTCCAAGTAAATCAGACATTCACGAAGATTCAAGTCGCCCATACATCTTTCCATCAGTCTCTGAAAGGTTGCAGGCGCGTTAGTAAGGCCAAAAGGCATCCTGTTTGCCTCATAGAACCCTAAAGGACCTACGGAAAACGCAGTTTTTGCTTTGTCTTGCTCCTTCATAGAAACCTGCCAATAGCCTGATCTGAGATCTAATTTGGAAAAGTATTTTGACCCAGAAAGCAAATGAAGAGTATTTTCAATTCTCGGAATAGAGTAGGCGTCTTTAATTGTTCGTTGGTTCAATTTCCTGTAATCAACGCAGAACCTAATGGTTCCATCTTTTTTTCTTACTATGACCACATTCGATGAGAAAGGGCTACTCGACTGTCTAATTGCACCACATGCTAACATATCTTTTAGATGTTCTTTCACCTCATCAAGGAGACCTGGAGCTATATGACGATGTGGTTCTTTGAAAGGTTTATCGTCTGTGAGGTGAATTTCATGTTCCACTAGGTTTGTATTTCCTAAATCTGTGGTTCCTTTTGAAAATATATGTTGCCATTTATTTAGAAGTTCTTTGACTTTTTCTTTCTCTTCCGTTGTTATATTGGAGTTTTCTATGTCAATATCTGTTTGTTTGATATCCGTTTCTATATCTGCGTGTTGATTGTTGACTTTGGCTAATGTAGTTTCTTCTGTTTCAAAGGCATCTCTAAGTATTGTGACCTCCTCTAATTCACATAAGTTTGATTTAGCAGGTATTGAAACTGATTTTGATGACAGGTTTACTATTCTGACAGGTATTCTAGCTGTACTCCCGGGTTTATTCAACTCTACAACCCTAGGGCATACTTTAACACGTGTGGTACAATGGTGATCCTCATTTACCTCTGTTACTGCTGCTTCAACAGCTTTTATCTTTCTAACTATACCTGTCACTGTTCGTGCTTCAAAAGGGCGAATCTTAACTCTTCTGGTTGATTTGACTGTACCAACTTTATTATCTGTCAGCAAATTGATTGCTGTATCCCACTCAGAAGGTATGTTATTACTACTTGTGTTATCCTTGATCTCATTACTACAGAGACGAATAAGATTTGTACCAAGAATTACAGGTTCGTCTTTATTACTCTCAGAAACAGGCACAACAAGAACAGGGACATCGAATGATTTGCCTTGCATAAATGGAACTGTAATTCTCGCCTCAATGTATCCACGATACGGTATCTTTTCTCCATTTGATGCCAACAGTTTTAAATTCAAATTTGATAATGATAACAGTGTTGGACGAGTTTCAAGCTTTTTGTACAAATCCTCCGATATCGATGTTACCATAGATCCTGTATCTACCACACATTTGGCAATCGTCCCTTCAATTATTATCTCTGTGATATTATTTTCTCCAACAATCCTTTCAAACAAACTTGATGTAGGGCATTCCTTTCTCATGTCTCTCGTCTGCCCTGCGACGGAGACCTCTGTCTGTTTAAATCATTGGACTGTTCACTTTTCTCCTTTGAATTGTGTTGCTTTTTGTCCTCGGTGTTTGTACTTTGTTCTCTTCCCTCATCTGTTCTAGTTTCTTTTCTGTTGTCATTTGTTCGATCTCTTTTGGTGTTTTCATTCACTTCTCTGTCACTTGTTTCATAGCGTTTTCGTCTATCTTCGCGACTGTCACTTCCGCGAGGGTAATCTCTATCGCTGTATTCTCTATCTTCTCGATATCTCCTATCGCCATATCCCCTATAATTTCTCCCGTTTCTACTTCTATCTCTATATTCTCTATAGTCGTTGTCTCTATAATCTCTACCTCTTCTGTCGTTTCTTCGCCTTTCAAAACCACCTGAGTTTCTTCTTTCTCTCCCTCTCCAGTTAGGGTAATCACCTCTGTCATCCCGTTTATCAGTACGCTTCTCCTTTACTGCAGATTTTTCAAACTCACCTTCGAGTCTCTCCATGCGACTGAGAAGACTTCTAAGAATAGTTAACTGCTCATCTGAACCCAACTGCTTTGCAGAAACACTTTTCTCATTTGCTGATATCGCATCGCTATCTGTGTTCATCTCATTTTCTTCTAATCTAACTTTCTTCCTTAAGTCCTCGAAACTTTTACATGTCTCATAAAATATTCTGGTACTTAACTTCAATTTCTCACTATGTAAGTACTTCCAGAACCGTTTCCTAAGCATCTGGTCAACTTGTTCTGATCTAACCTGACCTTTCTTCACAGCTTTCTGTATAATATTCTCAAGTCTTACTCCCCACTCTGCAACATTCTCATTGCTAACCTGTTTAGCGGAATAAAATTCAGCTAACAGGGATTCACCTGTACGTCTATCACCGTAAACACTTTCTAATTTCTTTAATATCTCTTCTGTAGAGGCTTTTGTGTCTATTGTTGGCAATATTTTTCTCGTGCCTCCACTTAGCGAGTTTCTAACTCCATGGAGTAAAACATCCTCCTGATAAAGCCCTGAGTCCAATAGAACTTGAACTTCAAGTTTCCATTCTTCAAAAGTGTCCTCTGTTAATGTTGGTAACTTTGGCTTGTGCGTCTGTCGACTTTTTTGTCTCTTAGCCTGCCTTCTCTTTGTAAGATCCCTATCTTCTTTATGCTTTCTGATTCGTGATTTTCTTTCACCTTCACTTTCGGTGTCATCTAATGAGCTAAGTGTAGCTTCATGTTGTTCTAGACTCTTCTGCAGTCTATTTTCTTCCTCTTTAAGTTTTCTCAACATTTCCTCTTTTTCTTTCCTTTTTTGCCTTCTTATAGCTTCTGTTCTCCGTCTCCTTTCCTCTAATAATACCTCATCTCTACGTTTCTGGAGAGTTTTCTTTCTCTGTGTTTCCTCTTTAATCACCTGTTCTCTTAATTTCATATTTTCAATCTTCTTTCTCATTCTTTCTATCTCATCGTCACTATCTTCATTATCGTCAGTGTCGTCTTCTCTTTTCATCTTTATATCATAAGTGTATTGCTTTTTGTCTAACTTTGTTTCTTTCTTATCGTCAGTGATATCACCTACAAAAGTTTTGTACTTTTGATTGATCCATTCTATTTCATTCTGTAATGTGTCGTCTGTGATCCTTTTAGTTTTGATTTTATGCAAATCTGCTTGTGGATCATAGGTATCTGCTGTTTTGCTACCAGCAAGCTTATACTCATTATCACTTCTTTCACTATCACTTTCTATTCTTGTACTTTCATATGGCTTCCTTACTTCCCTAGCGCTAGCTAAATCTCTATCACCATCTGTCCAGCTTTTGATTGGTTTTCTTGCTTCATGCTTTTCTATATCATGTGACATTAACCTTCCATTTGTATCAAAATCAATGGTATGTCTTCTCCTAGCCCTTTCGGTTCCTCCATAATTGTCATCAGGACAATCATATCCTGGCGCATCTGGTTCTTGACCTTCTGTCAAAGTTCCAGTATCAACAGCTTTATGTTCAGTGGCATCTTTATCCACTAATGTCCCTTCAAGAGCTTTCAACTCCTGATCCATTTTACTTGATTCTTTTTGTAATTGTTTTAGTCTTGAATATCTTTCTCCCGTCTTTTGTTTCAGCAATTCTTTAAATTGTTGCCGATCCTTTGTGAGCTGTGCTCGAAATTCTATAGTTTCTGGACTTTGCGTATTTCTTTCACTCTGCTCTCTTACTGCCTTCTTTTTCTCTCTCTCTAACTTTCTCAATTCCCTTTCAGACAAATATTGAGCCATGGTCATAAACTATTTCTTTTATAAAGTCTTATGGTTACTTAAAACAAAAATGTAAGTACACTACAGCACAAAGCTTACTGACTACAAATAGCTCTACCCTATACAAATTAACTGAAAACACCTCCGACTTTTAATTAACTTAACAATGCGGCTAACAGTTAATAACACTGCCAGTGAACATCTACTTGCCTTTACACTTGACTAAACTAAAACAATACGTGACTGCGCTTACCCAATAAATTTTACCAATAGTTACTATCTGTATACAATTATACAAATTACTATAACCCTCAATATTATTAAGGTCACAGTTTCACATAATAACTTGAAAGAAAGACACTGTATGAAAATACACTAACACTTCAACAAACTACACTTGCACTTTACTTTTACTACAGGTATAAACACTGCCGTGCGCGAGCTATATAACACTTATCCGTCTGTAATAAATTACAGTCACACTAAATTATAAAGCTACAATATTTTAATATACCCTTATAAAAGAGTTACACTAGTATATCTATACTAGACACACAAGAAAAAAAAACTGGTTGTATCAGGTATCGAACTCACGACTGCACGCATACAAACCGCGCGCTCTACCAACTGAGCTATTCAGACTTTGACTAACACTCAATATCAATTGTCAAATAATCTATTGATTTTCCGTTTATCCGCGCATACAGCGAGGGCCCGTTCACGTGATTTTGATTTTTCTTGACCAGTTGATAAAACGCGTTTATTGTCAAGAAAAAAAAATCTTATCCGTGATAAAACGTTTACACGCGAAAACGATACTGTTGCAGTAAATGCTGCTAAGTTTTGAGAAAACCCAAAACAATGTGAAAGTTACGGAGATAAATATTGATTATCTTCGCAACATAACAGTTTTTTTTTCAATTTACATTTCTGATATGTATACCGATGTAGTATATTCTTTATACTATATGGGATTACAAGTATCAAGTGGCCACGTTTTCAATAAACAACGTATACGTATAGTAAACCCTTTCAGCTTGTTTTATACACTGCTTACATATACTACTTGAAGTTGTTAGTAATGTATTAATTCTATGCACCAAGTACACATGCAGGAATGATAGCAAGTAAAAGAGTGATGGGTCACGAAGGTTCTAATGCTTCACTGTCTGTTTCAAAAATGAGTCTGAAAAAATAATATAGAGCTACTGGTAAAAATCTTATCCAGTTTACAATAATGATAAAGTTTCAAAATATTTAGTATAAATACCTTAAAACACAAAAATATACAATTGTAAATAAATGAAAAATGCACTCACCACACCTTGATCTATAATCTAGATGTAAATAACACTGATGGCACTATACATCCTAACACAATAAGTCAAGTGTTTACGCACTAAATCACTATTGAAATAAGCTAGAAAAGTGTCCATAAAAGTTCCTGTAAATCCTCCGACGCATATCCTAGTTCCTAGTTCCTGGCTTTGCTAGCAATCCTGGTGCACCGTAAAGTAATCTATAGTTCTTCCGAATATGGGCCCACAGAAGAAATTACCAACGTTTATCCCGGGTTCCAAATCTATCTAAACTGGGTTCCGTGTGCTCTATCTCACACCGGCTATACATCTCATACCAAAGAATATATAATCTCCGAGTAAATCACCACCGTGTTTGTATCAAATCACAACGTTCATAAAATGTCATCTCCCAAAGTTGAGGCGCCAATGTCGTAATGGTACTCTGAAGTGGCTTACCCACAAGGGGTCTCGCCTAAACGGGGTCTGAATTACGTGTAGGTTCGGGGTATATAAAGAATACCAGATGACGAACTCGTGAAGTATTTATTAATCTGAAACAAATATAATAAATGACATATAAAACATGAAATAATTACCATGTGCTAGATGTCAAAATGCCAAATATGTAAACATTGTACATGTATCAAGACTGCGTGGTGGGTGAGCGCAGAGCTGACTAACCAACCGTGACACGAAAGTTATTACAAATAAACATACAATGGTATAAAGTTGAGCTATTATAGAATTTGCAAAATATAGAACAAGTATTACAACATATATGAAAACCTGTATTTACCTGAAGAAATATTGAATTACTCCAGAAAAATGACAAACAACATCGCTATAAAAATGGCGATCTCCAAAACTGAAAATGCAATGACCCGTGTAAAGAAGGAAGTTGTTAGGTAAGATAACTGTTAGTGAAGTAGTGTTAGTAAAATAAAGATGTTACTTCCCTTTGACCATTAAATACTTTATAAGTCAATGACGCCGGGGATAGGGAAATACAACAGAGACCCAAATGAGATTTCAACAAAATTCTATTTATTTATCATAAAATACTGAATAAAGATCACCCTATGACACAATCTTTTGCAAAAAAGTTGCTTCGATGGCATATTGATTTTATTTGATAATTTGAATCGTCTACAATATGGTATAAATATGTAAAACATACGGGTGGGGTCACCGGACAAAATTCCGAGTAAAATGGTAAAATAAGTCAAGAGGTAGCTGACAAAATACGACGTTATGTACGTCAAAATTGTTACATTATACTACCTTTTGTCAACAATTAATAATACTTTTACATAATCATGCACAATATGTCTAGTTTTAATCGTAACATAAGAAATGAAACTTAAATCATTCAAATTCGTTCATAAATACCAGAGCTAAAAACATCTATGTTCAATCATCCGTGGGAAAAGGGTAGACTGCACAATTACGTCGTGACGTCAACATCTCGTGTACATCATTCTTTGTTTTCTCAGGGCAGATAGTTTACAATTATGCATGATTATTGTTACTCTAAACTTATTTCTTTATCATTTTAGAAACGATGCCGTTTGCTACATTGCAATGGTGGATTTAAACTTATGAACAACACTTGTGTACCAATATTGAATTCAGCATCAAACCTGAAGTATCAGGTAGACTTCAAACTGCGATACCTATCTGGACAGCCGGAGAACAATTCAACCAATAACACACGCAACACATCGACCATGATTGACTTAAATTATTTATGTTCACGGATATTGGATAACATCACAGCGGAGTTTCGAGATACAACTTTATACTCGGCAGACAAAGACTGTTATCCTTCTAATAATGTCAATTTTATCGATTTTGTCAATGAAACTCAAACCGATCAAGTCCTGCCCGTCAATGAAAGTAACATGTATAACGATATTGCTAGCAATAATCAAAGTCAAGTTACGCCCCAAAGTAAGAGTTACTATGATATTGAACGCATCGGACAGATACACATGCATATCGTTATAAATATAATGTACGCAGAAAAAATTGCGTTGGTCCAAAGGTCTCTTGTAAAAGCACAGGATAAAATGTATCAAATACACAACATTTCGGACATAAAAGGAATAGTGTGGTCAATTGATTTCATTTCGCAAACTAATAAAAGGACGTTTAATGACTTATCAAGCATCGGTCTTTATGGCCCCCAAAACGAAGTACCCTACACTACTGTGACAGTTGTTGACAAATTTTTTATCTGTCCGCAAGTTAAGTTCAATTTCAGCAAAACCTACTTTAACATGGAAACTGGGGAAATTTTTATAAGAGAGAGAAACCTTACATTCTTTTTTGACGAGTTTAAGTTATCAGAACGGTCAGTTGCTATCTGCTTGGAAGATTTTAACAGAAAGATGAAGCTGGCTTCATCCATTCAAGCACATGCTTGTACTAAGACTTCCAACGTAGATTCAATTTTCTTTGATTTTGATTTAGTGTGTTCGTTAGTGTCAATGGGATGTCTTTTACTTACTGTTGTCACTTATTCCCTGTTTTCCGCATTACGTACAATTCCAGGGCAGAATATAATGACATTGTGCATATTTCTGTTTTGTTCCCAAGGGTTCTTTCAGTTCGGTTTAGATGTTTCCAAGGGATCGACATTGTGCAAAGTTGTAGGTGTGTGCATTCATTACTTTTGGTTAGCATCTTTCTGTGCAATGAACATTTGCTCATTTCACACCTTTAGAGTGTTTGTATTTAAAGACATCGTGAACAGACCGTCCGACCGTTTCTTATTTATCTGGTACCTCATTTATATCATGTATTTACCCATGGTTTTTGTTTTGATATCAGTCTCGGTAAGCATTACAAAAGGATCTAACTTAGGATACGGTGAGAACCTTTGCTTCATTTCTGATTTTTATGTCTTTGTAGGCACTTTTCTGATTCCTTCATGTGCGATATTTGTGTCAAATATTGTGTTCTTTGCCACAGCATTTCACAAAATAAGGACTACAAGACGCATACAAAGTACACACGAGCGCAACAATTTTTGTATTTGCCTGAAGCTCTGCGCTATTGTAGGCGTGACATGGCCACTGTTAATCCTTGATAACATTGTACAATTGACATGGTTTTCGTTTATAGTATCTGGTGTCAATTCTTTACAGGGTGTATTCATTTTCATGTCATTCGTCTTCAACAAAAAAGTTAAAATTCTCTACTCAAATTTGTTCCGAAAGAAGGCAGCTAGAAGTGCTGTCTAAACAAACACAAACATTGCAAATCTTGCAGAAAAGGGGAGTAGGTTAAGAATAAATCAATAAGAAAAAATCACAAATTTGATTCCACTGTTTCACTATGTTTAACAATAGGTTTGGTTGAATAAGAACACGGTACTTTAAGAAATGTAAGACCAAAAAGACACAAACATAGAATTGAAAAATTGATTTTATGTAAATTGTTTTCATATAAAATCTGTTTTTGGAAAAAATGGATTCATCAACACATTGAAAATAATTAGCATTGTAAAAAGCGTTTTTAGTAATTATGGTGAAAGCTTATAAAATTAGTCACCAAACACGAAGGGCGTTTCATTAATTCCAATAGATTGATTATTAAGCTCGTTAATTAGATTCACATTATAGTTGACATTCATAAAAACACCGGAGCGATATTAACGTGTCGTAATTATAAGGCAAAATTATAGCGCAAAAATAATAAGCACTAAAACATTCCTGACAAGTGCTGCGAGAACACGTAGTTATTGTAAAGATTGATTTATATGTGTTAATCATTTATTACAGTTACAGGATGGAAAGTAAAATGTTTGTTCTCCACCAGTACATGTATCAAGGCGATTGTGGCCCTAGACAAGACACAATTATTCCAAATTTTCTCTCACACTCTTTCTCTCTCTTCGAGGTTTTTTGTTCTTGAGTGAAATCTAATGTGTTCAGTTACCTTTTATGTCTTTTTTAAGCATACGCTCGCAAGCCTTAAATTATTTCATGTAGCCATGTCTTGGTATTCCGAAGGGGTTGATCTAGGAAAAATTTTCCTGCAGGAATGTGTAGATTCTTAGTGAACGTTTTGCATAAAAATGAATAGATTTGGTCTTAACATCATTTTTTCAAATATGCACTTCGCAACATGTTTTTTTCTCTCTACTGGTAAACGTGTACATTTATCATATCGCCTTTCTTTGGAGTTTTCGCCATTGGAGGATAGCACTTTTGATCGAATAGAGAGCCAATGGAGATGACACCTATTACAAAAACCACATGAACATATCGTGATATTATAACAGTAATGTGGACTTGAACATTCCTTGGGAATAGCTATTAATAACGCCGAATATTTTCCCCGATCGCGTTGACTAACTAGTTATAGTGATATACAAAAATGTAGCTACCATAGAGCGCATATATTTTGCAAATTATTATAAAATGTCAATGTAGCATATCAATTCAAATTAGCGTAATAACAGTACAAGTTCAATCTGACTAAAGTTCACGATCTTCTGAAATGAAGAGATAGCGTAGCGTTTTTGAGGAGATGATTTTAATCAGATTGAGTACAAGTTTTGACTAATAACATCGTTTTTAAAAAGAAATAAAGGAATACGACAACTATTTTGAGTCTTTTTGCAATTATCCTTAAACGTATGCAGTTATATATACATGTGCAATTGATATACCATCATTTAGTGTGTAAATTAATTTATATGAACTATTATAAGTGCACATGTGTGTTTGATGTTATGTGTGTTAATTAAAAACATTTAGTAATATGTACTGGCCATGATTTTTTACATTCTTACATTTGTATGTATGTAATAGTATAAACCATGGTCGAATGAACAGATACATTGATTGTTATCAAAAACCTATTCAATACCATTGTGCGAGTGGAGCCGATAGTATATTACAACATTCACATGAACAGTTGATGTGCAAGTTAAACTTTGTGAAATTATAACTGTTATGTTCTCTAAAGTCCAATGCATTGGCAACATCTGTTATAACTTCGATAATTTCCTCTGGTCTTACTTACTAGTAATATTGCTATAGCAACCATAGAACCCATATTTTTCAAAGTATAATGAAATCTTAATGTAGTATATAAAGTAAACATTTGCGTATTAACAGTATAACATCGCTGTAAAAGAGTCCTTTGTAATTGCCATAATAAGCATGCATTTATATTAGGGATGGGAACGAATACTAAAATCAATATTCGAATATTCGGTTTGGCATATTCGAATATATTCGAATATTCGTTTTGTGGTGTCCATGTATATTTTCTTAACACGACGGATACGCCACTACAGTATGTTTAGTATGAAAGTGTTTACTTTAAAACGGTATATAAAGAAACAAATTATTAATTTTCCACAAGGAGAAGTTTGGCTAACATTTCACGATTTTATCTTTCTATAAAGATTTAAAAATAAAACAAATTTGTATTCTTTCAGAATAGCCGTTAAAATGGAATTAAAGTAAAAGAGATTACCTCCCTTTTCTATAAACTATGAATGTCTAACTGTATATAATTTTATATGGAAAGAAAAATAATTTTCGTAAATAAAAGTTTGGATAACATTTCAACCAGTTTTTATATTTTTCTTGTGTATAATATTAATAAATATTTTTTCTCTCGCTGATGGAGGGCTGTGGGTTCGTGGAGTTTGTGGCAGAAAACTACTAAATACGCCTGGCATAACTGAAATACTGTTGAAACTGGCGTTTACTTTAACTGGATAAATTTTTCCAGGGAAGATACGGGAAAACAAATAAATAAATAAACATTGATAATTTTTATTTAGATCTACATGCGTACATAGTACATAAAATATAGCACACGTCAATTTATCAAAGCATCAACTCAACAGATCGCGTGAAATAAGTCCAAACACGCGAGGGAGGCATGTTAATTGATAGAGCGTACAGTAAATTAATATCGTTTTACGAATATTCGAATTTGATTTTCGCATTCGAATATTCGGCCGATTTTCGAATATTCGAATATTCGAATATTCGTTCCCATCCCTAATTTATATATACTATTGATTTTCAGTAATTGTATAAATTGATTTATATGTTTTAATCATTTATAATTACTGAAGACCTACATGTGTGTTTGATTATATGTTGTGTGTTTACAAATAACATTTACTAATATGTACAGTTTATGAATATATATATTTTTTATTTTTGTACGTTATTTGTGTGTATGTACTCATATATACATCGATACAGTGGTTGCATGTACAGATGCATTATTATTCACTACCCATTTTTTTTTATTTCTATTCGGCTTTAGAATAATCTCTGTTTTGTTCATAAATGCGTTCACTTTTTTGTGTATCGTATAGCCTTACTTTGAACATGTCCAAAAGTTAAAGAAAGCCATAAAAATGTTTTGAATAAGTTCAAGGATGTTGCGCTATGGCGCTCTTTGTACAGTGATTGGGAATGCGATTTTTAATCCTGATTGAAATATGTACATTACATTTTAAATCATATTCAGTAATAACACTGTATATTCCAGACAAAAGAAATATTTATTTTTTATTTTACATTTATCTGTACCATAAAGAAAATAGACTGGTTTGCAATTTTGAAACCCATAATTTGAAACCCATGCAATGGCTGAGCACCTGACATATCATCAAATACTACTTAGCAAATTATATGATAAGTGTTTTATCTCAATATTGACTTTAGATTTAGTCGCGTTATGTGATTTCGATCCGTAAGTCCATACATGTAGGTTATGAACCTTTAAATTCCAAATTAACGGTAACTTGTGCTTTGAATTTCTGATTCCCAAAGACAAAACTACTTTGATTTTACATAATGAATATTGTTCATGATTACTTGAATGTGCGTCTTGCCAAGACAACGGCAAGTGATCGTAGAGCGAAGCTTCCTTATTTTGAGTGTATGTTTACATGTCTATACAATTTGTATGATGCCGATTACCCGGTGCATACAATTTGTATAAAATCTGTTATATGGTGAATGCTTCCATGCAAAATAATTTGTATGAAATCCTTTTGACAGTGTTTGCTTACAATTTGTATGAAATCTTTTAACGGTGTATGCTAATTTGTATGTAATCTCTTTATTATGAATTATATTTTAGTTATACATGTAATATGTATCTATGACTTATTTGCCTTGAATATTGTAATTAACTAAAAATAAAAAGTAAACAATCGGCTTTATTCTACGTCATTTGCCGAAGCCCTATTCGCCTGATTTGAAGAATGCAGCCGATATCGACAGATCACTACACTGTTCAATGCAGTTTAGGCCCTGTTAGTTCTTAATAAGTGTATTTTAATCAAAAACCCTTTTTTGGGGTAGTTGTTAGATGTTATTTGGAAAAAAATCATAACATACCCCACCATAGCATTATTTATAATAAAAAGTTCATCAAGGCGCGTAACATTTCGGGCAGTAACACGGAGTAATTGCAAAATTAACACATTTGCAGGCTTTTACACAGCAACTCATACTTCATGAACATTTAACTAACACTATTAATGATATATAAATACACAGGAAAATAATCTACATTGACTACATTTTTACCAACAATACCTTGCGATTTCAGCTTCCGTGTTGTTAAATACGGAACACGGATACAAATAATTTCGGATAACTGAAAAAAAATCTGTCCGTAATTTTTGTTTTGCTAGTTTCCAATAATTATTTATGGAGTCTTTTAAGTGTGAATGTCTGTCAAGTGTAATGCTATGTAAATCTGGCAAGTGCGCGGTTAAAAATAATCTACAAATATTCAGAGTTACTGCCCATGTCGTTATGCTTGAGTTGTGTACAGTCATGTGTATATGATGCTGTGACGGGATAAATTATGATCGGTTACGATTTTCATTAGAATAAATTTTAAAAGTATAAAACTATATTTTTGATGAAAATATGATTATGCAAGAGTAACAGAACTTGACCAGTGCGTGTGCGTACTAAGGGGAATTAAGTCGAGTCTGTTAATTCCATAAATGACAAGAACGATGCATGGGACGTCTGTCAAAACCCGAGATTAATAATACAAGTCGCACTGTAGGTAATAAGTTTTCCGACCAAAGTTTTCTGCAAAAGCGCTGAATGCCTTGAAATGCTGATGGATGGTTAGACACATTCATAAGTCAAAATGTAAGACAAAACTTCATTGAATCTAATTTTGCGTTGAATATCTATAAATCATTTGTTGACTCGCATAATTATAAAATCAAGCAACAATTTCAAATCATTGAAATATTTATTGTGTACATTGTCTAGTTCGGTCTAGTTAGTATATTACATTTAACTACCATGGCATAATATAATCATGCGTCGTCGTTGTTGCACATGTAGAAGTTTAACGCCCGTTCCAAGCCGTTCCAGCCGTATATTTGGTAATTTTAACAGACGGGCAGTTCATCTGACTGGACCAGTACTAGACTGCCAACTTTCTCACATAAAGATAATGGTCAGTAGTAGAGCTCAAACCCGTGATCTTAGGCGTCATCTTCAGAGGTAAAAGTCTACGAATGCTACTTCTCACATGGTCAAGTCCGAAAGGATGGATAATCGCAAATGTTCGCAAACTAATATACGTTATGACCTTTTGCAATAACGACATTAAGAATATTAAAGTCCATGTTTGTTTTGAGTGGATATTGACTATGATTATCTCACGGAAAGTGATAGAATGTCAATACTTCCACGAACGCGAAGTACATATTCAATATCCATTCAAAACAAATAAATTTTTTTTATATTTTATGCAGACCTATATCACCACATTGTGACTGATATGAGATATATATATTATTACACTCTATTTCACTGATAAAACACAGTATATCATTAGTTAGCATACAATAAATTTACTTATCAATTAATTATTACGTTGTGCTTTTAGTCTCTACCATTTCTTTTTTAAATGTATACAAATTAATGAGAATAATTGTTTGATTTTTTTCCACTACGTACTCTAGCAAAGTTTAATGCTTTCTTCAATGTATACTAGTACTTCATGGAAATGTGTGTACTGGACTTGAAAAAAAGTAGATAGATTGTATCAGCGTAGACCATCTCGACAATGACACTTGGATATCGATATCAATGCACCGATGAACTTCAAACATTTACTTTCCAAAAATCATCATTATCTGAAATGACCATTGTTTTTCGCTTAAAGCCAGTCATTAATCATTGTTTTATCATTAATATAGACGGAAGCATATTTTTAGGTCAATCATTTGAAGTCTTTAACTTGACCTAAAACACGCCAGATAAACTGATGGACCGTTACACTGAGAAATGGAGAAATGGAGGGCTGAAAGTATTCAGTAACGACTATATACAGATCAAGGTCAAAAGTAACTTATTTATTAGGACCAACACAATCAATACGAGGCTACCTTCACGGGGCTGCGGAGAAACGAGGGGCCATGGGACTAACTTCACGGGGCTGCGGAGAAACGAGGGGCCATGGGGCTAACTTCACGGGGCTGCGGGTAACTAGGTGTTAAGGGGCTAACCCCACGGGGCACGGGGAAACAAGGTGCTATGAGGCTAACTTCAAGGGGCTTCCAGCTAAACGGCGCTGCGGGGCTAACTTTCTACTCGTCCTGTGACCTTATTTATATAATAATTGTTACGGTCTTAAAATGTAGTCATGGCATTCATCGACACGTGCATGTTTCATATATAAATATGATTACATTACTGCGATTAATACATTATGAAAACAGAAAATACTACGGTGTTACGTTTTGGCCAGAAGTAAATGTTTTTATTATTGCGCTGAAAAGGAATCTGTTGACAAGAAAATCTTGTCTGAAATCGTGTCTTTGTTAGTAACTACATCGCAATGGATTTCGTTGCAAAGTTCAATAAAAATTATTACATTTCATTGAGGCCCCCCGTGCAGCAGCAACAGTAGTGCCAGCTGAACCAGCAACAGCAAAGTTAGTAGAGGGAGTGGGAGCGGGAGCAGCAGCACTAGCAACAACAACAACAGAAGTCAATAATTACAATAAGGTCCAAGTACAACCGTTCCATTTCCTTTAGTCATATATCCTGTTTCGGATTTTTGGACATTACATGTAGTTCTTCCTCTTTAATATCATCACATAGCGTGCACGGTGAGCTATATGCGGTTAACATGTACCTTGATCTCGCATAAAGTTAACTTTGTTTAAAACATATTATATTTTCTGTGTACCGGATCGTCTCGACCTTTAATATTTCCAAAGGAAAAACGGCAATGATAAAATCAATATACAATGCAGTAAAACCAATAGTAGTTCAATAGGAAATATAGTTTGCAGTTATTTTACAGAATTGTAATAGAATGCTTGGATATTTAGGAAAAAATCAGATGTTCTTGACTCAACAATCGTGGCTTTCCGGTCAGCGCATCAGTAACGCTGTGTCGGTATTTTCTTTAAAGCATCTCATAATAATTACGTCAAGACATCAATTTCATCATGGCATTTTCAGAAAACGAATCACATAAATTCCAGCATGGCATGTTCAGAAAACGAATCGCCTGGCTGCTAGTTGCCAATAAGTTCTGGTTAGTTTTGTATTGAATAGACATTTAAAGCAACCTTCATCTGGCGATAGTTGATGTCATTTTTTTGAGAATTTGTAACACTTGCTGTGTCAGTAGAAGAACTTATATGTCTTTGTGTGTAATAATTGAAGATAAATTTTGCAGTTTTTAAATGTAATAAACTGTATTAATGTACTGATTTTGCTAATATTTAAAAGGCACCGAGTCTAGAGTTACGGAAGTTCCGTATCTCTAGCAAAACCCTATGAGGAAAGGCTAGAGTTACGGAAGTTTATAAAGGTATAAATATTGTTTTAATATATGCATGATAATGTGTTGTAAACTTTCATATTTTACCACTATTCGTGAATAAACTGATCTGTTGTATATGCGACAATTTCACAGGCGCCATTTTGGTTATACTTGTTGCTAATATCGGAACTATCATTGTCATGCGGTGTACTCTTGCACATGTTACGTGTTCTGTTTAAAAACAACTTTAATTATACAATAGTAAGATCAAGAAAAGAAGAATATTAGAATTTTAAGCTTTGCACAAAATGTGATATAATTGTAGCTCAAGTAAAAAGCAATATTCATACCTTTATAAACTTCCGTAACTCTAGCCTTTCCTCATAGGGTTTTGCTAGAGATACGGAAGTTACGGTACCGTAACTCTAGCCACTGCCTATTTAAAAACTAATCTTTTCTCCTTTTCAAATGATGTTAATGTCATATGACTATGCATTCTAAAAATTAGGTAATTGAGAAGACAATTATCCAATGTTTGACGTCGTGTCACATAACGTATCGCAACGTAAGACGTTACGTCCTATTCTAATATGCCTATGGTATATTTCTATAGTCAATCTGAGTGCTTTAATATCATTAAAAGCACTCGGAAAAGTAGGCGGAGTTTTGGACATGGAAGTAGCTCCTTCCGACTTTTCTAATTTAATCCCACGCAGTAAATAAGATATAGAAATAATATCAGTACAGATACATCAGTCGCATGAAAAAGTTTTGTTTAAGAAGCTAAATATTATTTTTGATTACGTCAAGTAAGCCTTAGAACACCTTCACATTGTTTTCCTTTAAAAGGGCTAAGACATTCAGCATTAACAGCCATACACTGTTTAGATTCCATAATGTCACAGTCAGGTATTTTTCTTAATATTTTATTTATTAGATGACTAAACTAAAATAAGTTTGAATAATCCAGTTATGTATAATTTCTTGAATGGTTGCCCGAATAGGGGAGTGAATTCCAGCAGCCAAGTAGAAGTATTTATGCCATGTTACACATTACCACCGAACTAAAAAAAAGGTCCGTAGTAGTTACGATATTTTTCAAAAATTCGGCAAAAAACTATGTTATAGAGTGCTTTATCGAAATTGAAGCATTTCCCGTCGGTAATATGCCTGCGTAATAATTTACTCGGGCTTCGCCCTCTTGAATTATTCCGCCAGGCACATCACCTCCGTGGAATGCTTCGATTTCGATAAAGCAAGCCAAGCCATAAATTATCTTTTAATTCTAACATGACTCACGATTATGTCTTGGTATATAAACAATTATGTTTAATTATGCCATAAACAACGCGGGAAACGATATGCCGTCAATATGACGTCATATTGTGCCGCATGACGTTAAATAAATATCTGCGTAGAAAATAACACTTTGCATTTTATTACTTTTGAAACAGTACGGACAGGAACGTGTCAAAATGTCATATTTTTGGACTCTGTTTAGTTGCATACTAACTAGCAACCAATAACGGTTATTACTTGGGTTGACGTACGCAAACAGGTCGTTTATAGGTCTTTAGAATAAAAACTGCTTATGATTTTACGACTTAGATCTTACGACTTATCCTGCGCCCAGTGCATGTGCAGACCTTCCGAGTTGTGTACGATTTTTTTCAAGTGAAATAATGTCAAAGAAACGATTAAAAGGCATATGCAGTAAACGTCGTCTCAGTATAAAATATGCTATATGCAGCATCTTGACACTCTTTTTTTGGTATTTACAAGTAAAAAATTTGTTTCCATTTTGCGTAAAGCTGATAAAAAATTCGAGTAAATCTCAAATCGGACAAAGTGTCTTGGTAGCCCGCTACGTGGCATCTTAACGTCGCCACAGGAATCGTTTTTTAGAAAGCACAATTCTTTTCATTCCAGGTTTTCTACTTTTAATAATGCATGAGTAACATGTTGTAAAAATACTTTATCATTTTTTATATTACCCTTCAAAATCGCTGTACGTCGCGCATGCTAACCCGACACAAAGACGTAACGTCAAAATCGCGATTTTCAACGTCAAACTGAAACTGTAAAATCAATAGTTGTGTACTCATGATCTGTTTTAAAAAGTGCGGGAACGGATGCATTTAATTTTTTCACCTGGTCTAACAGGGCCTTTTTACTAGCTGACCACTCTGTGTTTTTCTTGTACCCTGGCTTTTATCAAAAGAGTTTCTGATACCAAGAACCAACATATAAAATCGAATATTACGGTTGAGGTTATAAGCGTCTGAGCAGGCGGGACATTTTTCTCCACAACGATAATCCTCGATATTGAATACCAGTTGCAATGCGATTTGCTTCAAATTTACAATGCTTAAATTTCGAAATAATACTATTATGCCATTTCATTCATTAGTCAATATCTTACCTATTGCATACATTTTAAAGACTATGAAAATTAGCATTACGATTTCAGGCGCACATTTTTACAAAACGGGACATTTTTTCTCCACACGCAATTTCAGTGATAAGATAACAATTTTACAGGGAAATTCTACAAATTTAAGTTTATGCTTAGAAAACAAAAATACTCTTACAGATTTCAAATTTAATACCGGTTTAAATTAAATTTAAATAGATTAAGCTACCTACCATCTCCGTGTTTATGTTTTCGGAACGTTATTTTAAAGATCTGACGCAATTTCGATGAATATTTAAATAAGCTTTACTGAACAGCTTTTTCGAAAATTGTTTTTTCCTGTCTGGACGTCATTTCATGTCATTTCCATGACGTCATATGGTCTTTTTCCTGTCTGGACGTCATTTCATGTCATTTCCATGACGTCATATGGTCTATTTCCGGTCAAAAGTACAAGTGGTTTCTGAATATCATATACAAATATAAGGAAAAATAGATTTTCATGTTACATCTTATGCAACGTTATTTTCAGGTATTTCGTTGGTTTTTGCATCCTATGTCACATCTTGTATTTAATTTGAACCCCAAAATTATACCACAGGAATCAAGCGTTTATTATGAACAAATTCATATATAACTTTATGCATTTATGTTTTTAAAATAGCACTATGTAAGCTGATACTTTCCGACAGGTAGTGTTTTTTACGTTGTGCCGGGTAAGTTATGGTCAAAAATGAAGCTAGAAATATTGCCGTTCTTTACTACATGGGTGGGAAATACTGCAAAGCGTTTCTGAAATTTCCAGTCGAGATTCGAACCGGGGACCTCCGGATTGGTAGTAGTCCAGAGCTTTAACCACTCAACCACCGTGCCGCCCCATCAGTACAATAGTTCTATCCCCATTCAATATAGAGGAAATGTGTAGAAATATGTAAAAATTGAAAATCTACCTTTTTTTTCATTTTATTTGTTATTTGCTGACCGGCAACTGTAACCGTAAGTCTCATTTCTTCCATGTTTTAAAGCATCTGCAATTGTTCTAGCTTTATTTTTGACACTAACTCAAAACAGCGATTTGGAAGGGTAATATAAACTTTAAAATACTAAAGTACTTTTACAACATGTTACTCATGCATGATTAAAATTAGAAAACCTTCAATGAAAATGATTTTATAGCTACCTACCTTACATAAACAACTTTCTTTTTTCTTTTTTTGAATCATAAGGTTCACCAAAATCAGCATTATTTCGTATGTAAACCAACGTTAGGATTCAAATATTATTACCTGTCACTGTGACAAAATAGTTATTATTCCGTTAACGCTAAATTAATTTCGAATTATACGACAGATGGGTTATCACTAAAAATATCAACAATTTACACACACACATTTTTCCTGCCAGCAATAAAAATTTCACGCATTTTGGGGATGAGTTTGACCAGACACGGCGGTCACTACGGACCTAGCTCATATGTATTTTTTCGAGACATATGCAAATGAGCTAAGATTGATGGCTTAGGGCACCATAGGATTTTCGACCTTTCGCTTTTTGAGAGAAAAAAAATGAGTGTCAAATGGAATTTAATTTTATAAGTTTAGAATGTGGCAATCGTTTGAATTTTTCTATGGAAATTTTATATCACGTGTCGAAGAATACGACAACTGTATGTTTCAAAGAAGTGAATTAAACAACTGTGATTGCGAATTTTAATTTTCCAACAAGTTGTGTAAAATTAGATATTAACGGTAACGCTTTGTTACAGTCAAAGTATTTCATAACTGCAACTTATCGTCAAAGATGGATCTATAATTGACTGCATATAGTCAAATGAGCAATGTTGAATGATGTAGTACTTTTGTAAAAATATACATGTATATAGCAGCGTTGATGAATATCATCGTTATCTTCATTCTACAGCTTAAAATATGTATGGAAGAATATCTTCGTTTACCGTATCCATTGTACTGCTAGTTTCGTATATAAGATGTGGTAAGTTGCGTTTCCCTATCTTAATAGCCAGTTTTTGTTTAAAGTGATATTACACATCGTTCAAATTAAAGTTACCGTCATAATTTTATGAAATGCATTAACCCCTAGAATAATGAACATTTCCGTACTTATAAACGAAATGCATGTACATCAATATAGAAAAAGTCTGTAAAAATCTTTTTGACTACCCTACTCTTAGTTTAAAATTTAAATTTTTTTTTTTTTTTTTTTTTTTTTTTTTTTTTTTTTTTTTAATTAAAAATATTTTTTTTTTTTTTTTTTTTTTTTTTTTTTTTTTTTTTTTTTTTTTTTTTTTTTTTTTAAATTTTTTTTTTTTTTTTTTTTTTTTTTTTTTTTTTTTTTTTTTTTATTAATTTTTTTTTTTTTTTTATTATATTTTTTATTATTATTTTTTTTTTTTTTTTTTTTTTTTTTAAAAAAAAAAAAAATTTTTTTTTTTTTTTTTTTTTTTTTTTTTTTTTTTTTTTTCCCAGTTTTAATTTTTTTTTCTTTGAGTACTGTCAGTCAAACTTAATCAATAACAATAAACTGGAATATGATTGGTTAATGCCTACTTGAAAGAATCGCCATCATTTCCAAGACTAATGCACGCTATGATATACATGTATTTCTCTCTCTCCCCCCACCCCCACACCCCCAAAAAAAACCCACACCCACACCTCTTCTCTTATTGCGGGTAAATATAAAAGCTCTAATTAAGGAGGTAAATCGAAAAGCTCGTATTAAAGTAAATAGAAAAGCTTTCCTCAATAGAGGTAAATAAAGAATGTATTTATCTATATTTCCTTCTCAATAAAAACGAATCAAAATGAAATGCACTGTTCTTCGCTCTTCGCGTTTCATAATTGTTTCGCGCTTTCGGAAAAAGTGACTTTCTTGGTAAAACTTTTGGAGCAGAACTTATGTCACACTAATTCCCCCAATGAGTTAACTATTTAGCAATTAAAACAACAAATATTCTAAATTTCTTGAGTGCACGTGCCAAGTGAATCCGGAACTTAAAAATTTGAAAAATTTATTGAACGTCGTTTAGATTTGCAGAACTGTACTTTGTATACTCTTATTGAGATAACGTTTAATACGCCAATCGGGCAAGAGGTAAGTGTGCCGGAAGACCAAAGACCCTCTAATCGGCTCTATACACTGAAAGTCACACAGGACCGTGCCTCCAACCATACAGGCATTTATTTTTAAATTAACGGCATTTGATATTTTACCCTATAACGGATAATTTTCGGGATGATTTTATTTTCGCTATTTTTAGCGATGTCTGTCATTTGCTACTGTAAAACAATCGCAAAAGATTCATTGTTGGTGTTGTTGTTGTGTGAGTTTAACGTCCGATTCCTTTGTATTTTGTCATTGTTAGAAGCGGCCAGTTTACATATAGGAACCATCGTTCATGTGCAGAACCAGTAATAGATCCCTATCTTCTGTAAGAAAGTGGCAGCTTTTTCAGATGTGGTCGGTAGCAGGGCTCGGACCTTTGACCCTCTATCTATGAGAGGTAACAATGACACTTACCACTCGACCACGAAGACGAACTTCACAGATGTATAATTTGATAAATACATTCTAAATTAGCGTTTTAAAACATGTTGCAGCATCGTATTTAATATTCAATAATCTATGTAAAGTTCTTTTTGTTGTACAATATCACTAGATGGATAGCGACTTATTACAAAAGGTCTCTTTGTTGAATATTACCACATAAATGAGACATTTTTCGATACATTTTTTTCTTTTTCTTCAATGGTATTTTTTACCATTTTACAGTTATTGAACACAATATTTATGTTTATGGAATATAATATGCTAGACGTAGGGAGTGCCCCTTTGAAGTCAGTCTGCTGTTAAATCGCAAAATTACCGTTACGGGTAAATTATGCAATTTACAGTATGGAGTTATTTTTCCGTACTTACAACATTTTAGTGAATGTGCTGGTCGATATGCTTGCAGCCCTATCCCTATTCTATTTATTTAATAATTATTGAAAAAGTACATATTTAAACCTAGTTATATTTCTCTTAGATAGATAGATAGATTTATTTCAACATAAAATGTACAATTTACATGGCAACTTATAATTAAAACATACAATAAAACAATAAACAAACATGTATGAATTAATATAGCCATGCCAATCAACATTATATGTTAAGGATAACACAAAAAAGAGCTAAAACAAACTCTTATTTCCATTGTGGTCCTTAAGATATAGTATTGTATGACATAGGAAGATACAATTTATCACAGTAAAAAATCACAGCAAAATGCCTTAAGAGAAGTTTGTATAAAAACCCTGATTGAAAGACATTAAAAAAGTCAAGTTAAGCTTAAAAAATGTTCCTTAACCTTGCATTTAAATGAATACAAAGTAGTTGCATCCCTCACATTTTGTGGCAGACTGTTCCATAGACAACAACCATTGTATGCAAATGATTTTTTTCCAAAACTTTTGACCACAGGGAGAGCATATCTCTTACTATCTGACATAGAAAAACCTGTACCATCAAAGGAGGGATATGCCTTCGCTCTAAACCTTGTGGGATAATCATGAACAGTATTGATAGGGGTAAAGTGTTCACTTAAATATGAAGGGGCAACATTAGAATTAATTTTATAAACATGACAGAGAGTTATCTGATTAACTCTACTTGAAACTGGTAACCAGTTCAGACGTGAAAAATGCTCAATTCCAATATGTGACATTGGATGTAAATTCAACACAAAGCGTATAAGTTTATTTTGTGTGACCTGTAACTTGTTTTTTAATTCCTGTGTTAAACTATTAAACCAGGTAGAAGAGGCATAGTCAAAATGACATTGTATAAGTGATGTAACTAACAGTTTTTTTGTATGCAGAGTGAGAAATTCACTTTTACGGTACAGGAATTTTAACCGAGCATTGGATTTCTTAATTACAGACCTAGCCATAGACTCAAAAGACAAATTTTGATCAATGGTAGCACCAAGATATTTAACTGAAGATTTGGATTCAATGGATTGACCATTGCAATTTATTTCAAGATTTGCTTGTTTTTTTAACCTTTGCGTTGACCCAAATAAAATAGATTCTGTCTTACCAAGATGAAGAGATAGTTTATTACATATGAGCCATTGACTGACAATATTCAGGTCCTGACTTAAGAAATTTTCAAT
Source organism: Saxidomus purpurata (assembly GCA_022818135.1). Classification (NCBI taxonomy): domain Eukaryota; kingdom Metazoa; phylum Mollusca; class Bivalvia; order Venerida; family Veneridae; genus Saxidomus; species Saxidomus purpurata. Next base: position 39,696,250 of record JAFMSR010000009.1, on the reverse strand, counting down.
ATCATACTTGTTTTTGGCAGACACAAGAATTGCTGAGTCATCAGCATAGAGAAGCAGTTTGTTTTTTACAACAGCTGACAGCTCTTGATTACACATAATTAAATGCTTTTGCAGTATTGCACATCTAAACACCCAGCCGTGATATATCACCCAGAATACCTGATTTGTTTTGGTTATAAATTTATTGTTTCAAAACTAAGATATCAAATTCATTTTTTTTTTGCCGCGAAAGATAAACAAATTGTACTTTTACAATGTTTATGGCGTGGTAAATGAAGCTTAAGTGTTCCTATCGTTATCATGTGTCGCATCAAGTTTATATAAATAAATATACCTTTCCATTAATATATAAACACATACACCTACACCTGTATTTGAGCTAAATTAATACGCATCGAAATAGTGTTGAGTGTGTCATAAGAATATGCACGGGTCACATTTCGGTTAATTATCGCCTTAAAGAGGCACTCTCTACATTTACCGGATTATATTCTCTAAACATAAATAAGATGTTCAATGAACGTAAAATGATAAATAAATACAATCTTTAAGAACAACATACATCGCAAAAAACCTCATTTTAGCACAAGTTATCAACCCAGAGACATTTTGTAATAAATCGCTAGTATTCACCCATTATTTATGCAACACCAACTTCACGTAGATTATTGAATGTTTTACAGTAATGCATAGCAAAAACGCTTAATTTATCGATATAATTGCTGGAATCTATAGCTTAAAATTTCAGGTTCAGCAATGATACTTTCAAATAACATTCTATTATTCATGCTTTTGACATTAAATTTGACACCAGTTTTAGGGAGTGCCTCTTTAAATATACATACAATGAATCTATATATGTTAAAGGGACACTCCCTATAAAGTTACTGGTGTCAAACTGAATAACTTCAAAAAAATAAGTAATAGAATATTTGCAAGTATTATGACTTAACCTAAACGTTTAAGCTATACATTTCAGTCAGTATCGGTAAAATCAGCATTTAAAAATATGTTGTAGTACCGTAAACCATTTAATAAACCATGTAAAGCTGTCGTTGTACGATAAATGGGTGGATAGCGAAAATGTGAGTTTTATAATTAAATGAATATTTTTTTTCCGACTATCTTCAAATATCACCTTAAGGTTCGATTATCAGTCCCTTAGTAGTACTTCTTGTCGCTTATTACCTGCCTTTTTATTTTCCTGCAACACTGACTATTTTGGTTCTCTACAAACGACGTTACGGTAGTTACTATGCTTAGAATAGTTTTATATAAAATAGACAAGTCTCATTTGACAAATATTTTGACAAAATTAACAGTACAATGTGCTTTAGGACACTACTCCGCGGTCTAGAACATAACTCCGCGGTCAAGTGTAAATCGTTAAAATTAAGAATGTGTAGTAATTTTAAACTTTAATATTGTTTCTATGACTAAATATGTAGTGTAATGTGAAGGTAAAGAGAAACTGTTATTTTGGTATGCTTCAGACTGTAATCATGATACTTTCACATCTTTATAGCATTTTCATTAGTCCAAATAAGAATCCATGTAGTGGCGTTTTAGGCGCAAAGACGAGAAATCGCGAAAATATAACAGTACATTGTCTTTTTATTTACTTTTGCAGTACGTCATCGCAGTTCTCTATATCAGAAATACTAAATATAGGCATGCTCAGTCGATTCGATTTGAGATGCCGCTTCACTTGTCTGCGTATACTTGAGTAAAGATTGCATAGATGCCATCTGATATCAATTGTGGAAAGGCGATAAACGACTTAAAACCCCACCGAAAGGCGAGGAGATATACATTTGTAGCAATGGTGCCCGTCCATGTGTTCGTCCCCTATTCTTGTCCGCACTACAATGTTCGAAACATTGCCGGTCGATACTAAAAACCGAGAGAAGGTCACATATAACCCTTGACTAACGACCTATTCGAACAATTTCATATCGTTAAAAAGAAGACTTGTCCTGGTAGAAATCCGTTTGCCCTAGTTAAAAACACACGAAATCCGCCATTTTCTCAAGTTTGCAATCATTTTTCTCATTTAAACCAAGTTTGCGCTCACTATACTTCACCCCCCTGTATACATTGTACCCGAATAAGTGATATCAGAGTATGGATAATGGCTTGCCCATTACCTCGCAGGTTCAAATGATAAGCCTATACTACTCAATAGTGCGCAGTCAGATCGTTATTCAGTCAGTTAAAGGCACATTAGCACTTAAGATGTAAAATTACATGTAGCAATCTAACATTACGAAGAATTAGATCTACAATGTAATCGGAGAAATTAACCGATACTTTTACGACACTATTCCTTACTTCTATGTTTAGATCGAAAGTACAAATGTATATAGCCCACTGTTCTTTAAATGATACTGCAAAAAGTAAGAAACTCTGTCTGACAACGCGTATAAGTGAGGAAGCTATAAATATATGAAAGAAAGGTATACATGTACGTCAATGTTGTTTCTGAACAAATAGAACACAGTTCTACCATTATTCTGTACGTAGTTCATAATTCTATATATCAGTATTTGATGTGCTCCGAGGACTTTAATTATCAGTGTGCTTAATGTACTCCTAGGTCTTTAATTATCAGTGCGCTTAATGCACATGTACTCCTAGGTCTTTAATTATCAGTGCGCTTAATGTACTCCTAGGTCTTTAATTATCAGTGCGCTTAATGTACTCCTAGGTCTTTAATTATCAGTGCGCTTAATGTACATGTACTCCTAGGTCTTTAATTATCAGTGCGCTTAATGTACTCCTAGGTCTTTAATTATCAGTGCGCTTAATGTACATGTACTCCTAGGTCTTTAATTATCAGTGCGCTTAATGTACATGTACTCCTAGGTCTTTAATTATCAGTGCGCTTAATGTACTCCTAGGTCTTTAATTATCAGTGCGCTTAATGCACATGTACTCCTAGGTCTTTAATTATCAGTGCGCTTAATGTACTCCTAGGTCTTTAATTATCAGTGCGCTTAATGTACTCCTAGGTCTTTAATTATCAGTGCGCTTAATGTACATGTACTCCTAGGTCTTTAATTATCAGTGCGCTTAATGTACTCCTAGGTCTTTAATTATCAGTGCGCTTAATGTACATGTACTCCTAGGTCTTTAATTATCAGTGCGCTTAATGTACTCCTAGGTCTTTAATTATCAGTGCGCTTAATGTACATGTACTCCTAGGTCTTTAATTATCAGTGCGCTTAATGTACTCCTAGGTCTTTAATTATCAGTGCGCTTAATGTACATGTACTCCTAGGTCTTTAATTATCAGTGCGCTTAATGTACTCCTAGGTCTTTAATTATCAGTGCGCTTAATGTACTCCTAGGTCTTTTAATTATCAGTGCACTTAATGTACTTCTAGGTCTTTAATCATCAGTGCGCTTAATGTACTCATAGGTCTGAAATTATCAGTGCGCTTAATGTACTCATAGGTATTTTAATTGCCAGTAGGCTGCCCTCGAAACACTTAATGGTACTGTCCAAATTGAAAGATGGACACGTCCATCCATTATCGCAAATTAAGCACGGTAAATGTTAAAAATTAGTTTCTGGATTAAATCTACGTCGAATAAGTTTTATCTAACATGATTAATATCCGAAAACGTATACGATCCCTCTTACTAAAAACATAACAAATGTTCATGTCTTCAAATATTTGCAGAATGGCTCTGCAAACCATTGGTTTAATGCATCTTTAAAACTGTTTAAGGTGTTTGCTTCTTATTCAGCAACGGGAGAAGAATGCGTGGATGATCCATTATTCACCAAGAAGGGTCAGGCATGCGTCGTTTTAATCCGAGATTCAACTACGGAGGAATGTTACGACCCCGCTGTTAATGAAGCCTGTTGCTTGTCATGTTCACAAGTAACCATTGATATCGAAGGCAAGTTCTTTTCGTGTTCACAAGTAACCATTGGTATCGAAGGTAAGTTTTTTCATGTTCACAAGTAACCATTGATATCAAAGGCAAGTTTTTTCGTGTTCACAAGTAACCATTGATATCGAAGGTAAGTTCTTTTCGTGTTCACAAGTAACCATTGGTATCGAAGGTAAGTTTTTTCATGTTCACAAGTAACCATTGGTATCAAAGGTAAGTGTTTTCGTGTTCACAAGTAACCATTGATATCGAAGGTAAGTTCTTTTCGTGTTCACAAGTAACCATTGGTACTGAAGGTAAGTTCTTTTCGTGTTCACAAGTAACAATTGATATCGAACGTAAGTTTTTTTTCGTGTATACAAGTAATTATTGATATCGAACTTAAGTTCTTTTCGTGTTCACAAGTAACCATTGATATCGGGAAAAAAAATTGTGTTCACAATTAACCATTGATATCGAAGGTTATGTGTTTGTTAGGCTATTGATATTTAAGGTTATTTTTTTATTTCGTGTTAACAAGTAGCCATTGATAGCACATGTACTTTTTTGTTTGAAGGTTACCAGAAACCATTGATATTTGTTGTACACAAAATGTATGATACCAAAAGAAATACATGCAGGTATACTAGATATAACATGATTCACCTTCAGATTGTCCCTATGGTGACCGTACACTCTGCTTACCGTTCCTGTGTTCCACATACGAGAATCCAGAGAGAGATTGCTGTCTCACGTGTCGTGAAGTTACACCAAGTAGCTCAACCTCCTCATCGACATCATCATCATCTTCTTCTTCTTCATCACCAATCACAACACCATCAACAGCCGTACAAACTTCGCCATTGACAACGGCACAAGGTTAGAAGAGGGTTACTTTTCTTTGTCATGCAGACTTACATGGTGTTAGAATAATGCCATTAGTAAAGAAAGAGTACTTACGTAAACATTAAATGATATACACTTTCATGAATAACATATTTTTTATGAATCATTCAGCAACACAATAAAGTAGAGACCAAAGGGAACTATGTCAACTTGTCAAGCTAATTAAGGATCTAAGAGTGACCGTGACCTTTGAGCTATAAACATGGGTCTTAGCAGTACCATCTCATCAAAGTAAAACAATGCGCCAAGCCAATTCCCGGACGAGGTATTATATGCCCATTTTAATCATAGCGTCTGAGTTTGACCTTGACCTTTGAGTTACGAGCCGATAGATAGATAGATAGATAGATAGATAGAGAGATAGAGAGATAGAGAGATAGAGAGATAGATAGATAGAGATAGATAGATAGATAGAGATATTTATTTCAGTATATCACAGATGTACAAACATTGTTAAAACATACATGATGCATACTTATTTAGATAATTAGATGTATACAAAAGTTTATAAATCATGATATGCACAACAATACCAAGGATAACACAAAAAAGGGAAAGGTGATTCTCCTTTATTTCCATTGTGGTCCTTGACATTGATGGCAAACCACGGTAAGGCATGATTATTTACTTCAAATGAATCAATGGTATCACATTTGTATCACTGACGTATCAATATGAATATATGTGCCGAATCATTTCAAAAACCTAAAGTGCATTAAGATGTTACAGACTTGATAGCATGTTACAGATTCAAGACAGGCTAACATGCATGCATGCACCGTTAACATAACTTCTGGAATCATTGCTTATAATTTATACAAAATTACTGAAAATATGCAGAATTATTTCCCTAATACTACGTCATTTCCGCCCAAGTACTGGTACCATATCACGTTCTTTGTAATCAAAAATTGAAACTATTTACAACATCCGCAAGTTTGCTTCCAAGCGAAAAATGAACTTTGATATTCATCTACCAATGCCTTAGTCGGATGAAACGTAAACATTTGTTTTCAGTTTTAACACCGGAAGAAGAATGTATTGATGACCCGTTATTTACCAAGGGCGGTAAATCATGCAAGACTTTAATCCGTGATTCAACTAAGGTGGAATGTTACGACACCGCTGTAGCTGAAGCGTGTTGTTTTTCGTGTTCGCAAGTAGTCACTGGCATACAAGGTAAGCTTTCTGTTGATGTGTACGGGCTCCAGTCGTGAAATTTTGTTCTCAAAACAAACGTACGGTAGACATATTTTGTAACTGTATTTCTGTAATGTTCCTAACTATGTCAATATCGTCTACTTCCGGGAACTTTCTTTAAAATGAATGCAGTGGTGTCATGCAAACATGAAATACAATGGCCCTGTCTAACATACATCTAGAAACACATGAAAAAAAGATGTAAACCATATAACATAAAATAATTACGAATTACTGTAGGTTTCATAGAACTTTATTTCAAGCCAAATAGACTGTTTGGATGACCCGTTATTTACCAATGGCGGTAAAACATGCAGTAATTCGTGATTCAACCAAGGCAGAATGTTACGATACCGCTGTTAACGTAGCCTGTTGTTTTTCGTGCTCGCAAGTAATCATTGGTATCCAAGGCAAGTCGTTTCTTTCTGTTTACAGGTGAAAGTACGAAGTTTTGTTCGTAAAGGAATTTTTCAAATATATATGTACTTGACTGGTTTGGTAGATCTGCTTAAATCCTTACATGTGATTTTAAGGATATATTTGCATACAAGTATACAAAAGTTATGATCCTTTGTTTAGTAGTTAGAATTTTATGATCAGCAATTACACTAACGAGAAAGCTCTGTCCATGGTAAATTGGCGACCAGCTGTCATTTTTTTAGAATTCTGATGTTCACATCTGTTAATGTAAAAACACATATCAATTACATTTTGTCCCTAAAATTTCCTACATCCAGGTTGTCAATATGGTGATCATATACCTTGTTTGCCGTTCCTTTGCTCTACATACGAGAATCCTGACAGGGATTGCTGTCTCACGTGTCGAGATGTAGCATCAAGCAGTTCAACTTCCTCATCTTCGTCAACATCATCATCGTCCTCTTTATCACCAGCTACAACAACAACTATGCAAAAAACAACATCATCTCTCCCGACAACAACTCCTACTACGTCAACCTCGACAGCCACAACGACAACAGATAAATTATCAACAGTAATTGTTACAACAACACCCGCACAAACTACATTAGAAACCACGCAAAACGGTAATAGGGATACTTTGGCATTGTCGTTGCACCGGCAAAAAAGATTAAGATATGATCAGGATCCGTATATTCCATAATTATACGGACCCTGATATGATATAAAATATTCTGCGAATTATTACATTTGTAAAGTTGATGCTTCTCGCTGCTTGAGTGATATACAGTAAACTCCGTCTATAATGAACTCATTGGGACCATTTAAATTTGTTTAAATACGTTATATCCGCACAACATTTTCATAATAATAATAAAGAAGAAATAAAATCTGACCAAGAAATGTGTTATATAAGGAATTTCGCTATATCCTGATTCGTTATATACGGAGTTTACTGTATCATCTAAATGACTGTTTACCGTTTCAGATTCGGATGAAGACTGTTTTGACGACCCGCTATTTACCAAAGGTGGTAAAACATGCAATAGTTTAGTCCGTGAATCTACCACGGTGGAATGTTACGACTCCGCTGTAAACGACGCGTGTTGTTTCTCGTGTTCACAAGTAATCATCGGAATCCCAAGTAAGTTGTTTGTTCAATTCTATCAGTCCAATTAAAACTTTCTTATTCGAATTAATACGTTTTAATGAAACTACAAATGTAGTCGCCCATTATCACATTTAATATCCACAGCATATAGTTTATTGTGTGTTTACTAACCATGTCTTATGCTCATTTTTTACGACTACGTTTCTTAAATCATGTATTAACACAGTAGGAACATTTTTGAACAACATTTACCGAGATTTAATTATATCAATTGTTTTGAAATGAAAATATTGTTTGGTATGGAAACAAATTGAAAGCTTGATCATTGTGTACGTACGAAAGCTATTCAAAATAATTAGAGACGTAACTGCTGGTGTGTAACAGCTTGGTGGACCATATTTCACAGAACTAATCGCCAGTCTTTGCAAAAAAATGTTCCTCTATCATAGTGTGTATTAGTCCCAAACCAATCAAAGATCTTTTGGGTCAATTTAAATGAAAGTTTGGGGTCAATTTACATGAAAGTTTGATCGGTTCACATCCCACTCTTGTTAGTCAGTCCGATCGCAATTCGTTTCTATGTGCATGGACTGATTATTCAATAATTTCAAAATGTTGTTGCCCATAACATGTGTCATGGACCACACACAGGGAGCAACTTTGAAGGTCAGTGTCACATTTAGGGCTTAAAACCTGTAACATAGGGTTAAATACTAGTACTTGTTGTTCGGGCAGCATTTTAAACCCGCATTGACTTATTTTCAAATAACTTCACATAGGTGTTGTCCATGACAAATGGGTGTGTCACCATACAAAAGCCCGATTTCCAGGTAAAATGTCGAAAGAAAATATCTTGTCGACCCCTGGAAGGGTGTTTTTAACTTAAGCTAAATATTCACCTCATGGAGATTGCATGCAATATTTATCAGTGGTATTCATTTTATTTCTGCTGTATTCGTGGTATTCCATGAATTCAACAACCGTAATTTATGTCCATAAATCAGTAGTAATAAAAAAATCTTGAAACGGAAAGTTATTACTTGAAACAGGATTTTTTATTTAAAACGGGGAGAAATATATTATGCTTTCATCGCTCATCAATTATTCAACATTTAGCTAAGAAAGTTCACATGTAGGGTCAAAGGTCAGGTTTATCTATCTCCAAAACCTGAAGCTAAAGATGTTCTTTAAATTTTGGATAAATATCATGGAGATGATGTGAATAAACTCGTTGTCTACCAAGCTTGGCTCAATGTCGAGGTCACAATTACGGTCAAAGGTTACCAGACTAAATCTCATTAATCATTTGAAAAATTTTCATCAAACTAGGATCTACTATTCATCTTTTCATTATGATAAGGTCAAGGTCATTATTGGAGTCTAATGTATTGTGATTTTTTCTTCCAAAATCGATTATGATCTCTAGAGCCGGTTTGAAACTGGGTTACATGGGCTCAAAAACTAGATCACCATGTCAGATAATAGAAAAACTGTGAAACATCTAGAGCCGCATTGACCACTCAATCGCCTTGGACATATGTCAGAATATTTGTCTTGAAGATTTCTAAGACAAGTCAGAAACTGTGTCGCGTAGGAACCAAACTAGGTAACCCTGTGATATCACATAAAAACCTTGACTCATGAAGCCACATTTTGTACCTAAGCAAAAAAGAAATTATAACCAAATGTTAAAATAATAGCCCCGACCGTTTTAAAAAAGAATTCAACGTTTATGGCGCACAAATAGTTGCTGAGAGGATTTTGTGGTAAAATGTATTTAAATGCAACATTGTACAAAGCAAATTATCCGCCTAACCAATTGATATATAGAAAAGCGCTCCTTATATTAAAAAAACTAAATCCAGAGCATTATCTAAAAGAATACAAAATATTCAGTCCGTCTATATAACATACATGTACCATTTAAATATTTACTGAATTTTAGGTCTTTAGAGTTATATACAAGACATATGTATGATCTAACTAAACACTTGATTTTAAACGATTTTTGTAAACTTCGTCAGATTGTTCAAGTTAGAACGAAAAAAGGTTTATTTATATTTAACCCTATGTAATTCATTTCTCTTTGTTAGGCTGTCCTTACGGTGATCGAATATCCTGTTTCCCATTCCTTTGTTCCACATACGTGAATCCAGAAAGGGATTGTTGTCTAACTTGCCGAGCTGAATCATCAAGTAGTTCATCTTCCTCGACTTCCTCAACATCATCATCGTCTTCATCACCAACAATATCGACAACAACAGAGACCCCTACTATAACTCAAACTTCAACAGACAGTACGACGCCTTTCAAAACAACAACGACAGAACATACAAGAGAAACTACCACCGCAACTCAAAGTTCAACAGAAAGTACGACACCTGTCAAAACAACAACTACAGAAGAAGCAACAAAAAATACTACCGCAATTCAAACTTCAACAGACAATACGACGCCTGTTGTAACAACAGCTACAGAACAAGCAACAGAAACTACAACTGCAACACAAACTTCAACAGACAGTACGACGCCTGTCAAAACAACAACTACAGAAGAAGCAACAGAAACTACTACGGCAGCACAAACTTCAACAGACAGTACGACGCCTGTCAAAACAACAACTACAGAACAAGCAACAAAAACTACTACGGCAGCACAAACTTCAACAGACAGTACGACGCCTGTCAAAACAACAACTACAGGAGAAGCAACAGAAACTACTACGGCAGCACAAACTTCAACAGACATTACGACGCCTGTCAAAACAACAACTACAGAACAAGCAACAGAAACTACTACGGCAGCACAAACTTCAACAGACAGTACGACGCCTGTCAAAACAACAACTACAGGAGAAGCAACAGAAACTACTACGGCAGCACAAACTTCAACAGACACTACGACGCCTGTCAAAACAACAACTACAGAAGAAGCAACAGAAACTACTACCGCAACACAAACTTCAACAGACAGTACGACGCCTGTCAAAACAACAACTACAGAAGAAGCAACAGAAACTACTACAACAACACAAACTTCAACAGAGAGTACGACGCCTGTCAAAACAACAACTACAGAAGAAGCAACAGAAACTACTACAACGAAACAAACTTCAACAGACAGTACGACGCCTGTAAAAACAACAACTACAGAACAAGCAACAGAAACTACTACCGCGACACAAACTTCAACAGACAGTACGACGCCTGTCAAAACAACAACTACAGAACAAGCAACAGAAACTAATACCGCAACACAAACTTCAACAGACAGTTCGACGCCTGTCAAAACAACAACTACAGAACAAGCAACAGAAACAACTACGGCAGCACAAACTTCAACAGACAGTACGACGCCTGTCAAAGCAACAACTACAGAACAAGCAGCAGAAACTACTACGGCAGTACAAACTTCAACAGACAGTACGACACCTGCCAAAACAACAACTACAGGAGAAGCAACAGAAACTACTACTGCAGCACAAACTTCAACAGACAGTATGACACCTGTCAAAACAACAACTACAGAAGAAGCAACAGAAACTAATACTTCAACACAAACTTCAACACACAGTACGACTCCTGTCAAAACAACAACTACAGAACTAGCAACAGAAATTACTACCGCAACACAAAATTCAACAGACAGTACGACGCCTGTCAAAACAACAACTACAGAACAAGCAACACAAACTACAACAACAACTCAAACCTCAACAGATAGTACGACGCCTGTCAAAACAACAACTACAGAACAAGCAACAGAAACTACTACAACAACTCAAACTTCAACAGACAGTATGACACCTGTCAAAACAACAACTACAGGAGAAGCAACAGAAACTACTACGACAGCACAAACTTCAACAGACATTACGACGCCTGTCAAAACAACAACTACAGAACAAGCAACAGAAACTACTACGGCAGCACAAACTTCAACAGACAGTACGACGCCTGTCAAAACAACAACTACAGGAGAAGCAACAGAAACTACTACGGCAGCACAAACTTCAACAGACACTACGACGCCTGTCAAAACAACAACTACAGAAGAAGCAACAGAAACTACTACCGCAACACAAACTTCAACACACAGTATGACGCCTGTCAAAACAACAACTACAGAAGAAGCAACAGAAACTACTACCGCAACACAAACTTCAACAGAGAGTACGACGCCTGTCAAAACAACAACTACAGAAGAAGCAACAGAAACTACTACAACGAAACAAACTTCAACAGACAGTACGACGCCTGTAAAAACAACAACTACAGAACAAGCAACAGAAACTACTACCGCGACACAAACTTCAACAGACAGTACGACGCCTGTCAAAACAACAACTACAGAACAAGCAACAGAAACTAATACCGCAACACAAACTTCAACAGACAGTTCGACGCCTGTCAAAACAACAACTACAGAACAAGCAACAGAAACAACTACGGCAGCACAAACTTCAACAGACAGTACGACGCCTGTCAAAACAACAACTACAGAACAAGCAACAGAAACTACTACGGCAGTACAAACTTCAACAGACAGTACGACACCTGCCAAAACAACAACTACAGGAGAAGCAACAGAAACTACTACTGCAGCACAAACTTCAACAGACAGTATGACACCTGTCAAAACAACAACTACAGAAGAAGCAACAGAAACTAATACCTCAACACAAACTTCAACACACAGTACGACTCCTGTCAAAACAACAACTACAGAACTAGCAACAGAAATTACTACCGCAACACAAACTTCAACAGACAGTACGACGCCTGTCAAAACAACAACTACAGAACAAGCAACAGAAACTACAACAACAACTCAAACCTCAACAGATAGTACGACGCCTGTCAAAACAACAACTACAGAACAAGCAACAGAAACTACTACAACAACTCAAACTTCAACAGACAGTATGACACCTGTCAAAACAACAACTACAGAAGAAGAATCAGAAACTAATACCTCAACACAAACTTCAACACACAGTACGACTCCTGTCAAAACAACAACTACAGAACTAGCAACAGAAATTACTACCGCAACACAAACTTCAACAGACAGTACGACGCCTGTCAAAACAACAACTACAGAACAAGCAACAGAAACTACAACAACAACTCAAACCTCAACAGATAGTACGACGCCTGTCAAAACAACAACTACAGAACAAGCAACAGAAACTACTACCGCAACTCAAACTTCAACAGACAGTACGACGCCTGTAAAAACAATAACTACAGAACAAGCAACAGAAACTACTACAACAACTCAAACTTCAACAGATAGTACGACGCCTGTAAAAACAAGAAATACAGAACAAGCAACAGAAACTACTACCACAACACAAACTTCAACACACAGTACGACGCCTGTCAAAACAACAACTACAGAAGAAGCAACAGAAACTACTACGACAGCACAAACTACAACAGGCAGTACGATGCCTGTCAAAACAACAACTACAGGAGAAGCAACAGAAACTACTACCGCAGCACAAACTTCAAGAGACAGTACGACACCTGTCAAAACAACAACTACAGAACAAGCATCAAAAACTACTACCGCAACTCAAACTTCAACAGACAGTACGACGCCTGTCAAAACAACAACTACAGAAGAAGCATCAAAAACTACTACAGCAACTCAAACTTCAACAGACACTTCGACGCCTGGCAAAACAACAACTACAGAACAAGCATCAAAAACTACTACCGCAACTCAAACTTCAACAGACACTACGACGCCTGGCAAAACAACAACTACAGAACAAGCAACAGAAACTACTACAACAACTCAAACTTCAACAGACAGTATGACACCTGTCAAAACAACAACTACAGAAGAAGCATCAGAAACTAATACCTCAACACAAACTTCAACACACAGTACGACTCCTGTCAAGACAACAACTACAGAACTAGCAACAGAAATTACTACCGCAACACAAACTTCAACAGACAGTACGACGCCTGTCAAAACAACAACTACAGAACAAGCAACAGAAACTACAACAACAACTCAAACCTCAACAGATAGTACGACGCCTGTCAAAACAACAACTACAGAACAAGCAACAGAAACTACTACCGCAACTCAAACTTCAACAGACAGTACGACGCCTGTAAAAACAATAACTACAGAACAAGCAACAGAAACTACTACAACAACTCAAACTTCGACAGATAGTACGATGCCTGTAAAAACAAGAAATACAGAACAAGCAACAGAAACTACTACCACAACACAAACTTCAACTGACAGTACGACGCCTGTCAAAACAACATCTACAGAAGAAGCAACAGAAACTACTACGACAGCACAAACTACAACAGACAGTACGATGCCTGTCAAAACAACAACTACAGGAGAAGCAACAGAAACTACTACGGCAGCACAAACTTCAAGAGACAGTACGACACCTGTCAAAACAACAACTACAGAACAAGCATCAAAAACTACTACCGCAACTCAAACTTCAACAGACAGTACGACGCCTGTCAAAACAACAACTACAGAAGAAGCATCAAAAACTACTACAGCAACTCAAACTTCAACAGACACTTCGACGCCTGGCAAAACAACAACTACAGAACAAGCATCAAAAACTACTACCGCAACTCAAACTTCAACAGACACTACGACCCCTGGCAAAACAACAACTACAGAACAAGCAACAACAACTACTACAGCAACTCAAACTTCAACAGACAGTACGACGCCTGGCAAAACAACAACTACAGAAAAAGCAACAGAAACTACTACTGCAACTCAAACTTCAACAGACAGTACGACACCTGTCAAAGCAACAACTACAGATAAAGCAACAGAAACTTCTACAACAACTCAAACTTCAACAGACAGTACGACACCTCTCAAAACAACATCTGCAGAAGAAGCATCAAAAACTACTACCGCAACACAAACTTCAACAGACAGTACGACACCTGTCAAAGCAACAACTACAGAACAAGCAACAGAAACTACTACAACAACTAAAATCTCAACAGACAGTACGACGCCTTTCAAAACAACTACAATACAAGCAACAGAAACTACAACTGCAACTCAAACTTCAACAGACAGTACGACGCCTGTCAAAACAACAACTACAGAACAAGCAACAGGAACTACTACCGCAACACAAACTTCAACAGACAGTAGAACGCCTGTCAAAACAACAACTACAGAAGAAGCAACAGAAACTACTACCGCAAAACAAACTTCAACAGACAGTACGACGCCTGTCAAAACAACAACTACAGAACTAGCAACAGGAACTACTACCGCAACACAAACTTCAACAGACAGTACGACGCCTGTCAAAACAACAACTACAGAAGAAGCAACAGAAACTACTACGGCAGCACAAACTTCAACAGAGAGTTCGACACCTGTCAAAACAACAACTACAGAACAAGCGACAGAAACTACTACCGCAACTCAAACTTCAACAGAGAGTTCGACGCCTGTCAAAACAACAACTACAGAACAAGCAACAGAAACTACTACCGCAACACAAACTTCAACAGACAGTATGACGCCTGTCAAAACAACAACTACAGAACAAGCAACAGAAACTACTACCGCGACTCAAACTTCAACAGACAGTACGACGCCTGTTGAAACGACAACTACAGAACAAGCAACAGAAACTACTACCGCAACACAAACTTCAACAGACAGTACGACGCCTGTTGAAACAACAACTACAGAAGAAGCAACAGAAAATACTTCCGCAACTCAAACTTCAACAGACAGTTCGACGCCTGTCAAAACAACAACTACAAAACAAGCAACAGAAACTACTACAACAACTCAAACTTCAACAGACAGTATGACACCTGTCAAAACAACAACTACAGAACAAGCAACAGAAACTACTACAACAACTCAAACCGCAACACAAACTTCAACAGACAGTACGACGCCTGACAAAACAACAACTACAGAACAAGCGACAGAAACTACTAAAAAAACCCAAACGTCAACAGACAGTACGACACCTGTCAAAACAACAACTACAGAAGAAGTAACAGAAACTACTTCAGCAACTCAAACTTCAACAGACAGTACGACGCCTGTCAAAACAACAACTACAGAAGAAGTAACAGAAACTACTTCAGCAACTCAAACTTCACCAGACACTACGACGCCTGTCAAAACAACTACAATACAAGCAACAGAAACTACTACAGCAACTCAGACTTCAACAGACAGTACGACGCCTGTAAAAACAACAACTACAGAAGAAGCAACAGAAACTACTACCGCAACACAAACTTCAACAGACAGTAGAACGCCTGTCAAAACAACAACTACAGAAGAAGCAACAGAAACTACTACCGCAAAACAAACTTCAACAGACGGTACGACGCCTTTCAAAACAACTACAATACAAGCAACAGAAACTACAACTGCAACTCAAACTTCAACAGATAGTACGACGCCTGTAAAAACAACAACTACAGAAGAAGCAACAGGAACTACTACCGCAACACAAACTTCAACAGACAGTAGAACGCCTGTCAAAACAACAACTACAGAAGAAGCAACAGAAACTACTACCGCAAAACAAACTTCAACAGACAGTACGACGCCTGTCAAAACAACAACTACAGAACTAGCAACAGGAACTACTACCGCAACACAAGGGGGGGGGGGGGGGGGGGAAAGCTGGGGGGGGGGGAGGAGGTTGAACTCAAACTTCAACAGACAGTACGACGCCTGTCAAAACAACAACTACAGAAGAAGCAACAGAAACTACTACGGCAGCACAAACTTCAACAGACAGTACGACACCTGTCAAAACAACAACTACAGAAGATGTAACAGAAACTACTCCTGCAACTCAAACTTCAACAGACAATACGACACCTGTCAAAACAACAACTACAGAACAAGCAACAGAAACTACTACCGCAACTCAAACTTCAACAGAGAGTACGACGCCTGTCAAAACAACAACTACAGAACAAGCAACAGAAACTACTACCGCAACACAAACTTCAACAGACAGTACGACGCCTGTCAAAACAACAACTACAGAAGATGTAACAGAAACTACTACAGCAACTCAAACTTCAACAGACAGTACGACGCCTGTCAAAACAACAACTACAGAAGAAGCAACAGAAACTACCCCAGCAACTCAAACTTCAACAGACACTACGACGCCTGTCAAAACAACAACTACAGAAGAAGTAACAGAAACTACTACAGCAACTCAAACTTCAACAGACAGTACGACGCCTGTCGAAACAACAACTACAGAAGAAGTAACAGAAACTCTTTCAGCAACTCAAACTTCAACAGACACTACGACGCCTGTCAAAACAACAACTACAGAAGAAGCAACAGAAACTACTACCGCAACTCAAACTTCAACAGACAGTACGACGCCTGTCAAAACAACAACTACAGAAGAAGTAACAGAAACTACTTCAGCAACTCAAACTTCAACAGACAGTACGACGCCTGTCAAAGCAACAACTACAGAACAAGCAACAGAAACTACTACCGCAACACAAACTTCAATAGACAGTACGACTCCTGTCAAAACAACAACTACAGAACAAGCAACAGAAACTACTACCGCAACACAAACTTCAACAGACAGTATGACACCTGTCAAAACAACAACTACAGAAAAAGCAACAGAAACTACTACCGCAACACAAACTTCAACAGACAGTACGACGCCTGTCAAAACAACAACTACAGAAGAAGTAACAGAAACTACTACAACAACACAAACTTCAACAGACAGTACGACGCCTGTCAAAACAACAACTACAGAAGAAGCAACAGAAACTACTACAACAACACAAACTTCAACAGACAGTACGACGCCTGTCAAAACAACAACTACAGAACAAGCAACAGAAGCTACTTCAGCAACTCAAACTTCAACAGACAGTACGACGCCTGTCAAAACAACAACTACAGAACTAACAACAACAGCAGAAGAAGCCCCAGAAACATCTACAACCGTGCAGAAACGTTTCGACACTGCAACATCCGGTAAAATATTCGTCAGTCTCATATTACGCAATTTAGTGATATTTTTTCATGTTTTCAATATTTGCAATTTACTTAACCAACATAAAATACGTAAATGACTCGAATACTGATTGTTTTATCATGTTATGACATCAGTTGATATACTCATTTCTCTTTTTTTTCTACCCTAGATCTCGTTGTCCTTGTTTCATCAATAGTATGCGCTTCTGTTCTGCTTTTACTTTTGTCAGCTATGGTTGTACTGTTTGTGACAAGACGACGTCGAAGGCGATTTAAGGTAGTATAAAACTACGAAACCTACTGAAAGTATAAGGGGGGGATGGGGGGGGGGGGGGGGGGGGGGGAAAAAAAAGGTTTTGGGGGGGGGGTGGGGGGGTTTTTTTTTTTTTTTTTTTTTTTTTTTTTTTTTTGTTTGTTTCTCTATTCTTGGGATTCCGGGGCATGGAGCATACTTTGGAACCCCTGAAGAATGATAATGACATTTTGCTCAAACTTACTAAAATTTTAGTCTCTGTGAACGCCTGCAATAGCACGGGTTAACATGAAATCTTGAATATTTTAACCCTATCCATATTGAGATATTGAGTTCGTTAACACCCCTCCGTTGTAGAGGGGTTAGCGTTGCTGAATTGAAATCACTGTAACATCTGATTGATGCAGAGTCATGGCTTCTATTCTATTTGGTCTGAATTACTTGACAATCTGGTTTATTCAATTTAACTAAGATCAAGTTTTACCGAGAGACTAATTTATCTTTCTTTTTCAGAAATTATCTGCCGCAAGTTCGTCGCTATACAATCAAATTTTATTCACAAGACGATCAGACTGGTTTCCTGTGTCAGAGTCAAGCGTCGAGGAAGCTCCTTTTATGTACCCAAATCTCTCCTTTGGAAATGACTTATATGCACAGTTTTCGGGACATGTGGAAAGCGGGTTATTTGGTCCTGGTAGTGACAAGAATACACACTATGTAGGCCTAGGAATACGTTCGTCATATAGCACTATAAATGATTGGCACACATCATCGCCGTCGATGCCTACACAATTTAACAGAGACGGTGTCTAGTAGCACAGTTTTGTTGATATGGAGAGAGCGGAACTGACGTTCTGTCCGTAAGCTACGGCATTCAGGCGCCGGTTGCCCAATACCTGAACCCAAAGATAACAAACTGTGGTATTGTGAAACGTTAATTTGATTGTTGGGTGAAGCAAAAGGAGATAATATTAACAATCTAGAAAATCTGCTTGCATAATAAGGGGGATTGCTGATTTTAATTTTCCGATTTTACTAATGTGGAGGTAGGCTTTCATACGGACGCAGGTTGTCTGTGGAGTTTAGGAAACTTCTATTTCAACTGAGAAATGTTTCGATTTGATGATTTATAGTGTGAGAATACCAATTTTGCCCCCTCCCCGCTGTCATGCCAGGAATGACAGTTGGAAGAAGAAACAAATCTGCAATATGGCAATATGTAGACTTGTGTACCATTCAGTTTGTTTCTTGTGAGAATGTGTGTTGATTTAACAAGTTAGTCATCGCAATTAACTTGTGCAAGTAGAGAGACATATTTCTGCATATATGTAAACTCCATTTACACAAAAAGGTGTTTGTATGGAGATGTCATGTTATAGATGTGATACTGGAGGTTTCATATAGGAGATGACATGTTGTATGCTCATATTTGAGAGTACGTGTAATTAACCCTCATCCTGTCATTCTTTTAATGAATCTGTCCGTGTTGGACAGTATGATTAATTGTTAAAAAGATGAAAAGCAGCTGTCTGAATGATGAACGGTGCAAATCATGACCAGACTGAGGTTGCAAACTTAAGGCAGAATCATTCCCGCCAACAAGATGAAGGTGAAATTGAGTTGCGTAAAATTTTATATAGATCTACCTAGTATATTGAATTTGAAGTTGTTTAAGCAAATATTATTTATACTTATATTTATGTTTATTTGCCACACGTTGGTGCCACACGGCGTGAATAAAATATGAACGAGAATACAGTGTTGTGTTTCTTCTAGAAGAAAGATTCAGATGAACGTTGCAAAACTTACAGTCAATAACGAGCAGAACCAACACTGTCACATTTAATTATCATTTTCTACAATCTATATTTTGCATTCAAAAAGTGATAATATATAGATATGATATTTTGTTATATATTTTGTTGTCTTTATTTTTATTTTTTATCTTAAGTACCATCACTTATTTTGTTTTATTTGTTTAGGGTTTAAAAAAAGACCTTAAAAGTTTCCAAATATGTATAGGTGTACATATTTTCTACACACAATAAAAAAAGATAAAAACAAGTTTGAAGATGTTTAGGAATGAAATTTTAGCTTTGGCAGACGCTACCTTAAAAAAGCGTGAGAACTTAAAAACGTAAGAACTTAAAAGCGTGAGGACTTAGTTATATACTGAGTTACTTCACTTATTGGAAGATTGCACAACAATACGCCTAGCAAACAAATTTGATTTTCAACTTTTGATCAGGATAATTTAAAAATAAGACTTTCATGGTTGAACACAATTTATTCAATAGAATAAAACTCTCCCATCGATTAAAGTAGCTTGGTCATACTCTTCTTTCCATAAGGAAAGATCTTTGATCAATGCCCTTCTTAAAATCTTAATGGTCACTTTGAAGATATATGTTATATTCCACAGATAATGAGCATGTGAGACTAGTACGTGCAGCAGAAAGGTTTGTCTAGATTTCCGTATGTCAGTTATAATATATGACGCTCAATGTTAAATTCCCATACCAAAAACATGTAAATCTATTCAGTCAGTTTTTCATAAATTTTAAATTGGCTAATATTTCTATATGTGAGAAAGTCGGCAGTTTCTTGCGGACAATAAAGTTCTAGTACCGGTCCATACCGGGAGTAATGGTTAGATTAAACTCCCCGCCTGTAAAAATGACTGAAATACGGCGTTAAACAGCGACAAATAAACAAACGAAAAGAAACTAAAATAACATCCTTTGCTAAGCTCTCGGGTAGCTTGGAATCCTCGGCACCACACCATACCGCACCACACCATACCGCACCACACCGTACCGCACCACACCGTACCGACCATCCCGGTGCTGTTTATGTTTACTGCGAATAGTATGGCTGATAATCGAACGATTTATAAAATTATTTTTGAAATCATATACATAATGCTGTTTATATAACATGCCTAAAACCATTTCACAATTAAAGTCCCATGATCACTTTGAATGTTATATTAGTGTCCCATGATCACTTTGAATGGTATATTCGAAAGTACACCAAAGTCTCATGATCACTTTGAATGTTACATTAGTGTCCCATGATCACTTTGAATGGTATATTCGAAAGTACACCAAAGTCCCATGATCACTTTGAATGGTATATCCGAAAGTACACCAAAGTCCCATGATCACTTTGAATGTTACATTAGAGTCCCATGATCACTTTGAATGTTACATTAGAGTCCCATGATCACTTTGAATGGTATATCCGAAAGTACACCAAAGTCCCATGATCACTTTGAATGCTACATTAGAGTCCCATGATCACTTTGAATGGTATGTTTACTCGCCAGCATTGTATAAGCAAAACATATGTCTTACCAACGAAATTGACCGTTATTTGTATTTTTTAAATCATGACTCTTTTTTTAAACAGATAGTATACATGTATTTGATAAATATAGCAAAGTATTTTAATGGTATTGTACATGTAGGAAATAAAATACGTTTCCGAACAATGATCTTCATGAAAGATAACATTATATCGTTAGTAAATGTACCATTGAAAGTGATCGAGGGGCTTTAATGTAAATCACGGTGATCAACTTTGAAACTCTGAGTGGGTAGGGGCTTTAAAAAACAAAAAAAGAAAAACAGAATACATGCGTTTTATAGGTAGATCACAAAGGCCTTACTATATAGTGCACTTAAATACCAAAATACTGACATACGTTCCACAATCAATTATTCAAACACGTTTTTGTCCATTAGAGGTTAACAATGGTGCATTGACTGCAGTCATCTTTTAAAACTCAAATCAAAAATATTTCAGTATTTAACACCATACCACATGTTTATAATGATGTTCGTGTCACTATCCGTAAGGTTATTACTGTTTTCAAAATTTCAATTAACTGACGCTTTTGTTAAAACTGTTTACATTTTCGACTACATTAACTTTCAATAGAGATTTTTTAACAAAATACATTTTATAGTATACTTTTCACGCAAAGCAATTTTCATGCCAATTGTATAATAACGACTTGACTGGTTTCATTCGCGCCCGATGACCGTACGGAGAGACTTCGTATTTTAATAGCTCAAACTGACATTTTTCTGAGAGTTTTGAAAACTAATTTATCCAGTCATAATCTGCATATTGGGATTAAAATATTCATTGGCGAAAAGAAGAAAGAATTAAGTGTACTTTGGAATATTTAGTATTCGTAATTAGGTATGACTTTTCACTTTCTATTATTCTTGTACATTTTAAGCATAATTAAAACAGAGTTATGGTACAAGAGATTTTGAAATAACTAACTGCAGAACACTTAGTAAATATTGTCGATAAGTTCGGAGGATTCCGGATAAAACAGCTGCCGAGAATTCCGAAAATACAAAATAATCATGTGGCAGAAAAAGTGTCACAGCCAGGGCCAATACCCGCCACAAATTTACTATAGGTTTATATAGGAACACTGTCATTAACTCGCGATAACATTTTAACTAATAAAGTTATTTTAAAATCACAAACGGGATGATAAAATATAACATTTCCCCTTTTTAATGAATATTTTTTTTATTTTTCTGAGACTTTATTTGTTTGGTCTTTTTTAATTTAAAAACTCTACCCGTCGTTTTACTATATAGTATATAGTAAAACACCCAAAATGTGACAATTTTAACTGAAAATTTTGCAGTTTATCTTCAATTTATTCAAAAACTATAACAATTATTTTAGAATCACAAACGGGATTGAATAAAACAACCATTCTACATTTAAGTGCTATATTTTATATAAAAATAAAGAAAGAAGAGAATGGTCTTTTTTTAAGGTTTTGTTTAACAGGTATATAATCTTATTTTTACGATCGGAGCTCGGTGGCTTCCGTAATGCTGGCCGAACATTTACATTACATTTATCATGATGTTTAAAACGTTGTATATTGGGTTTTGTTTTACATTAAAATACAAACTGGGTTAGAATCTTCAATTTTCTGTTCATACAAAGGCAAAACCTTTCAATGAAACCGGATATACATGATATCGTCTTTATAGCGAAGATCCATGAAATTTTCAGTATAATTATCAATATTATTTAGCTGTTGATGTTAATTTGCAACACATAAAATATTCACTATGCATGCATTTTTATTTCGAAGCACTTGCACGGGATATTTTTTTTTTTTTTTTTTACATTTTTCTTTGTCTCGAGTGAAAGGCAAGCATTCACTCAGCTGAAATTAGTGTCATTTTATAGGTGTCAACATAGAGTTTCTTCCAGATTCAAAATACACAGATAAAAGCAGGTTGTCTTATTCATCGAATATTTTGTCTTTCATTTCACCCCGGAGAAATAAACTTATTATTTTAACAAAAAGAGAAGAAAAAACACGCAAGGTTTGATCGGTGTGCAGAGTATTAAATGACACCATCTGTAAAATTTAACAGGTATTATTCTACTGCAAAAAGGGAAATTTGTTCACCACACTAAATCCTTATTTCTTCTTAATTATAATTTCAAGCAATGTGGACAGTGTTACAATCCAGCTGTAATTTTGAAGGAAAAATATATTTGACCATATGGTTTGAAACTTAAAAACCACATTCTTTTTACGACATTCAACATCAAGCGTTTACTATAGTATGTAAAATCTATTGATATTCTGAAAAGGAAACGGTGCTATTTCTCAACTTAAAAAAGCCTACAGAAATCAAATGTTAGTTTTTATCAGATCAGGAATAACCAATTGGGAAACAAACAAGTCGACGTACTATTTAACGCGGTCGCCCATTTACGTTTTAAAAGCACACAATGCTTTTGCAACATATTTGCCGTGTGCGTCTGTACTTGAAAATTGTAGGTCTACAATTTTCAACAATTCTCCAAGAAAACATTACGCACGTGTAAAGGGATCAGCCGAATAAGAAAAATCAAGTGCACACTAGATTCATTTCCATTATCATGTCAAAATTCACGAATGTTGTAGCTTTTGGATTACTCTGTGACTATTGGCAATTAATCTTCTTTTTCTTGTAAGAGCACATAATATATAAATTTGCGTACAAGGATATCTAACTGATACAATCACATGCATTTGCAAAAAATGAGACATGACGAATGTTGTTATCAATATTAATCAGGATATGGATATGTGTGAAATAAAATGCATCGTTTTCTTGGGGTTTGTTAAGAGTGTACTTTCGCCTACGTAACCTTTCCAAAATAGAATGTATCATTATTATTTAAACCAATCTGCACATATTCATGTCTGCCATCTATCCATAATTAATCAAAATGCATCATAACTCTTGCAATATCTTTATTTTCATCTATGTTAAGATGTTTTTAAAGTAATATTGAATTAGCTATGTTTGCTGGTTTTGAGCTGTTAATTTAACTAACGTTATAACTGAAGGCGAGTCATTATGGCAAGCCAATTTTACTATTTAATAAAAAAGAGATTATTTTCTTATTATAACAAAGGGGATATATTTATTAAATTAAAAAATATCTCTGTAAATAAGGAGATGTCTATCATAAAGATATCTAATTTTTTTAAAGATATTTCACAATACTAAAGAGATATCTCTCAGTGTAGTAGATATATCTCTTAACCGTAAAGAGATATCTCTCCAACATCAAAAGATATCTATGAAACGAGTCATCTATTTAAAATACAGAGATATGTCTTAACTTTAGAGAGATATGTCTGTAACTGTGAGAGATATCTTTCAAAAATAGAAAGATATCTCTCAAATGATGTTAAAGACTCAGTAGCACAATTATTATTTTACCAAGACAGGTGTCTTACCAGCGGAAATGACCTTTATTTGTACCAAAAACATTTCCAATTTGCATTTTATTAATAGTAAGTTCATGTTTGAAATATAGCGCACTATTTTTCAATGATATTTCAAAACAAGAGCTGTCCCTCATAAGTGACGAATGCCTCCAAAGAGGTGTCGCACAGTCTGTGTCCTTATGAAACCAGTACTTGCGCATGCTTTTGCAACATATTTGCCGTGTGCGCCTGTACTTGAAAATTGTAGGTCTACAATTTTCAACAATTCTCACGAGCAAACATTACGCACGTGTAAAGGGATCAGCCGAATAAGAAAAATCAAGTGCACACTAGATTCATTTCCATTATCATGTCAAAATTCACGAATGTTGTAGCTTTTGGATTAATCTGTGACTATTGTCAACAATTACTTCCAATGAATTCTATTTTCTACATCCGTTATTTTACATTAAACTCCTTAATGACTGAACATTTGACTGTAATGAAGAAGTGCTCTCTAGTTAAATCATTATTATCATTATTATTATTATTATTATTATTATTATTAATTACGAGTAATGTGAATGATACTGTTGAATGTTCTTTATCTTCTGGTAGAAATGGTTTGTAATCGTGCTTATTGGGTCCACCATCCTCTAAAGAGGCTATCATCGGTACGACCCGGTGGTAGAAATGGTAACATTTAAGCAGAAGATTATCCCCTTTACGCACAAAAGTAACATGTCCCTTAGGTAATATTCAAGTACAATCGATGATCAATGATTTATGACCCTGTCCGTTATTTACGGATACTACCGAACCGTAGTTGTTTCCGTTAACTTCTAATCCCCAATTATACTTATCGATTGTCAGCTGATATAGCGGTTGGCACTTTTTCTGCCGTATGTGTCTTAGATTCCTGATATATGACTGTGGAGATTTGTAGGTGCTACACTTTACTACCGTGAGTTATCTGCAAATAAAAATCTTGATGTTAAGGCCTTACATAACCCTCAAATGTGAAGATGGTCATAGATCCGAAATAATTTTACCCAATATGTAAACATTTTACAGCCTTTTTTCCCATTTGTCTATAGGTTTTTACATAAGGGGTAAACTTATTTCACATTTGAGTTAGTGTTAGTGTTTCATATTTATCGACAGTTTTTACATATGGGCTAACATTATTTCACATTTGTGACCAATTTAACATTTGGCACACTACCGTATAGTTTTTCAAGGGAGATAATTTTAAAATACTTGGATCTATATACATCTTGCGATTTTATCGTTATGGTAATTGATCGTTGCATGTTTCTAATATCGTTCGTTTTTACACTTTTTTCGGCGCATCCGTATTTAGCTTGCTTTTGACCGGAAGTATGGAACTCTTCAACCGCCAATGAAATGACGAGTAGAATGTATAACATTTTTTGAAATGAGAAATTTATGCTGTAAGGCACCTTCTTATTGGATAATACAGGGTGCATAGAAATACCGAAAACAACCGAACAGAACAGAAAAAGGACCGAAAATCAGTTTATGCAGACCGGTACAAAATGTAACAGCTTTTTCAAACGATAATTTATAACTTAAGTTTTAAACCAATGAAGGAATTTGTAAATAGTCAATAATCAATCAGTACTAACGATATCATATTATCTTTAGAAAAACAACTTGTTTTCGGTCGGCAGTATTTAATTTCGGTCTTTTTTGTCATTTTACTTGATTTGTAATACGATATTTACAAATGTCTTCATTTATCCACGGACCTATATAGTGAGAATGAGAATAGACAATAAATTAAAAATACTCTTGCATTTTCAGTTTTTCTTGAATTGTTGTTACAATGCACCTCCAAATTAATGTTAATTACAAATGTAGAGCATTTATACTTTCTCGGCCAGTGAATAACGGTCAATTATTCGAGTAGCATATTTATAAGAAAGACAAGGATTCAGTTTGTTTTCCTGATACACATGTCGCGATAGATAATTTAATTACTATTGGAGACAAATTTGACAAGTGACCGGTCAGCTCAGTCGGGAGAGCATTGGGTATACTTTGCAAGGGAATGTACATGGGTTCGAATCCCGGCAAAGGTTCTTTTTTCCCTCACCTTGTGACATTGCGCCCTCCGACGAAATAAAATTAATTTTTACTATAAAAATCTAGCTATGAATCGCTTTCATATACGAAATATTGCGCCGACTATCTTTTTTCAAGGTAATCTTGTTTGTAATGTTTTGTACTAAAACTTAGATGTCCACTATGTCTTTGCACGCTCTGTAAAGCTACTCGTGACAATGCTGGGTTTCCGGTGATAAAATAGGGGCGTATTGTCTTTCTTGGTTTTCATTTAAACTATCATAAGATGCTGACTCATGATGGACTGAATATGTCCAATGTTTTCAACCGATAAGGTCCAAGGTTTTGCCTACTGACAATATTTTCTGTTAAAATGTTATGTATATATTTATTTCATTGTATCTTAGAGATACAGTCACGTGACATGTTGCCGTTCCTTGGCAACGGTTCTTTAGATTACATCTGTAACTATGAGACAGTCAATAGCTATGAAACTTTAAGTTTTGTTTCTCTTCGATTCTTTATAATGAAAAAACACGTAACTCAAAAAATCGAAAAGAGTCTACGGTATATGTCCAAGCTTATTAAAAAAATGTTAATATGAAAAAGATAAGCAGTACAAAAATACGATAGAACGATAGAGAAGTGCCAACATACGATAACATGATAGGACTATGCAAAACAACGGTAGTAAGATAGGATAGTGATAAGAACGTTGGCACGATAGGAAATTACAAACATGCGAGATAGGACATTGCGAAAAAATTGGTGACTTCACAAGTACAGGAAATGACTTTGTTGAATTCACAAATACATCTTGTAGCTTCGGTACATTCACAAATACATATTGTAGCTTTGGTGTGAAGTCAGAAATACACATTGTTGCTTTGGTGACTTCACAAGTACAGCTTGTGGCTTTGTGAATTTACAAAAACAGCTTGCAGCTTTCGTGAATACACAAATTTGTTGAATTCACAAGGACAGCTTGTAGTTTATGCGAATTCACAAGTACAGCTTGTAGCTTCGGTAAATTTACAAAAACACATTGTAGCTTTGGTGAATTCACAAATACAGCTAATAGGTTTGGTGAATTCACAAAAAAAACAGCTTATATATAGCTTTGGGGAATTTGCAAATACAGCTTATAGCTTTGTTGAATTCACGAATACAGCTTGAATAATTGGTGAATTCACAAGTACAGTCTGTAATACAGCATACATTATAGTTTTGATGAACTGACAAATACAGCTTGCAGCTGTGGTGAAGTTGTAAATACAGCTTATATCTTTGATGAATACACAAATACAGCATATACACAGCACCTTTGGTGAATTGACAAATACAGCTTCAATAGTTTGTGAATTCACAAATACAGCTTGTAGCTATGTTTTGTGTTTCTCACTGAACAAACAAAGAAACGCCTTGTTGAAACATCATGTATTCTTTAAGGTGAAATTAGACCACAGAACATTTTATCATTATACTTTTTCTAGTAAGTTCAAGAGGGGTTGTCTGGTTTTGTATTAAAGAAATGAAAACAACGCCTTCTTAAGCCTTCTCCCCACTGTGATCATGTTTATATAACATGACATGTTGATAAAATGACAGATAAGCTTTTGTATGATGTTATTTTGACACTTGAGCTGCTTGACATTGGTGCGTTCAAAATGCATTGACTTGTTAGCAAAGTTTGTTGACACTTCCTTACAGTAAAATCAGTTATTTCGAACATGACGTTTAGTAACTTTATCAATCAATTTTATTTCGTAACATCTCTTTTCAATGCAATATTTTGGAGCTTCTCATGTTGTAAATATATGACACATGGTTTATTATACCCTTCGATGAGTAGAATAGTAACCTTATGTCACAAAACTTTGTATTTTGTTGTTAGATGTTTATTATTTGACATTTATTTTGTTTTCTGGTTTATTTGTTTTAGTTTTTGTTATTGTTTTGGTTGTTTTTCTTTTGATTTTGATTATTCTATTAACTGTTGAAAATTATGCTGCCGAAATAATCACATTCTTGCGACGGGCATAGTGTATCAACGTGTATGATAATGATTATTGTAATTTTGCGACGGGCATAGTTTGTCAGCGTTTATGATTGTGATTAACTGCAATTTTGCGACGGGCATAGTTTGTCAACGTTTATGATTTTTGCGACGGCCATAGTATATCAACTTGTTTGATGATGATTATTGTAATTTTGCGACGACAATAGTGTATCAACATGTATGCTTATGATTATTGTACTTTTGCGACGTGCATAGTTTGTCAATGTTTATGATAATTGTAATCATTTTTCAACGTGTATGATTATGATAATTGTAATTTTGCGACGGGCATAATGTATCAACGTGTATGATTAAAATGATTATGGTAATTTCGCGACGGGCAAGGTGTATTATCGTGTATTATTATGATCATTGTAATTTTGCGACGGGCATAATGTGTAAACGTGTATGATTATGATTAATGATAATTTTGCGACTTTCATAGTGTATCAACCTATACGATTATTGTTATGGTAATTTTGCGACGAGCATTGTGTATCAACATGTATAATTATTATCATGGTAATAGTGTAATCCAGTCGTTGTTTGGCTTTCTCTGAATGTGTACCTTTACCCTCAACAGCCTATTTCGCATTCGACACGATCGGAAATGACTTGTGTACTTTACATTAACCAGAATGAATTTACGTTACCTTTGAAATTCATAATTTATAACAACGTTACCTTTTCTGGTGTTTTATTGTTTTCAGGTTTAGAACTATGGCGGTGAAAGAAGTGTTGGTATGCTTGTGTTTGCTTTTATCATCCACGAATATAGGTATAGTTCAATGTTTTTTCGTCAAACAAAATGTGAATAGTGCTGAACCTATATTTAAGCTGCTCGCTCTCAGATTTTGGTATAAAATTAAGTTCTTCAAACTGTATGAAAATAACATTTTTTAGAACATACAGTCATATAAAAAGGTTTCAGTATGAATTCCTGTAAAGTATATCTGTAGATTTGAAAAAATACACTACCAAATTGCAAAGCGTTGCAAACGCTTTTGAACTTCCAATATAAACAAATAGTGTAGCGGTGCCGTAAAACCAACATTTTCAATTGATTTTTGCAAATTCCTACCTATATTTTTACTTATTTTTTGATTTTAGCCTTTAGTTTTATATTTATGTATTAGTATGTCATTTTTGAAAAAAAAGAGTTTTCAACGGCAACTGAGAGCGAGCAGCATTAGGAGGCTTGACGGATAAACATCTCATAAAATTTACCTTACAGCACAAACAGTTAAAAAACTAACACATTCCAATCTGTATATTTTTGAAATTTGAACAAGATCTTGTAAGCACAAAAAAGGCTAGTGTATGCAGCATGTACTGTATTATGTCAAGGGACGTTACCGCTTTGATGAGTTTTATCATGTCGCGTTTTACAAAATGGAGAAACTAATTTGACTTTAAATTGTAGAACTTCAGTTAAGAAGAACACACTGTTGAAAGAATTTCTGAAATCGGAGTTTTGAATGTGCGAATATATTGAGAATTTGTGATGTCATAGTGTTATAATTAAATATTCACGCAGGTAATACTGCTAAGTTAAAAAAGCAGCTTTAAAAATATAGCAACACATGGTAACCTACACGACACGTAATCAATGTTTTCAATTTCATATAAATAATCATGAGTAAATGGGGTTCAAAATTAAGTTTTGAAAAAGGGACGTGTCTAATAGTGTGTCAAATTAGCATATGCATTATGCATTTGTATATTAACTGAATCTTAGATGTCTCATAACTCGATAAGCCGATTTCAAAAATTATTTTAACAGTGTATTTATGTTAATAAGCTCTGTAGTTTCATCTCCAGTCTGATTTTGCGTTCCGCTTTTATTAACGTAAACGACCTATTTCTTATTATTTTCAGTGTTCTGTTCTACATGCATCGATGATCCAAGCTTCAGTAGTAATGGCAAATCATGTGAGACTCTCGTGCAAGCGTCTACAAAACAAGAGTGTTACGACTCGGACGTGGAAGAAGCTTGCTGCTTGTCCTGCACTCAGGTCAGACTTAACAAGCCTGGTACGTGCAAGATATTTGTCTTTTTCTTTTGTTTTTATTAATTTTTGTCTTGTCTTTATTTTTTTTTGGTATTCGTTTGAGTACGTCGCTTTCTTCAACCTAGCTTGGTTGTCCGTTTTTTTCCTTTTTGTTCCTTTTTTCCTTAAACCCTTTAAACACTGCTATGATAATAACAAGTTTTAACGGCTCATATTATACATGTAATGCCTGGCTAAAAATATTTAAGGCATCTACGCTTTCCTCCGTTGAAATGGTCGTAAGAAACAGTAGTAAATTGTGGAAAGGGTAACGTACAATCGTCCGTGAACTATCCGTTAATGTATCTTAAAAAAAAAAATAATATCAAACAGGGAATGCCACGTACCAAAAACGCAGCCTCAAACGAGCCCCACAGCACCCAGAAGTGCACACCACCAACACACACACACACACACACACCGATTTGACCACAGGTGAGTGCAGTCAAATTGTGAAATCATATTGATTCATATTGAAGTATGTTTATGTAATATTTCTACTTAATATTTACAATAAATATTTTCAGGTTGTCCCTATGGAGATCGCAGCACGTGCTTCAAGTTTTTATGTCCCAGTTACACAGATGTTTGGTTTTCATGCTGTGAGACGTGTGGGGGAGAAGCACCAAGCACACCTATTGCAGTATCCTTGTTTGCAAACCGTCAAAAGAGGAAATACTAGTAGTCATAAGGTCATGTTAGTTAAGATATCGCCTGAAACTCCTTGAAATCCATGTATATACTAGACTAAGGTTACATCATGTTATAGGTTATTAAAATTGTGACTCGGTAATTAATTAATCAGTTAATTAGGGTTGTTACATGTTCAGCGGGCTTATTGTGTTGCTGTCTTAAGGTAAATTAAATTGTTTCCATATACATTTTTGTATTTGAAGAACTTGTAATTGTAAATTTCTTAACAATAACCTATACGACAAGTTTAGGAACTACATTTCCATCAGTTTCTACTACGTCTACTGCACCTACACAACCTCAAACGTCTCAAGGTGCGACGCCTGTTTCCTCACCAGGCGTAGTAATTAGTGACATTCCGTCTACATCTGATGACTTAACATCAGTCGCATCAACAACTGCTTCTGTTTCTCCTGGCTTATCAACATCTGTTATGTCAACAAATAGTTCTGCTTCCCCGAATATATCAACTTCTGAAGCATTATCATCTGTCAGAGAAACGACCGGTACCCGCAGTACAAGCACCGCCACTACTGTAACAACAACACTTGATGTAACTACTGGTTACATAGTAACACCAATTTCTACAACAACAGAGTCTACAACAACGGACACGACAACCACTGTTGACCCAGTTACAACTAGTGTTGCAATATCTTCGGGAATATTTACAGACCCCGCTTCAACAGCAGCCGTGACTGAAACTGCGCCGTCTACTGAAACTCCCACAACAGTTGCTATGACTACTGCATTGACCACAGGTGCAACTACGACTACAGGTATTACGACAGATTCAACAGCTGCAGCAGTTACATCACGAACAACCGCCACTGACCCTGTTATAATAACAGATACTACAACAAACACAGAAACCACAACTACTAGTGACACAACGACAGCTGCTTTAACTACAGAAAACATTATCACTAATGACGATACTACTTCCCTATCAACTTCTAATGCTGTAACAATCTCTAACATGCCTACCAGCGAGGTAACGACTGAAACAACTACTACCGACGCCCCTACTTCTGAAGTAACAAGCAATATCATTAGTACTGATAAATTGACAACTACAACAGTAGGCGTCGCTCTTACAAGTGCTGATACATCAAAGCCCGTATCCAGTACCTTTGTGACGACAAAAGCCGCTACAACAGCTGAAGTAACATCCTCCTCTACCTTCGGTTTCTTGAGTACTGTCACACCTTTTAGTAGTACTTTGCCTTCTACTGAAATACCTACTGAATCCGTCACTCCTAATAAAACAATACCTGATACCACTACCACTGTGCCCATGACAACAAATTTCCTGACGACCGTCACAACACCTACGCCTACTAAAAGTACCGTCGCCACTACTGAATCTACTACAGTAACCACTGAATCATTGACCACTGTCTCATCCACTACAAGTCCCACTTCAACTGATAAAGTTACTACTGACGTATTGACAACGGATGTAACAACAGCACACTTATTAACTTCTGACGCTATCACAACAAACGTCGCGACAGTAGATACAACACAAACTACCAGTGTCTTAACTACAACATCTGAAACAACTTCTGTCACAGTAGTAAAATCAACAACAGTGCAAGATAAGGTCACCAGTCCATCAGAAAATACAACGTTAACAACAGTTGCAGGGATAGGTTCAGACTCACGTAACATTTTTCTCAAATTTGTTGCTTTTTAACATCTATATTAATTAATTCTACCAAATATCCACGTCTCGTTGCTGGATCAAAAATAGAAAATTTAGTTTATTTTTTATATTAATTTATTTTATTTCGATTGCAAAACAAGTTCTTACAACCGTTAGATTAAACGCTCTCGAGACTCATTCCAGATGTAATCTATCCTGAAGAGAGAGAGAGAGGCAATGTGGAAATATATGTGACTTTCCTAAGGCCACAACCGCTGTTGAAATTGTCAGGATCGAGCCCGGGACCCTCCGATCACGAGGCAGACGCGCTGCCATTACGCTGCTGTGGCTCCTGAACTGAATGTAGCCGTAACAGTGTAGGCCAATCTTCGCCGTGCAAAATGACATTATTTGTTTGATTTGTGCTTGTGTATTTCAGTATCATAGGCGGGCAGTTTGCCGAACCATTGATCCTGGTACGAACCAGTACTAGATCCCTATCCTCCGTAAGAAACAACCGCTTCTCTCACATAAAGAGACATGGTCGGTAGCAGGGCTCGAGCGTTAAAGCGTGGACAACGACTTTAAGCAATAGTATGGTCAAATAAGAAACACATGAATTATGGCACCAAATGAGCTCGGATTGATATTGGACTAAAAATTAACAAACTGTAAAATAACATTTGACTTATTGACTATTGTTTTAGCAATATTCAGGTCTAGAAGAAGGTGTGTTATTGATTATATTAGTTTGCTACAGTGACTGTCGATTAATATTTTTTGAAGATATATTTGTTTTTGTCTGTTGATTTTTTTTGTCGATTTAATTGTTTTGTTGATTTAATAAATATCTTGTTTGTTAATTCGTTTTTACTATACTATATTGCAGATATATCACTTGTTATATCATCGACAATGTGCGGCCTAATCTTCTTCCTAATGCTGCTGTCTCTGTGTGCCTGGTTGATGTCCAACTCCAGAAAAAGGCGCAGAAGGCGGCGAAGGCCTCCTGATATTGAGGTAAATTATTACATTGTACAGCTGACCAACAGCAAAACAATTCTCCTAAACTTTGTTTAACCGAACCTCTTGCAGGGTATTCTTTCAGACGACATTTTTTGGAAAATTGCTGGTATATCTTCTAAATATTCTATTGTTGCTTGAAGTCCTAATGACTTTATACAAAACTCGTTCTATTCATTTAAATACTGTTTTTGTTGCTTTAGAGCTTGCCAAATGCTGATCATTTGTCTTCTGCGAAGCCTCTTTCACGGCCACCGGAATTTACGTCACCGTATGGAAGGTCGTCTGGCGTTGAACCCTATATCAATTTACGACCTATGAACACTAACAACCAATATTGGTTGGATGAACGATCAGGCCAAATTTTGAGGGAGGAGATCATTCCTTTTAGGGACCGTGACTGGGAAAGGCCCCACTTTTCCACGATAGGAATGAGAGCGTCATACCGTAAAGCAGACGGGTGTTATCAATCTAGTTTAGGATTAACATCTCACAGAGTATGGGTTACGTGATATGAACTAAGATAGTAAAACGTACGAGATTTTGGAACATGTTATTAACTATTTTTTGTTTAATAAAGACCAAATCAAATCGTTGGCATTATTTTGACATGCTTGTTTCGCCCATTTGCCTGCTACTTTGTGGAATATGTTGTCACTTGTTAGATGTTCTATTCTTATCTGGGAAATTCCCCAGACCTAAGTGAAAACACGTTTAAAATCATGTCGCGTATATTCGCCTATCTAAAGTATTGTAAAATTCAGTTGTTGAATTTGGACGCGAGTTTGGACAATGTTTATAAAATGCATTTTTATATTGGACGATTTGTTTTAAATAAAAAACTAAAGTGCACACTACATGGAAGCTTCGGTAACAAATATCTGATATATTTGAAAAAAGTACAATGTAAAAACATACCAGTTGTTAATTGTCGGAGTCCAAGTCTTTAACTATATTGCTATCAGTGTGTGTATAAACATAGCGTTAGGCGCATGATGAATAAAAAAGTATATTTATTCAGACACAGTCAGGGCAACACGTAAATTCACAGATAATGTTAAATTCAATTTTCGACTTTATATTATTTGATTTCCGTCTTTGTTTAACTGACAAAACAGACCGAGCCATGTTCGGGGGTTTTAGTTATTTTAATGTCGTTTTATTTACAAAGTCTATATATCTTTATCGGGTATCATGTTGTTTTTCAGTGATATTGTATATTGCAATTTTAAGACCAATGCAACTGTCAAAATGCACAACTATGTGTTAGTTATATATTATTTTGTAAATGTGTCTTGAATTTGTTTTTGAAGTTAAGATTACATTTCTCAATGTAATATGTGCATACATAGCGAAATTTTCTGAAAGGTTGTTTATCTAAACCTTGTCAACAGCGAAATGAAAAATCGGACGCATTTAACTTTTCAGCGGTTAAGACAACTTTGTGAATAGTTAAATGTAAAATGCATCTTTTAGCAAAGACTTCTGACTTCAATTTTACTTCCTAAAAATTAAGCAAACTGTATCATCTATGCCTCTTTCAAACTATGCTAATAACGATGTGTGAATTAGGAGTACACCCATCATCTGTCCTTGTCGAAAAATTTAATAGATGTGAGCGAACACGATATCTTATTTGAATAAAGTGTCAAAAAGTTTTTTTGTGAATTAACCGCAAAAGGTTGTCCTATTGTATATTTGATAAAGGTGTTGCTTGTGTTAACTGCTAGTTTGTCAATTTAGATTGAGAAAATTGGAAAAAGTACAGGTATATGACATCTTTAACTGAGTTTGAAATGGAAAAGAAAAATATATCATGAGCAAATTGAAACCTTTAAAATTAAGTTGACAAATTAAAGCGGAGTAATGTATAATTAAGCTTAGATAGAAAATTCGGATCTTTCACTACGGGTACTTCTGTGGACTGTTTAGAACAAGTGTATTAATAGTTTTGTCCTCGAATAAATATTTTACGAGACCGAATATGTATACATATAAAATAGACTCTATTTATCAAAGATATGATAGTGCAACGCATTACACACCATATCATAGTGCATAGTTTTGAGCATCCCATTAAATACAAAATATCCACGCACTAGTATTCGTGCTTACAAAAGAGAAACACTGTATCTGATGACTATTTTATTCATACAAACATTAAAATTATAAACGCGCGTGGGAACGCTTTTAAGTATGCTAATTTACGCGGCAGTAATTTTCAACAGAACCTAGAGTGATATACAGTCAACTCGCCATATACGCGGGAGTAATTTTCAACAGAACCTAGAGTGGTATACACTCAACTCGCCATATACGCGGCAGTAATTTTCAACAGAACCTAGAGTGGTATACAGTTAACACGCCATATACGCGGGAGTAATTTTCAACAGAACCTAGAGTGGTATACAGTCAACTCGCCATATACGCGGGAGTAATTTTAAACAGAACCTAGAGTGGTATACAGTCAACTCGCCATATACGCGGGACTAATTTTCAACAGAACCTAGAGTGGTATACAGTCAACTCGCCATACGCGGGAGTAATTTCAAACAGAACCTAGAGTGATATACAGTCATCTCGCCATTAGCGGATCATAGTTAAAAGCGGATCAGTCAAGATTTCGGCAAGTGCTAACCAGATATAAAACAAAAATTATAAATAAAACTATTGCAGTCATTAATACCGTTCATTTTCCATTAAAATGTAAAAAATGCGACGTATTTATATTAATCAATGATTATGCATCTCGAGGGTTTCTAAATTTAGATTTTATGCCTCGCTTGGAGACAGGTGTGACAAAATAAAACACAGAAGACCTTTCAAATTAAAGTCTTGTATTGTTATAAGGGTAAATGTATAAACATTTGTTTAATGAAATTACTTTCCAGTTTCTTTTGGATTTTCATGGATTTGTGTTCTTGTAAATACATTGACCCCAGATCACACATTACGTCAAGTAAGGGGACGTCTCAAAAGTGTGTTTCCAGTGAACTGTCCGTAAATATTATTTTAAAAAGCCCTTGCATTATAAATTATATATATATGTCTAATAATTGAACAAAACCACATATTTTCATAAGTTTGTTTCAAAAATAACAATTATTTTAAATACAATGCAAATATAACACTATTATAGGTCTTTGGTTTGAACAAATATTGGTATGCGTGCTAGAAGGAAGCATCTTTCAAAGTTATTAAATAAATTGAGTGTTCACACACTTGTCTACATCTACATCTTGTGTTATGTGGACTAGCCTATTGAATGTTTGTTTTAAAACAACGTCTGAGAACCATTTAAAGTTTTTTCACTATTCAAAATTTCCATATTGGGTTATGGTCAAGAACAATGCTGAAATACACTTAATGCTTTGAAAACATGTTATTTATAAGGCAAGCTGAGTTATTTCTCTGATTGAAAGATTGGAATTAAAATATGCCTAACAGAAAATGTGGTTCTCAATTTTTGACTAGGATTGTCAAAACTAAAATTCACTGATTTTTTCTATATTCAATGGGAATTAAATAGTGATACAGATTAATATTTTGTTTTATAACTTTGGAAATGTTCATGTTTAAAGGAGTATACATCAGTGATTGATCATGATGTCCTCTAAATTATGACGGTCACTTTGAAGAGTAATATCACTTTACGGTAAGAAACCACACCATGGAATATTACAGATTAAATACTTAAGTTACATCTCTACAGTATAAGTGACTCGATACTGTCTCATATTCAGCAACATGCAGTATTATAATCTAATTGGTATACTGTAGAAACCCACAGGGACAAGCATTATATACTACTACAGTTAATCACATCAAAATGGTAGTTTAGGTCCCCGGAGATCCTGTCCCAAGCATCCCTCCTAAAGAAATGGGGGTGTGGGGTGTATTATAATGTAATTAAATAGTTACTTATCCTGATATTTAGACACCTATAACAAACTCTCAGAACTGTTAAAAAACATACCTGAAGGATAAACAATAGAACTGGTGTTTTGAACATCAATTGAAGACACCAGATTTTACGGATCAACAATAGAACAGATGTTTCGAACATCCACCGAGGACACCAGGTTTTACGGATCATCAATAGAACTGGTGTTTTGAACATCCAATGAGGACACCAGGTTTTACGGATCATCAATAGAACTGGTGTTTTGAACATCCACCGATGACACCAGGTTTTATGGATCATCAATAGAACTGGTGTTTTGAACATCAATTGAGGACACCAGATTTTACGGATCAACAATAGAACAGATGTTTTGAACATCCACCGAGGACACCAAATTTTACGGATCATCAATAGAACTGGTGTTTTGAACATCCACCGTGGACACCAGGTTTTACGGATCATCAATAGAACTGGTGTTTTGAACATCCACTGAGGACACCAGGTTTTACGGATCATTAATAGAACTGGTGTTTTGAACATCCACTGAGGACACCAGGTTTTACGGAACCGGAGACGACGGGATCTAAGCTTTTGAGCGGAGCTTTTGAATCCCACAACACCCGACGAAGCAGTGAAATACATCCCTACCAAAGAAGCTTAAATCCAAACACAATATAGATCTACAGTTATATGAGTATTTTCAACCAATATAATTATTACATTCAGAATATGGTCATAGATTAATAATAATATATTTTTCTAACCATATTTTCATGCACATAATCGACCCATCAAGGGCTCAACATTGGCAATAATTTTTGAACCCTTACCCTGCTAAAATTCTAAATGGAATGGTCCATCTTTCAGTTTGGACGATTCCATTTGTTGTTAAAAAGGGAGCTCACTGAAACTTACTCTCCAAGACTACAAGGATGCGCAGGCTGATCGTTAATTTTTAGCCCTTACCCAGGCTGACAAAATTCACTTGTTAAAATTAGTTTAGTTCTATAATTTGATTGTCTATCACTTCCTAAACAGTTCATCTAGATAAACGTTATGCTGATTTCAGCATGTATTTGTGCGAGCTGCCTTTACTATAAAAAAGTCTTATACGGCATATAACAGAAGTATGATGTCACTTTAAAGTAACGTAATTAACCTCATGGGTACCTTCATAATAATCATTTTTCGCTGATGTGTACTTTTGAAGTTTTGAGAGTACAAATCCGGATTCGAAGAGGCGACTGTACGGTTTGGCAGAGGTCAAAACACTCGGTCGGCTTTTGTAACGAGTGGCTCGCGTAAGTTCCCCTTACTAGTGCTACTTGAAGATGAGATTTTCTATGCCACTCGGCACATAGATGAAATCTATAGACATTGCCGTTAATCAATATCTGTATTAGTTGATGCGGAATTTCACTGTACTATTGGAAAAAATGTTTACACCGAGATTGACACTACTAGTGATTTGCTTATCCGATACATTATAATCAAGGAATATTATGTAGACTAGTTCACAGAATTATATTTCAAACAGATTTTAAACGGAAGTGATAAACTTGTGCAGAATTAGATCTACGTTGCAGAAAACACAGATTTTAGATTTAACTGGAGTGTAAAGTGCTGTGCTGTTGTTTGTGTGGGCGTATACATTTGTCTATGAATAACTATCAGTGAACATTCTAAATTAGACGAGACTTACCTGTAAGTTGGAGTACAATTTAAATTATATTAGGACGGAATTTTATTTTCTAAACGAAATATAATCTACAGGAGGCACAATGAATGATAACTTCCTCTTTCAACAACGATATTGCAGTATTCACCGCCATGCAGTCGATAGACTTCGTCATTTTCCGTGATTTTCCGTACAAGAGTACACCATATGTGATTTGATGGACATTATTACTGGAATTCTGCTCAGTACATGCACCAAAAGAGTTATAGAAATACACTTAATTGAAATGAGATTTTCACGTGTAAACTGTTTCATCACTTAAGTCAATATATATATAATTTCATATCATGGACAGAAAGTAGTTTAAAGTTTTATTGGTGTTATTTCACTCGGAGCTGATGGATGAATGAATTACCAAAACAAACAAAAAAAACCGTCATGATAGTGAATAGTAAGAAGAAGTTGAGCTAAGAATAGGAAACGATAAATAACTTCGACCTATTTATAATAACTGTTTAGACTTAAAAGCATATAGTACACAAAGGTTAATAGATCTACCCGGAAGTTTTAACATGTTCAGAGAACTAAATATAACTGCTGCTGGAAACCCCATGACGTCACCTGACTCTGTTTTGGCAATTAACCGTGAGACGAAATCCAATTTCACCTACCAATTACAGATAACCGTGACATTTTACGTTCTTACAATTTTATTCTGCCTGTTAACAAACTTTGTTTTGAACTATTTACTTTTCACTCGGAAATATATGAGGATAAAATACATATTTACGGTTAGCATATCCATATCACATATAATTATTTGTATAATTGTGATCCCTTTAACTATTTCTATATACGTAAGAAGTGACGAAAACCTGGAAGGTCAAAACGTTGCGTGTGACGTCATACTTTGTTTTTGTTTAGGAGTGACGTCACAAAGTATGTTAACTACGGCTATAAGAAGGTGTTTGGCAATCTCAGAAAGATTTAGATACGCCAATTTTACATACAGGGGTAAAGTGCAGAATATTGCTTTAATATGGACATTTGCTCTTTTGACAAGTTTACCATACATCTTTAAAGAAGACGTAACAACGGTTTTTAGTTTAATTTCAAAGGAAAGAAACGAAACCCTGTTAAAGTTTATTAATGAATCAAAGAGATATGTTACAGTTGACGACAAAATATCGAGAAACACGACATACGTTTTACGGATACAGCCGAATGTGACCGAAACAGTAGATCTACCGGAAGTAACCAATTCGGACACTTTCTACGTTTATAACATCGTGCTGCTTTTTATTCAAATGGTCATCCCTTGTACCGCCACACTTGTTCTACAAACTGTAACATTATTCGGACTGAAAAGAAGACCGATTCAAATTCACTGGGTTAAAGAAATAATGATCACCAAACAACATATATGCATGGCAGTGTTTTTCCTTGTTTGCTGGTTACCGCTGATGGTTGTCAATGTTATTGCAGATCATGTATTGGTTCCCGGGATTGCTTTTCATATTCTTCAACCAGTAGCTGTGAGCAGCATTATATATTTTCCAATAATCTATTACGTCTTGAATGCTCATATTAAAAGAGAATTTTTGCTGCTAATTCAAAATGTGATCAACAGGTAAGTCCGTAATATTTTCAGTCAGTTTCATGTTCAAATAGAACTACTAACATATAGAAAGGGTGAGTTCAAACAG
This sequence comes from Saxidomus purpurata, assembly GCA_022818135.1. Taxonomy (NCBI): domain Eukaryota; kingdom Metazoa; phylum Mollusca; class Bivalvia; order Venerida; family Veneridae; genus Saxidomus; species Saxidomus purpurata. Next base: position 39,654,836 of record JAFMSR010000009.1, on the reverse strand, counting down.
AATTTATTGATTAAATGACAATGTATGTAATAAATACGGTTCTCATATACTTATAAATAGGAACTTCAATTATCTTAAAGCCTCGTGATCACTTAAACTTTGCTCTGATGCATCAATGAATTTACTCTTTTGAAGTATATGCCTTTCCTTCTGTTTATACATGTTAAGCGTATTAAGAAAGCGTTTCTTATTTGTACTGAAACAACAAAAGTATACTATTATACAGTACATTGAAAACCCACTTTTCTGTTATACAATGCAAAAATAACTATACAGTACAATAAAGTCGAAACATGTTGTGCTAAACAGCGTTGAGATTTATTTTATTTCTTATTTGTATTGAAGGAATACTGCACTAGACGTAAACATTTTTTTTTTCGATTTGAAAAGCAAGTCGTCTGCGCTGAAAATGTGATTGTGCAGATAACGGTCATTTTGCCGGTGAGCCATTTTTCTTGGAAAACACGTGATACGAGTAAGATCTTTGATGTTATATGACAGTCTTCATAAAGATTCCTTTTTTAACTGTTTACAAGGTTTTCATTAAATTTGACATAATGACCTAGTTTTTTAGCTGCAGCATTTGGATTTGGCCGAAATACTGCCCTCTATCATTCATACGCATTATATGTAGTTCGATGAAATTAGAATAAATCTTACAAACGCACAAAAAAGATACGTGAAATTTAGCTATATCGGCAAAACCTGTCTTTTTCAAACAATAATGCACATAAATTTGATTATTTGGAACTAATATCTTTACGTAGTAATTTAGTTAATAACAATAAACTAAGTTCGCCAGAAGATCGAACTGTAAGGGGAAGTAACAGCTGTGGTAATTTTGACAACTTCTCGCAGCAGTGACTTTTCCTTTACGGTAAGGAACATTTGATTTGAGCTCATCCAGTAAAGTATCCTAGTTTGATGAAAGTAATGAAAAAGAGTAGTAAATTTCTCATCAAAATACAGAATACGGTATGCGAAAATTAGTTTATGTATACAATTGTAGAAAAGTTTTTGAAACGAGATCTAATTGGAGATCACGAAGAGAATTACCGTCATGGTTACTGGGCTTAAACTTTGACGCTATAAGTTCACACGACGTTTTTATTCAATCTGACCATATGACCTTTTCTGAGTTTTTAATCTTCAGTTTGCCAAAGATCGTCAAAAGAAAACTACTGACCAATTTTTCATGAAGGTTTGTTACAAACTGTGACCTCTATATAGTACACACGTTAGTTGTGGACAGAAGGCAGACTTCATGTGAGCACTTTGAAAAGAAAGTTAAGAAAATCTTGAAGCACTGAAGATCATGTAGAAGGAACAAAGTAATACACAAGTAGAATCTACCCCAGTAGATACCGTATGATTTTTGAACCATGACACTTCAATAGTTTTCAAGTTTTACGCAAAATATAACATAATTTCAGTTATATACAGACGGACTGTTAACCTTACCATAATTCTAGGAACATAGTTCCAGTACTCCCAAACGCCTTAAGAAACTGTCAAATCTTTCCGAGAAAGAGACATCGTCCGTAGCGCAGTTTCACCCGTGCTCCAAGTTGCAGTACTTTTAATCCATGCCATAAATATACAGTATAAAACGCGTGGGGGGGGGGGGGATGGGGGAAAGGGTGTCAGTATGTTTTCGCTTTGTCAACAGCAAAGAGAAATAACTAAATGTTGTCATTCTTATGCTTCGTAATTGATCACCCAGTCTTTAACCTTCGTGGTTAGATAACTACGAATCTGAACAGTGATATACCTACCGGTATAACACTTAAATGATATCTAATTGCTTGTCGTTTTAATGCTCAGGTATAAAACACCCATGCCTACAAGAACTTATTATTAGTAGGACAAACAACGCTTTATCGGCCACTTATCTTACGATATGACGTATTCATGTTTTATCTGTTGAGTTGAATGTGTAAAGGTCATACAAGACAGTCTGGAACTTTTCCTTTTGTAGTATACCTTCATCATACGAATTATCTATCACCGTTTAACTTCACTTAACCGTGGACTTTCTAGTTCACCATGTTATAAGACTGTTATCCTAAAAAAGATGATTGTCCCCGGAAAAAAAAGGGTTGTCCCTAAAAAGACGGTTGTCCCCGATTTCATTTAAAATATTGGAATTGATCCTTTACAGCCGCTCGTTCACAATCCGGTGAAAATAATAGTTTTCTCCAAAATGATAAATTTAAATATAAAATGTAAAAGTAATAGAAAAAAACACATTTAAAAAATCTACATAGCAATATGAGAAAATCTGCTTAAAATGTTGGAAATGTATCTGTTTATATTGGGATTTCAAAAGCGTTTGTAATGCTTTATAATTTCGTAGCGTATACATTTGTAATGTCAAAAATACAGAAATACTTTACACGAATATATACTGGAACCCTTTTTGTTTGATAATTTAATTTCAGACCGTTCGAACAGCATTGTTTTTCCACCAAAATCTTATCTAGTGAGCAGCTTTAAGCTCTCTTTCTTTCCTTAGGTATCTTTCCTGTATGCAGTTGCAATAAACATAACAGTGTACGCGCACATCTTTAAACAAAAAGGCCATGATGGCCCTATATCGCTCACCTGACTACCTTGGCTATAAAACAAGGGGTCATGATTCTAAAATAATTCATAGAGGTCCACAACACAATACTAAGTAACATTCTAAATATCTATTCTCTGCCTGTCGGCCTTGTGGTTGCCCAAAGTTTTCCCCTATATAAGCCTATATGAAAACAAGTGACCCCCCACTCCCGGGGAAGGTTAATATTGACCAGGGGGTCATAATTTGAACAATCTTGTTAGAGGTCTATTAGGCATTTCTACATGCCAAATATCTAATCTCTAGACCTTGTGGTTTCAGAGAAGAAGATTTTTAAAGTTTTTCCTATATAAGCCTATGTAAAACCAAGTAACTCCCGGACAGCCCGGGGGTCATAATTTTAACAACCTTGGTAAGGGTACACTAGCCAATGCCACATGCTAAATATCTAAGCTCTAGGCCTTGCGGTTTCAGAGAAGAAGATTTTTTAAGTTTTTCCTATTTGTTGCCATAGCAACCAGAGTTCTGCATGGAATGGAATTCTTTGAACAACTTTGATAACGCTTTATGCAAGGAAAATTCCTGCAAAGTGTCATCAACATTGGCCCAGCGGTTTGAAGGAAATAGTGGACGGACGGACGTACGACGGACCCCGGACGGTGAGTGATCCTAATAGCTCACTCTGGCACTTTGTGCTGAAAAGGGACACATAGCCAAATAAAATCAAAGCAAGAGGCTTACTGGCATGGATACTGTTTTCTTGGTGGTTGTCTCTACTGACCTGTTTAAAGTTTCAATCTAATATCTGCTGTTGTTACGCCTTACTTTGAGTTAAACATTCTGAAAAGAAAAAGAGGCATACTGTTCCGAAAATGAAAAAAAAGAGACTTGATGATGTGACCTTGTTCATTGGCCCTTATTATAGGTGTAGAGTTTCAGTCCGTATCTCCATAAAGGATCGATATAATAACACCTTAACCGGGTTAAGTCCAAAAACGGAAGATACATTTTCCAACATTTGAGCAAGATGGCTTTGTTTATTAACCGCTAAGACCTAAAGAAAAGTTTCAGTTTAATATCTGCAGTAGTTTAGAAAGAGCAACTTGTATAACAATGATTTTCCAAGTCCAAAAAGTGGAATGAATTTGCCAGTATTCAGACAAGAGTTATGGGACTTACAATTGGTGTGTCTGTCTGAAATATAGCTATTGACATGAAACCTCATGTTTCACGCCGCCGATCCAACTACTCTTACATTTCATTAAAACAACGACATACACAAATCTAATGATCAGAATTTAATTCAAAATACAGCTCAAACATACATAATTCAATTACAAATGATCTAGATCTATATAATTATCAAGATATGAAAATACACAGTCATATAATTGTTCCATAGAGTTGTCAATTCTTATCATCGCTGATCAAAACTGAATGTTAGATTACTATTACCCTTCAAAATAGCAATACTGAATAATGGTCAAGATTAAAACTTAAAACATAGCTTTGAAAACATGTTAGAAATATACTGAGTTTTATCTCTCATTGACAAATATAGATGCAATTATACCAAACACAAAAGGTGAATTTCCTTTTTTTGGCTAGGATGTTTAAATTGTGTTGTTTTTTTACAAGTTTCATCTCTGTTCAATTGAAATCTAATTATTGCACATATTAATATATTTTCGTTATAAGTATGGAAATGTTCATAAATAAGTTAGTGAATAATGTTTTTTCTTAAACTTGTGTTTGTCATTTTGAACGGTAATATCATCTGAATGTTTAGAAATACCATTGATCTGGTACTGAATTAATTTAGCTACTAGCAACCGAGACGCTCAGATATGGTTACTAGTCCGTATACATCTGGTATTGTACAGTATGATGTTAACAATGTTGAATTCTATTTAATTCTATGTAATCTCTCTAGAATATGCACCTTCTGTATGTGTTAGTATTTAGTACTGTTTTTATATCTCTAAAAATAGAATATGACTATGTGGATCAGGATTATAAGACGCAGTCATTAAAAATTACACATAGAGCGCCTACTACACTTGATTTGTATTCCGAACATTTTCGACTTTCGGGTTTTATCATACAATAATCTCCATTTATTCGGAACTCACCATTTAAATAATTTGTTCCTTATATTCGGAGATTGTTATATCCATCTAATAGTTTCATATAAAATAAAGAAAGACGAAAAACTCGGGCAGAGAAAATGTGTTCCTTATATCCGGATTTTTTTGGCTATATCCGGAGTCGTTATATACGGAGTTTACTGTATATTCAATACTTGGCTTTGTACATTGCAATACAATAACATATACCTTTGTTTATGGGCAGCTGTACATGATGATATATACAATGTATATTGTATGGTCCGAACGACGATCTTAAAGTAACAGATACATGTGTATAATAGTGTTGTATCAGTTCACCTAGCCTTTACATAGATTTTTATTATATATCTATAATTATTTTGCCAAAAATACAGCCTATATTCAACCATCAAATACGGCCTGACAGAAAAAAATTCCGTATTGTAGTACGTGGAATACAAAAAGCGCGGCAAAATTTGTAAGAGTGCATTCAATTGGCTCAAAGCACTGACGTTAATAACGTCGCTTTTGACTGGGTCGTTACTATTTGTTTATACGATGACGTCAATAAAATGACGTCGAACTATATGATATTTCGCGCTAAAAAGAGTTTTTCTTTAATTTTAAGCTTAAAATTTCATTTTAATTCAGTTTATTCGCGCAGACAAGTGTCAATAGGTATATATAAAAGGGTTATTAGTATAGTAATGTGATCCATAAGCCGGATTAGCTCCGTCGAGGTCGGATCAAACTCGTGCTACGCACTCGTATGATCCGACGCACGACTCGAGCAAATCCGGCATGCTGGATCACGCTACTATACTAATAACCCTATTATATCATACATAAATTTTAGGAAATTAAGTGTTAAACAAGTATGATCTAAAAATGTAAGTAAACGTAATTCATAACATACTACATTTTATAAAACACATGAATATAATTATATTCATTTTAGTTATATAAATTATTGAGAGTGTATCCGGCAAAATCACACAACAATTCACTCTTTTTATAATACCGTATATAAATTTGATAGATTCTGGTTGGTCAAGAGTCTCCGTATACGAACCCGGATGTGCCGAGAGTAATGCCCATATATCTATCAAATTTATCTGCGGTATTTCTAATGTACATTTTATATTCTGCAATAAATGTTTTAAACACATAAACAGTTCAGCTGCACAAGTAATATAAGCAGTTGACTGTCACTTACAAATAGTATATTTAAAGCCTCAGTAGCACTTTAGATACTTATAAATCGTTAATAACTTCATGTATAGAATATTGATAGAATTGTGTTCTTTTAAAGTCTGAAACAGTGTTGACGTACGTATTTCACTAATAGTTTTGTCGCTTCTTCACATGAAACCTTTGTCAGACAACGTTTCCTATGTTTTCGCAATTTCATCCTATATTTGCACTATATTTATAGAATGAACCTACGATTTTAAAAGCAACGTTAGAAATGTTTTTCGAACTACATCCGCTAATCACGGTCGATATATTTCTTTATAGTATAAGAACTACAAGTATTTAAACATCTAAAGTGCTAATGCGACTTTAAAACACACGTATAAATGTTGATAAAAGGGACATATCATTTAAATCAGAGATTTCACAAGTCACATGTTGACTGTAGATAAGCAAAGGATAAATCTTAATATTGCACATTTTGAAAAATGTACGTTATACGGTCGCTATATAGCAACAACGCATCGACGCGAGGGAGTAACATTATCTACAAATTTCCCAAGACATAGCTGTACACTATAAGTAAACAAGCTAATAGTTCATGTAGTTTTATAAGACGCTAACGGCTCCATTTACATGCATATGCTATTCGCGTAAGGTGTAAACAATCAAGAGCACGGACAGATCAAAGTGAAAGAAAAACAAAGTTATTTAAAGCAAATCGTTAGTAGAATGGTGTCAAGACAAAATATACTTGACTGATACCACACGAACACAGAGCCTCAAAATTTGAGAAAAGGGTTAATGAAAGCCAATTTGAGACACATCTCAGCTAAGCAGATACTAACCGTTTCGAAAGAGAATTTTGAGCTGAGATATAACGCAAGTTCAGAACGTTAGTGAAAGCCGTGCCTGCTCACGCCAACATGTATTTGTTGTGTATGTAACTTTTAGTATGTGCATGTATACAGTGACAAATTTGGTCGACTTTATGCTCGTACACACTAATTTACAGTCAAAATATTGTGTAATATTGCTTTACAAAGGACATTTGACAGTTTTTCGGAATCTTTTCGAACAACAATAGTACATAAAATGTTCAGTACCAAATGTTTACAAATTGCATGCATAATTACGTAAAGCATACCTGAACATGTAACATAGTTGATTTAAACATATATATTACATATCTGAACATGTAACAAACTTGATTTAAACATATATACAAACATATCTGAACATATAATTGACTTTTAAAATATATACATACATATCTGAACATATAAATATATATACACATACATATCTGAACATGTAACAGACTTGATTGTAACATATATACATACATATCTGAACATATTACATACTTTAAACATCAAACATACACATGCGAGTTTTCATTACAGATTCCTGGCGACAGCATTAACTTCCTACTATATAAAATATAATCTCAGGTCAAGCAAACTCACTCAGTTATCGTTACAAATCTTTGTATTTTTTGTTTCATTCTTAGCTTATGATACAAATAGTCATTGGACATTATGGACTAACTATATGATTAAAACAATTAACAGGACATGTCAAATATAGACCCAATAGCTGTGCTTAAATCCGATAAGCCCAGTTTTAACCATTTATTATCACCTTTAAGTACTAAACATGTTTATATACGTTTCAAAAGACAATATAAAGCCTTTCTACAGATCGTACATTTCTGCATATGTTCTTATTTTCAGCAGAATGTAAATACCAATTTGATATAGAAACAGTGCATAATTGCACCGTAATCATTTTAGTTGTGATTATTTCGTTATATACACGGAAATACTGAAAACCCACATGACTTTTATCAGGAAATGTTTTATTGCTTATTATTTATGATATTTAGTTTTGGAATTTTTATTACGACACGGAAATATCGCTTGATTGTTTTATTAATGTCAAATATAATGTTAATCTAACGAACTTAATGACCAATATATAGAAATTCGCGCTTAGTGACTGGTTTGATATATAGTATAATACATTAAATGTATGAAATAAGATCGAGTTCACAGACTGGCATGTCTGAACGTTTTGACATCGACCCGAGTAAAAACACAGGAATATAGATCATTTGCATAGTGTTTATAACTGAAATAATACATTTGAATTTTCCTTGCACGAGCCTCAATCCAATAAATGTGAAGAGGCCAGCATTAAGGTCTCGGGTTTCCATTCGATTAGTTACGAAGTCCTTGTACCAAAAATTCGAAATTTTCTCAGGCTTTATTTTTAAAGAATTGCAATTAGAATTGAGTACATTGTATTTCTCCGATGAAATATCGAAATTATTTTATCCAAAAACAGATTTTGTATTGAAATAATTTACATACAATTATTTTTTCAATTCTATTTTTGGTCTGTAGGGTTTTTCATATCTTAAAGTATCACTTCTTATTAATTGGAACCTGTTGCTACAGATACAGAAACAGTAAAATTAAATTGTGATTTCATTTTCTTAACTGATTCTTAATTTACTCATTTACTTCAATACTTGTTATGTTTGTGCTTGTTCTGGTTTTGACAGCACTTTTGGCTGCCTTCTTTCGGAACAAATTTGAGTAGAAAGTTTTCACTTTTCCGTTGAAGACGAATGAAATGAAAATGAAAACACCCTGTAAAGAATTGACACCAGATACTATAAAAGAAAACCATGTCAATTGTACAATGTTATCAAGGATTAAAAGTGGCCATGTTACACCTACAATAGCACACAGCTTCAGGCAAATACAAAAATTGTTGCGCTCGTGTGTACTTTGTACGCGTCTTGTAGTCCTTATCTTGTGGAATGCTGTGGCAAAGAAGACAATATTCGACACAAATATTACACATGAGGGAATCAGAAAAGTGCCTACAAAGACATAGAAATCTGAAATAAAACAGACATTCTCCCCGTATCCTAACTTAGATCCGTTGGTTATGTTTACCAGGACGTTCAACACAAACCAAAGGTAAAGAAATTATATAAATGAGATACTTGACTAGCAAATAACGACCGGGTGGTCTGTTCAATATTTCTTTGAACACAAAAACAAAAAAAGTGTGAAATGAACAAATGTTCATCGCACAGAAAGATGCTAACCAAAAGTAATGAATACATACGCCTACAATCTTGCACAATGTAGTCCCCTTGGAAACATCCAATCCGAACTGCAAAAACCCTTGGGAACAAAACAGAAATATGCATAGTGTCATTACATTCTGCCCTGGAAGTGTACGTAAGTTGGAGAACAGTGAATAAGTGACAATTGTCAGTAAAAGACATCCCATTGACACTAACGAACACACTAAATCAAAAACAGAGACAACCGATTCTAAATTTAAAGTCTTAGCACAAATATGCGCTTGAATGGATGGGGTCAGCTTAACCTTTCTATCGAAATCTTCCAAGCAGATCGCAACAGATCGTTCTGAAATCGTATACTCGTTGAATGTGAATGTAAGATTCTTCTCTTTAATAAGTAGTTCACTCGTTTCCAAGTTCAAGTAAGTTTCGCTGAAATTGAACTTTACTTGAGGGCAGATATAAAACTTGTTAACAACAGTAGTGTATGAATTGACGGTTTTGAGGCCAAGAATATCAGTGTCTGCAAATACATTTAACTTCCTTTCATCTGATTCTGAAATGAAATCAATTGACCAAGCGAGTCCTTGCATGTCCGAAATGTTGCGTATTTCATAAGCTTTATTCTGTGCCTTAACAAGAACACCTTGAACCATAGCAATTGTGTCTGTGTACATAATTTTTATAACGATATGTACATGGATTGGTCCTGTGTTTGTAATATCATAATATGTCTCATTTTGGGGAAGTACTCGATACTCGGTATAAGTTTCAGCAATATTGACAACATTTGGATAGCATTCTTTGTCTACTGTATATACAGTGGTTTCTGGAAACGATTCTGAGATGATGTCAAATACTCGCGAACATAAATCATTTAAGTCAATTATTATAGATGTGTTTCTTTCGTTATTAGATGAATTGCTGTTAAGCTGTCCAGATTGGTATCGCAGTTTGAAGTTTATCTCATACTGCTGTTTTGATGCTGATTTCAATACTGGTACACAAGTTTTGTTAAAAAGTTGAAATCCACCATTGCAATACAGTAAACGACATTGTCTCTGAAAACATAAAAATAAATGAATAAATATAACCAGTCAGCTTCCAAAATGGTAGATTTTCTGCTCTGACTAAAGTCAAATGTGTGTTATAGGCATACTCATGTTAAATAACCTTAAACGGAAGATGATTTTCTTTACACCTTGATAAAATCAGCGATTTGTTCTACCATTTAATATTGATCTATAGCGACGTCTTCTTCATTTCAAACCATTATGTATCCTGAAGCGTTAATGTAAATGTCATGTCATGTTACTATGATAACCTCACTGAGACATTACGCTTGAGGAAAATTCATCTCTTTATTAAAAAAAATATATATTACCATTTTCAATGGAAAAGCTGATATATGATAAAATCTAACTAGTCGATGTTCATGTTCATCTAACAGAATATTTTCTAAGAGAAATCAAAATTTTTAATAAAATTATGATAGTTCAATGCAACCATCTTAAAAATTGGACTACAGCCCAGCGTTGTGCAACTAGAGTTGGGACGGGTAGTACTTTTGAACCAGCTGTAGTAGTACCCGCGGGTACCCAAGTACCTGTTGTCATTACTTCCCCTTGAATTAAAATGAGTAAAGTTGTCTTTCTTCTGTCATTCAAGAAGGTTTCTGAATGTTCGAATTTTTACCATCACAAAGCAGCGATTGAATTTTGATTCGTCAGTGGCATTAGTCACTTCCCGATTGAAATCAATAACTGATTATTTCACAGATGCTGTAATAATTACGGGTGCTTATTAATTCGCACTCCGGTTGAAGCTTGCGACGACTTGGATTCCACGCACAAGATAAACATAAACCTAACATTTATTTCACTTAAAATTCCGACCTACATAGCCGATAAATTGAGGCCAAAACATGGATGTTAAAGACAATGTTTGATCCTGTGAAATGTTTTGTGTGTTTCGACGATGAGAAATTAAAATATACCAAAGTCGCCCTTTTCACGTGTTTGCGCTTGCGTCCTTAATGACTCGCTTAATGACTCACATGTTTCAATTATTTGTGTCTTCTGCATTTTTATGCGCAATGGATGCGGGACTCACAGCTTGAGAATATATTATCGATATTACTTTTTTATATTAAAAAGAAAATATCGAAACAATTTTAATCAGTAGCTATATACGAGTACCGGGTAATAATTTAGTACACGGGTAGTAGTGTTACCCGACACGATACTCGTGTATTCGAGTACTCGTCCTAGTTCTATGTGCAACACAACAAGAAAGTGTGAATATATATCAATACGACCTATAAAGTTGACTTTAATCTTATGCTCAATATAAACAGCTTGTAGGAATCAAGAAACACGATGCATGGTTAGGAGCAGTGGGCCGAAACAACTTGGGACCGAAACGAATTATTCCAGGTTCAGTATGGTCTGGTTCAATGCGGTAGACATGATGAAAGTTAGTTGAACTGATTTAATGATTACAGAAAACAAACCTTCGCGGCCCTTCTGCGCTGTTACCATGCCAATCCTTTTCAAATATTTCCAAAGATGACTATAATTATATTCATATTTGATTTACAATGTACATTTATGAGATGGATTATTATGTACCATTATGCTAATAATTGTTCGCAGCTATCTGTGTTTGAAGTTGGGTACTACAAAAATATAAGTTATACATTACCATACTATGGTCAAAGGTTCCTGAGGAACACTGTGGTATTTTCTCTAGCTTGGGTTCTTCAACCATGTGTTCAAAATCATCACGTGACAAGGAAAATATATATGTGTACCTGGAGTGAGGGGCCAGAACGGCCCAAATTGAAAGTTGCACATCAACCTATGATTGAATTAAAATTCAAAATTAATTACAGACATTTCATGAATCATAAATCTGCAACAACTGATAAGTCATATCTGAATATCATAGATTCAAATCGATATTTTAACGAGGGTAAAAGCGAAAATATAAAATGAATTAAACTAAGACTCGAAGCGCTAGTAGTTCATCCAAAACTTCGTTTAAACAGTGTAAAGTTGTATGGTATTGTACAGTTTTTCTACACGTCGCTATTGCGCACTATACACACACTAAAAACTTCATCGCTCTAGCTTGAGAATAAGTATAAATAACAATAAAGGTCATACTTTCGTGATAAAGGTCAGCCAGGGACATTTCTTAAATCAGAATGCAACTAATAATACTGTAAATTTATTACATTGTATCTCTCTAGCTTGAAAAAAAAAACCCAAAGTATCTCGAAAGTTCATTTGTGACAATCAATAATATCATTTAAAGAAATTAGGTTAAAGATAACTAAAGGAATTTTTTATGAAATAATTTTGAAAAAAACAGCAATTTTTATAGAGAAGAAGAGTTTCGCAGTTTTCCATATGGACCTAAAGGGAAATGGAAAGCTAGCCCTGCCCTTTAGCAGTCATTTTTATAGAAATCTAAACTGTTTGAATACCTTTGGTAATTGGTTACCCACGGAACATTTCTGTAAAATAATTTTGAAATCGCACCAGTGGTTTTGAATTCAGAGTAGGTTGTTCATACAGGAAAATCTTAATAAATCATGTTTATTTTAAAGACCTTGGTAGGTCACCCAAGCAACATTTCTGTGAAATAATTTTGAAATCAAACCAGTGGTTTCAAAGAAGAAAGAAGTTTTTTCCAAATTTTCCATAAAGCCATATAGGAAAAATAGCCCCGCCCCCTTGCGGCCATATTTCTCCGAATCACAATTATTTGAAGGAAATTAGCTCTATCCTAGGAAGCCATTTGTTTTGACGGATCATCAATTGAAAAGAATTTGGAAGAGGGTCACCCAAGCAACATTTCTATGAAATAGTTTTGAAATCAGACAAGTGGTTTCAGCGAAAGAGATTTTCAAATGTCTGAATATATAATACAGCCGTGAGCTTTCCAATATATCCTGTATGTATCGATTATGTCTTGTTTATATTTTGTAGTTTTAGCTAATAAAATATTGATTTAACCAACGTTCCAATTTAAGTCATATTTGGAAATAAAGCCCCGACCCCTTGAGGCCATGATTTTTAAAAAATCGAAATTATTTAAAAGAAATTGCTTGACTATTGGCCGAGGAACATTTCTTTGAAATTGTTTCGAAATTTGACATGTGGTTTCTTACAAAAAGAGTTTAGAAGTGTGTTTTTTTTGGCTGCCATGACAAACAGAGTTTGGCGTAAATCCATTTGTTTTGGAAATATGGAATCGCCCATGCCAGGAACATTCCAGCAAAGCTTCATCGGAGATATTGTTTGAAAATGTGAACGGACGACAGGCGGTAGGTGGCCACAATAACCTTGAGCAAGAGTGTAAAAATTGTAGCGCTAAATGTTATATTTCCTTGATTGTGCTCTATTAACTCGCATTCTCTTACCGTTTTTTTTCTCGTTCAGCTGGTGCAGCACTTTCTTTTTTGATAAAATATGTACACCCGCCTTATCATTTAGAATATGGAATAAGCCATTTACATCAATGAAAATAAATATAACTATATTTTTAAGTAGTTCAACATACCAATTGCCATGGCGGTAGATTACACTCGGAACAGTACATATTCTTGAATGGAAACCATCTGAGATGGAACTCCGTCATGTTACATAGCTCTTCAAGAACTTCATTATGCTCGTACCATTCCACGGAGTTATTCACTAAACAGCTAGACATAATGCTATGGACATCAGCTTCAGTCACAGTTACATCAGGATTGCATAAGAAACATGCAAAATTTTTGTACACCCTGTCTTCAATCCGATACTCCGATAGCGATAGGATATTTTCATCTTCACTTTGACATACGTAATTGAGAAGTTCATTTCCTTCTTTCATATGTCCAGTTTGGTTACATGTTGAGAAGACTGATTTTACAGTATCATTCAAATCGTTGAAATTAACTCTAACGGTCTCAATTTTTCTTTCAACAAGCAAAGAGGGGCGTTCCTTCCTTCGAACAAACTTTTCACCGCCTATCAAACCAGCTTGAAAAGAATCATATTTTTTCTTGCAGAGTGTACTATTTATAGGCACAAACGAAACCTTATTACAATACGTATTAACTACTTCTAATAACGTTAACAATTTTGTAAACAGTTTGTGTTCAATATATGCATCACATAACACTTGAAAAGCTACCTTTACGACTATATCTGATCTGTTGTTACTGTTACAGACATAGCAATATGTATTCTTGTAGGAAATACCTGACAGCATAGTTACAGGGACTGAATCAAGAATATCTGATGATTGTTCCTCCAACGATGAACATTTCTCTGACAAATCGTTATCTATCTCTTCACCTAGACATTTGTCTATAACTTTAAAGCTGCTACCCGGAACATATGATGGCAAAGTATGTTCATATGGCACGTTTGGTTTTAGAGCTGATAGTTTTGCTAGTGATGGCAACTGCTGGGGATCTAGACATGAGTAAGGTGTTTCCTGGAAGATAAATTCTGGACAACAGTCTTCCTGTTCTGCACATGTACTGCCACAATAACAGTGGCCACATATTGGGTTGCCATAAGTTTTGTTTGTGTGATAAGCAGAAGTATTGCAAATAGTCTTTGTGCCACAAATAGAAATGTAGTTCCTTTTCAATTCATTGAAATTTAAAATGTTTCTGAACAGTCCATCCCTTTTGTTAATTGTTTTCGAAAACTCCACATTAGAAAAATTGTAGAGTGCGTCTCGGAGAAAACTTTTGATACACTGAATTTTATTTTCACTATGCAAAAAAACATTAAACGATAACTCCGTTCCATATTTGAAAATGTTATTATTTTCTGATACACTAAAAATGTCATAATCGCTTGTTGTATGTAAGAGGTGACCTTTATTACAGGCATAGCAGTAAATGTTCTTGTAAGGTTTTAGCCGGGCTGCTGTTGGCAGTGTTTCACATGCTTCATGAACATCAGTATGTGTTAAAATTGTTGAATTACGACAGGTATTAATTAATGCAACATTTTGCATATTGGCTATGCTAGGGTTGCAAATGTAACAGAACACATTCTTAAATTCCATATAAGGAAAATAAAAATTTTCACATGCCCACTCAATATCTGCATTATACTTATCCCACAGACCTGTCACATTGCATCTGTCGACATATCTTTCGGCTTTGACATTGCTGTCGGAACAAATATATGCCACTGACGTGTTTCTAGGACGTTCAAAATATATTTCACATTCGAAATCTCTGAGAATAGTGTACATTTCGGAAAGCGATGTAATACTAGATAAGACTTTTTGAAATCCTTTATTTTCTTGATCCTTTGAATCACATTCGACTTGAAGACTCCAAGAATTGCACTCGTTTTCTTTGTTGCACATTCCACAGAACTTATTCTTGTAGATGAGTCCTGATGTAAAAGAAGTACACGGATTGATAGTTGAAGAGCAAAGTTCTACAATTGTTATATTTTCTTGATATTCCTCAGGACATTTTGTAATCATAAAATACAATTTATGTGTTTCTGGGACCCAATACAATGGGTTAAGGAGTGTTGTATTAACACACTCGAAGTCAATATATCCATGGTAATTGGAGGGACAGCAAGGTGTTCTCTTGTTGCCACTACAATCTTGGCCACAGGTACACTTTGTACACTCTGAAATAGAACATAATTGCGATGCATAAGCAATTCGCTGAAATATTTATTTGCAATGCATCGTTAGTTATTTGCAATACGTCAATATTCAGATAAAACATATCGTCCAGAAATGTTAAAAAGCATGAAAAATCGGCATTGTATTTATACATGTTTCAGATATATGAGATTAAATAATAAAAACGTGAAAATGCACGCCTCTTATTTATATAAAAAACTGTACCTGGATTTATTGTTTTTACGTCACCAGGAAATAAAAACTTCCTGTCAATATCGATTCCACACGTGTCTTCTAGAGGACAAATAAGTGTATACTCATGCAACAGCTTTTGAAAATTTATTCTTCTACCAGTACGTTGCAATAAAATCCTTTCTGTTAACGACTGTATACTCGTGTCCGTATCATTTTGTACATTCGATTTAGGAAGTAGTGCTTTGAAAGTAATTGTTTGAGAAATAGTTTCATTTCTTAAGTTATCTTTACTAAAATTGCCACAGACCATCCCTAGGAACAGAATCGTCATGAAAAAAATGCACAAACTACTACGGTTTAGTTTTTTCCTTTCCATTGTTTTAAGATCCGTTCGCTAAGTTATCAGTTTTTGCTTGACAAGCATCTTCAAAGCACCCGTTTCATTTCTGATCCGAGTCTAATATATCAATATTCTGACAATAAATATTCTTCTGGCTGCAGCGGCCATTATGATCATATGGCATTTTGCATGTTAAATGTCTAACAGCGAAAACAGTTCCGTATTCATCTAGTAATATTCATTAACAAATTGAAAAATAATAACTTAATAACCCCTTGCATTCATTTTACCAACAATTCAAAAAATGCATAATTGTAACAGAAAGAAGTTGGTGTTAGTGGCAACTTTATGAGCAACCATATCTTTATTTCCTTGTCACGAAGTAAATAATTTAGACTTCAAAACTTACTTTTCTTAATTTTTCAAAATGAATTTATCATGAAGAGTAACTCAATTCCAATGATAGATTCCACAATACTAAAAAGCTATTGAAAGTTAGAAACTATATTGTCAAAGTTTAATTATATAAACAGGTTGCACAATATGTTGTTCCATATGCAGATGGTTCAAGAAAAATATCAGCATGGACACAAATACAATTCACGATTTGTTTTTAATTCGAATTTCAAAGTAAAAGTTTAAAATGAAAATTAATGCAACTGACGTGAACAAAGAAACATGCAACTGAAAAATCCTTATCATTCAACTTTGTTAATAGTCCGTGCCGAGTCTGGGATTTCTTCCAGGTAAACTTGCCAAGACCCCAGTTTGACTCCAATGCATACAGGTAACAACATCGGAAAAGTTAGATAATTTTTACGTGATTGCAGTACACAGACAGTTTGTCCAGAAAGATTGTGTTTATTTAACCAAACATTGTGACACATGCCAGTATCCGAAGACAGCTTTTGACGTTTTCAGTAGTTCTTACTTAAATATTTTTTATTTTCCTTCTTGCTTGTATATGTTTCGCATAATTAAGCGTAAAATCCGTAAAAATAAAGTGAATGCCTTAATCAACGATGGTAAATTGGAAGACATCTTATTAGAAAGTGCTATTCGCAAAATCTCTAAGCACAGTAAGCATGCTATCATGATAGTAAGGTTTTAAACACATGATGATAAGCGTAGGGTCATGTCTGAGAAGCAGAAGTTGAAGGACCATCGTTTGTATGACGGTGTATTTATTAATCATGACCAATAACTAACTGAACGTGTCATGTCAAACTTACATTACCGAATGTAAGTAAACAGCATGGATTGACGGTCAGGAGTACTCGTGGTGTAAGAAGCCACCATGAAAATTCTGCTCGCGGAAGTTCCCATGACAATTCTGATTTTGAAGGTAGCGGATCTCGCTCCTCTCGTTATAATGGTCAGCGTGATTGCAAAAATCAGCAGGGTGGGAATAATAGATACATTGACACTGTTCGTGATGGCCATGATAAACGAACAAAATTATTACTGACTCATTTGACAATAACAGAAGAAAATCAACAGTCCAGCGCAGAGAGGGAAGTCATGGAAGAGGATTCTGGTAACAATAAGCGCCAAAATATATACCAGAACGTGTAGTCATTCTATGTTAAAGCAGAGCTTTGAAATGTGCATGACTGAAGTACTAACACTGATTCTGACAATTACCAGATGCATGCAGCATGTGTTTTAGTCTGTGATTGTGATATTTTAGGGATCGCAGAGACACATCTTTTAAATGATGATATTTTATCTTTAGATGGGTATCAATGGTTTGGGTCAAATCATGTTAAAGATCATAAAAATGCCAGGCTGCATCTGGTGGTATTGGTTTCTTTGTTAAAAAAGATTTAGTAAATTCATTTGAAATTTCAGTTGTTGACAAATCCTTTAAGAAATATGATGGTTAAAATTTATATATATGTATTAGTTCTCAGATTGTACCATTTACTCTTGTGTTTGCTATCTACTATCAGAAAAGTCTTCAAGGCTTATTGATGTTCATCGTTTTCATGGCAATCTTTTGTCCAATATTTGTGAATTTAAAAAAACAGGGATTAGTATTTGCTTGTGGTGATTTTAACAGTAGGTGTGGACTAAACGAGGATTTTATAAGGGTATTGATAGTTAACCTGCACGCCACATTGTTGATTTTAAGTCAAATTCATATTGCGATATTTTCATTGACGTTTTAATTAATACCAACATGTGTGTTCTTAATAGCAGAAACTGTAATAACGTTACATTTATCTCAAATAAATGATGTGCTGTTGTTGTCTACTTTCTTGTGCAATATCACTCCTTCGGTAAGTTTGTATCAGTAGATGTTATCAGTACAATCGGTAACTTCAGAGCACTTGCTCCTTCTAGTATTCCAGACCACTCAATTTTATCTTGAATAATTTTGTGTGAAATACGTCCTGAAGTTCCTGATAATTTTAAATTTGATGTATCAGAAGTACCTGCCTCGTTTCTTGCTTGATGATGATATTATTTCATCAGTTGAAGCTGTTTTTAAGAAACAAGAAAGCAGTCAGCGTTCACAGAATGATTTTGATGTATGTTTAATACTTAGTGTTATATTGTAAAAGGCAGTATGTATTAAAATCTGCCATATCAAAAATGTCTACAGAGGTTATACATATAGAAAACATAGACCTGGTAAGGTGTAGTGGTAGGATAAATGATCACATCTATGGTCGGTCATTTGTATTAATGACCAAAATCGGCTTAAGTGTATGAATAAAATTGAAAAACTGAAATCGAAGTCAGTCTATGTATACAGTCGTTAGTTATTTGATAGAGAGGTCCAAGGGACCAAACGCTCTAATTGGTACTTTTATAATCTGCTTAATGAATGTTATGAGGACCAAACTTTCTTTTGGAATTTAGTGGGTAAAATTAGAGTTGGTTATTCAAAGCATAAAAAGATACTATTATAAATAACGTTACCAAATAGTGAAATTTCTACAAATATTAATGTTATGTTAGAGTAATTGTAATTTGAACCTGAAGTAATATGTTTAGGTCAGGTTATATGTCAGTCTTCATAATTATTCATTATCACCAAAACAACGACATGAACAAATCTAATGATCAGAATTTTATTCAAAATGCAGCTGAAACATACAAATAATTCAATTACAAATGACGTTATTTAGATATAAAATACACATACAATTATTTAATGGATTTGTTAATTCTTATTCTCGTGGATCAAAACTGCATGTGTAATGATTGTTACCTTTCCAAATGGCAAAACTGATGAAACCTTTAAACATAGCAAATACTATGAAAACATGTAAGAAATGCCATATGCTGAGTTATGTCTCTCATTGACAAATATAAATGAAATTATACCTAACAGAATAAGTGGATTTTCTATTTTTGACTAGGATAGTTAAAATAGATTTTTACAGATTTCTTCTCTGTTCAATTGAAATCGAACTATTGCACATATTAATATATTTTGGTTATAAGTATGGGACTGTTCATAAACAACTTAGTGAATAATGTCTTTCTTAAACTTGTGTTGGTCATTTTGAACGGTAATATCACTTGAGAACTTTTTTTTTGTTCTGAATTACAAGTAATAATCGAGACGCGTCAGATATGGTTACTACATGTAGTCCATATACATCTTGTATTTGTACAGAACGATGTGAACAATGTTGAATTATACTTGATTCTATGTCTACTTAATCTCTCTAGAATATGCACCATCTGTATGTGTTAGTATTTAGTAATGTATTTATATCTCCAAAAAATAAATATGAGTATGTTGATCAGGATTATAAGACGCAGTCATTAAACATTACACATAGTGCGCCTGCTATACTTGATTTGGATTGCGAACATTTTCGACTTTCGGTTTTTATCACACTGTAAACTCTATTAATGATGAACTCCTTGGGACAATTTAACTATGTTCCTTATATTCGGAGTTTGTTATATGCATCTAATATTTTCATACAAAATAAAGAAAGACAAAAAACTCTGGCGGAGATAATTTGATCCTTATATCCGAATTTCCGCTATATCCGGAGTCGTTATATACCGAGTTTACTGTTTATTCAAAACCTGGCTTTGTACATTGTAATAAAGCAACATTTTTGTACGCAAGAATGTACAGGATGGTATATACAATGTTTATACTAAAGTCAAACGACGATCTTAAAGTAACAGGAATATGTGTAAAATATAAAGCGTTATATCTGTTTACGCAGCCTTTACATAGATCTTTATCATACATAAATTTGTGGATAAAAACAAGTAAAAAACAAGTATGATATATACATGTTAATAAACGTTAATTCGTAACAGACTTCATAAAATACACGCATATAATTATACTATTAGTTATATAAATTATTGACAGTGTACACGGCAAAAGAACACAACAATTTTTACTCTATTTATAATACTGCATACACATTTGATAGATTCTGGTTGGTCAAGGCTTTGCAATAAATGTTTAAAACACATAAACAGTTAATCTGCACACTTAATACAAGCAGTTGACTGTCACTTACAAACAGTATATTTAAAGTCCCAATAGCACTTTAGATATTTTTTTTTTTTTTTTTTAAAAATTTTTTTATAAAAAATTTTTAGATTTTTGTTTTTTTAAGTCTGAAACAGTGTTGAAATACGCAGTTCTCTAATAGTTCAGTCGCCTTTTCACTTTTCACATTGTCAGACAACGTTTTTCTTATTATGTTTTCGCAATGTCATTGACAAAGAAATTGCACTATATTTAACAGAATGTACTTACGATTTAAAAAGCAACGTTAGAAATGTTTTTCGGACTAAATCTGCTAATCACGGTCGATATACTTCTTTATAGTACGAGAGTTACAAGTATGTATACATCTAAAGTGCTTATGCGACTTTAAAACACACGTATAAAGGTTGATAAAATTGATATAACATTTAAATCAGCGATTTATCAAGTCACACGTTCACTGTAAATAAGCAAGGGCTTAATTTTAATATTACACATTTTGTAAAATGTACGTTCTACGGCATCGACGCGAGGGAGCAACTTTATCTACAAATTTCCTAAAACATAGCTGTACACTAATAGTTCATGTAGTTTTGTAAAACGCCAACGGCTGCACTTACATGCATGTGCTATTCGAGTAAGGGGTACACTATCAAGAGCATGGACAGAACAAAGTGAGAGACAAACATAGTTTTTTATAGCAAAATCGGGGGAATAATGCTGTCAAGACAAAATATATTTGACTGATAAAACACGAAAACAGAGATCCTACACATGATGCAAAGGGGTAAAATTAAGTCGGCCTGTCTGGAACAGGCGTCAGGAATGATGCGTGAGTGCTGTAGAACACTTGTGAACATGTAAATGTACAATCACGGTAACATGAAAACGGTAAATAAAGTCTGCAGAACAGATTTTGAACAAGATTTAAACTTATACATTAGTTGTGCCAAATATAAATTACTTGTGAGGGGGGGGGGGGGGGGGGGGTTTTTGGGGGGGGGTGTTTTTGTGTGGTGGGTTTCTCTTTTTGTTTTTTTTTTGTTTTGAAGCAGCTCTGCATACTATGACAAATTTGGTCGGTTTTGTTTTTATACACTTACACAATAGTTTTTTATATAGGAACAGTGCATAATTGCGCCGTAATCATTTTAATTGTGAGTATATCGTTATATACACGGAAATACTGAAAACCCACATGACCTTTATCAGGAAATGTTTTATTGCTTATTATTTTTGCTATTTAGTTTAGGACTTTTTATTACGACACGGAAATATCGCTTGAGTGTTTCATTGATGTCAAATATAATGTAAATCTAACGAACTTAATAACTAATATATAGAAATTCGCGCCTGGTGACTGGTTTGATATATAGTATAATACATTAAATGTATGAAATAAGATCGAGTTCACAGACTGGCATGTCTGAACGTTTTTACATCGACCCGAGTAAAAACACAGGACTATAGATCATTTGCATAGTGTTAACTGAAATCATACATTTGAATTTTCCTTGCACGAGCTTCAATCCAATAAATGTGAAAACCTTTGACTTCGGAGGCCAGCATTAAGGTCTGGGGTTTCCATTCGATTAATTACGAAGTCCTTGTACCAAAAATTCGAAATTTTCTCAGGCTTTATTTTTAAAGAATTGCAATTAGAATTGAGTACATTGTATTTCTCCGATGAAATATCGAAATTATTTTTTCCAAAACAGATTTTGTATTGAAACAATTTAAATACAATTATTTTTTCAATTCTATTTTTGGTCTGTAGAGTTTTTCATATCTTAAAGTACTGCTTTCTTATTAATTCGAACCTCTTGCTAAAGATACCGAAATAGTAAAATTAAATTGTGATTTCATTTTCTTAACTGATTCTTAATTTACTCATTTACTTCAATACTTGTTATGTTTGTGCTTGTTCTGGTTTTGACAGCACTTCTGGCTGCCTTCTTTCGGAACAAATTTGAGTAGAATGTTTTCACTTTTCCGTTGAAGACGAATGAAATGAAAATGAATACACCCTGTAAAGAATTGACACCAGATACTACAAACGAAAACCATGTCAAATGTACAATGTTATCAAGGATTAAAAGTGGCCATGTCACACCTACAATAGCACACAGCTTCAGGCAAATATAAAAATTGTTGCGCTCGTGTGTACTTTGTACGCGTCTTGTAGTCCTTATCTTGTGGAATGATGTGGCAAAGAAGACAATATTCGACACAAATATTACACATGAGGGAATCAGAAAAGTGCCTACAAAGACATAGAAATCTGAAATAAAACAGACATTCTCCCCGTATCCTAACTTAGATCCTTTGGTTATGTTTACCAAGACTGATATCAATACACAAACCAAAGGTAAAGAAATTATATAAATGAGATACTTGACTAACAAATAACGACCGGATGTTCTGTTCAATATTTCGTTGAACACAAAAACTCTAAAAGTGTTAAATGAACAAATGTTCATAGCACAGAAAGATGCTAACCAAAAGTAATGAATACATACGCCTACAATTTTGCACAATGTCGACCCCTTAGAAACATCTAATCCGAACTGCAAAAACCCTTGGGAACAGAACAGAAATATACATAGTGTCATAACATTCTGCCCAGGAAGTGTACGTAGGGTGGAGAACAGGGAATAAGTGACAATTGTCAGTAAGAGACATCCCATTGACACTAACGAACACACTAAATCAAAAACAGAGAAAACCGATTCTAAATTTAAAGTCTTAGCACAAACATGCGCTTGAATGGATGGGATCAGCTTAACCTTTCTATCGAAATCTTCCAAGCAGGTCTCAACTGATCGTTCTGAAATCGTATACTCTTCGAATGTGAATGTAAGATTATTCTCTTTAATAAGTAGTTCACTAGTTTCCATGTTCAAGTACGTTTCGCTGAAATTGGACTTTACTTGAGGGCAGATATAAAACTTGTCAACAACAGTAGTGTATGGATTGACGGTTTTGGGGCCAAGAATATCAGCGTCTGCGAATACATTTAACTTCCTTTCATCTGATTCTGAAATGAAATCAATGGACCACGCAATTCCTTGCATGTCCGAAATGTTGCGTATTTCATAAACTTTAGTCTGTGCCTTAACAAGAGCCCCTTGAACCATAGCAATTTTGTCCGTGTACATAATTTTTATAACGATATGCATCTGGATTGGTCCTGTGCTTGTAATATCATAATATGTCTCATTTTGGGGAAGTACTCGATACTCAGTATAAGTTTCAGCAATATTGACACATTTGGATAACATTCTTTGTCTACTGTATATACAGTGGTTTCTGGAAACGATTCTGAGATGATGTCAACTCGCGAACATAAATCATTTAAGTCAATTATTATAGATGTGTTTCTTTCGTTATTAGATGAATTGCTGTTAAGCTGTCTAGATTGGTATCGCAGTTTGAAGTTTATCTCATACTGCTGTTTTGATGCTGATTTCAATACTGGTACACAAGTTTTGTTAAAAAGTTGAAATCCATCATTGCAATACAGTAAACGACATTGTCTCTGAAAACAAAAAAAAACAATGAATAAATATAACCATGGTAGATTTTCTGCTCTGACTAAAGTCAGATGTGTGTTATAGGCATACTCATGTTAAATAACCTTAAACGGAAGATGATTTTCTTTATCCCTTTATAAAATCAGCGATTTGTTCTACCGTTTAATATTGATCTATAGCGACGTTTTCTTCATTTCAAACCATTATGTTTCCTGAAGCTTAATGTAAATGTCATGTCCTGTTACTATGATAACCTCACTGAGAAATTACGCTTGAGGAAAATTCATCTCTTTATTTTAATAAATCTTTTACCATTTTCAATGGAAAAGCTGATATATGATAAAATCTAACTAGTCGATGTTCATGTTCATCTAACAGAATATTTCCTAACAGAAATCAAACTTTTTAATAAAATTATGATAGTTCAATGCAACCATCTTAGAAATTGGACTACAGCCCAGCGTTGTGCAACTAGAATTGGGACGGGTAGCACTTTTGAACCAGCTGTAGTAGTACCCGCGGGAACCCAAGTACCTGTTGCCATTACTTCCCCTTGAATTAAAATGAGAAAAGTTGTCTTTCTTCTGTCAGTCAAGAGGGTTTCTTAATGTTCGAATTTTTACCATCACAAAGCAGCGATTGAATTTTGATTCGTCTGTCGCATTAATCACTTCCCGATTGAAATCAATAACTGATTATTTCACAGATGCTGTAATCATTACGGGTGCTTATTAATTCGCACTCCGGTTGAAGCTTGCGTGTCTTATTGCGGACGACTTGTATCCCACGCACAAGATACACATAAACCTAACATTTTTAACCAGGTTTTCCGAAGGAAAAATCCTGGTTATTAGATTGAGGTATGTCGGCGGGCGGGCGGGCGGGCGTAAACAATTTCTTCTGTGCGCAACTCCTCCTACATTTCTCAACGGATTTCAACCAAACTTTCACAGAAGTAGTGTCATGAAGTGCCCTGGCGCAATTGTCGGGGTTTTGTGATTTGGTCATTTTTGACCTAATTATGGCCCTTTGTTTTTTTTCACATATGTAATTCTTCTGTGCGCAACTCCTTCTACACTTCTCAAGGGATTTCAACCAAACTTTCACAGAATTATTGTCACCAAGTGCCTTGGCGCATATTGTCGGGGTTTTGTGATTTGATCATTTTTGACAGAATTATGGGCCTTTGTTTTTTTCCACATAATGTAATATATATAGAGAAATACTCTTCTGTGTGCAACTCCTACATTTCTCAAGGGATTTCAACCAAACTTTCACAGAACTATAATTGTGAACTAAACAATTTTGAATATATAATGTTATGCCCCTGGTCGTCCGTCCGTCCGTCCGTCCGTTAGCAATTTTGTGTCTCCTTATTTAAGTATATATAAAAGGGAGAATACTCTGTTATTATAAAAGGGAGAATACTCTGTTATTACTGTCTATTTTTAGAATAGATTACCAGTCCTGTATACTTTGGAGTATTCTGTTACAGTAAGATGACAAAATTTCTCATGAGACCAGCGGTCCAAACCCCACACAGAGCAAGTTTTTTTCTTTCTTTCTTTCTTTTTTTTTAATAAGTTTTGCCTGAATTATGGCCCTTTGCTTTTTTTCCACATATGTTATATATAGAAGAATACTGTCACGTGCCCACTTCACAGTTTTTTCACATTTGGTTCCCAGTCAGTACATTGAATGATTTCAACAAATGCAACGTCAAAGACATCCAGGCCTTTATGACATTGTGACGTCGTATTCCATATTACACAGAAGCAAACAATTATCCTCTATATTTCCTTGATATGGAAAAAAATACTTACTAACCAGGTTTTCTGAAAACAAA
The DNA here is from genome assembly GCA_022818135.1 of Saxidomus purpurata. NCBI lineage: Eukaryota > Metazoa > Mollusca > Bivalvia > Venerida > Veneridae > Saxidomus > Saxidomus purpurata. The sequence goes on along the minus strand of JAFMSR010000009.1, from coordinate 39,628,811 downwards.
ATCCTGGTGATTAGATTGAGGTACGTCGGTGGTGGGCCGGTGTAAACAATTCCTTCTGTGCACAACTCCTCTTACATTTCTCAAGGGATTTCAACCAAACTCTCTCAGAAGTATTGCTATCAAGTGCCCTTGGGCATATTGTCTGGGTTTTGTGTATGGATCAAAATATGCCAGAATTATGGCCCTTTGCTTTTTTTACACATGTAATATATAGAAGAAGACCTTTGTTTCTTTTTCACATTATGTATATCTACTGACTTTAAAAACACATTTGCGCTCGGCCAGCAGACTGGAAAATGAAAACCTGGTTTTGTGACAATTTCCTGTCACTTGTTTTCACTTAAAATTCCGACCTAGATCGCCGATAAATTGTGGCCAAAACATGGATGTTAAAGACAATGTTTGATTCGGTGAAATGTTTTGTGTGTTTCGACGATTAGAAATTAAAATTTACCAAAGTCGCGCTTTCCACGTGTTTGCGTTAGCAGTACTTGCGTCGCTTAATGACTCACTTGTTTCAATTATTTGTGTCTTCTTCATTTTTATGCGCAATGGATGCGGGACTCACAGCTTGAGAATATATTATCGAGATAACTTTTTTCTATTAAAAAGAAAAGATCGAAACAATTTTAATCAGTAGCTATATACGAGTACCGGGTAATAATTTAATACACGGGTATCAGCGTTACCCGACACGATACTCGTGTACTCGAGTACTCGTCCCAGCTCAATGTGCAACACAACAAGAAAGTGTGAGTATATATCAATACGACCTATAAAGTTGAATTTCAACATACGCTGGTAGCATGCTCAATATAAACAGCAAGTAGGAATCAGGAAACACAATACATGGTTAGGAGCAGTGGGCCGAAACAACTTGGGACCGAAACGATTGATTTCAGGTTCAGTATGGTCCGGTTCAACATGATCGGTAGACATGATGAAAGTTAGAAGAATTGATTCAATGATTACAGAAAACAAACCATCGCGGCCCTTCTGCTCTGTGACCATGCCAATCCTTTTCAAATATTTCCAAAGAAGACGACTATATATTCATATTTGATTTCCAATGTACATTTATGAGATGAATTATTATGTGCCATTATGCCAATAATTGTTCGCAGCTATCTATGTTTGCATTTTGGGTACTACAAAAATATAAGTTATACATTACCACACTATGGTCAAAGGTTCCTGAGGAACACTGTGGTATTTTCTCTAGCTTGGGTTCTTCAACCATGCGTTCAAAATCATCATGTGACAATGAAAATATATATGTGTACCTGGAGTGAGGGGCCAGAACGTGCCAGATTGCAATTTGCACATCAACCTATCATTGAATTAAAATTCAAAATTGATCACAGACATTTCATACCTGTGACTAAATCTGCATCAACTGATAAGTCATATCTAAATATCATCAATTCAAATCGATATTTTAACGAGGGTAAAAGCGAAAGTATAAAATTAATCAAACTAAGACACGAAGCGCTAAAAGATCATCCAAAATTTCGTGTAAAGAGTGTAAGGTTGTATGGTATTGCACAGTATTTCTATACGACGCGATTGCGCACTATACATACACTCAAAACTTCATCGCTCTAGCTTGTGAATACGTATCAACAAGAATAAAGGTCAAACTTTCGTGATAAAGGTCAGCCAGGGACATTTTTTAAAATCAGAATGCAAATGTAAATATGGTATATTTATTACATTGTATCTCTCTAGCTTGAAAAAATAAACCCCAAAGCATATCGAAAGACCATTGGTGACAATCAATATTATTTGAATGAATTAGGTGAAAGATAAGATAAGAACAATTTTTATGAAATAATTTTGAAAAAAAAACAGCTATGTTTCAAGCGAAGAAGAGTTTCGCAGTTTTCCATATGGACATATAGGGAAAGGGTAAGCTAGCCCTGCCCTTTAGCAGTCATTTTTATAGAAATCTAAACTGTTTGAATGCCTTTGGTAATTGGTTACCCACGGAACATTTCTGTAAAATGATTTTGAAATCACACTAGGGGTTTCGAATTCAGAGTAGGTTGTTCATACAGGAAAATCTTAATAAATCATGTTTATGTTAAAGAACTTGGTAGGTCGTCCAAGGAACATTCCTGTGAAATAATTTTAAAATCAAACCTGTGGTTTCAGAAAGAAGTTTTTCCAAATTTTCAATAAAGCCATATAGGAAAAATAGCCCCGCCCCCTTGCGGCCATATTTTTATTTATCACAATAATTTGAAGGAATTTAGCTGTAGCCTTGGTAGCCATTTGTTTTGACGGATCATCAGTTCAAAGGAATTTGGAAGAGGATCACCCAAGCAACATTTCTATGAAATAGTTTTGAAATCAAACCAGTGGTTTCAGCGAAAGAGATTTTCAAATGTTTGAGTGTATAATACAGCCGTGAGCTTTCCAATATATCCTGTATGTATCGATTATGTCATGTTCATATTTTGTAGTTTTAGCTAATAAAATAGTGTTTAAAAGTTCCAATAAGGCCATATTTGGAAATAAAGCCCCACCCCTTGCGGTCATGATTGTTTAGAAATAAAAAGTATTTAAAGGAAATTGCTTGACTATTGGCTGAGGAACATTTCCTTGAAATTGTTTTGAAATTTGACATGTGGTATCTTACAAAAATAGTTTAGAAGTTTTTTTTCCTTTGGCTTCCATGACAACCAGAGTTTGGCATCAATCCATTTGTTTTGGGAAATATGGAATCGCCCATGCAAGGAACATTCCTGCAAAGCTTCATCAGTTTTGGATCAGTTGTTGCAGAGGAGATATTGTTTGAAAATGTGAACGGACGACAGGCGGTGTGTGGCCACAATAACTTACCCTGAGCGAAAGTGTACAAATTGTAGCGCTTAATGTTAATTTTCCTTGATTGTGCTCTATTAACTCTCGTTCTCTTACCGTCTTTTTCTCGTTTAGCTGGTGCAGCACTTTCTTTTTTGATAAAATATGTACACCCGCCTTATCATTTAGAATATAGAATAAGCCATTTACATCGATGAAAATATAACTATATTTTTAAGTAGTTCAACATACCAGTTGCCATGACGGTAGATTACACTCGGAACAAAACATATTCTTGAATGGAAACCATCTGAGATAGAACTCCGTCATGTTACATAGCTCTTCAAGAACTTCATTATGCTCGTACCATTCCACGGAGTTATTCACTAAACAGCTAGACATAATGCTAGGGACATCAGATTCAGTCACTGTAACATCAGGATTGCATAAGAAACATGCAAAATTTTTGTACACCCTGTCTTCAATCCGATACTCCGATAGCGATAGGATATTTTCATCTTCACTTTGACATGCGTAGTCGAGAAGTTCATCCTCTTCTTTCATATGCCCAGTTTGGTTACATGTTGAGAAGACTGATTTTACAGTATCATTCAAATCGTTGACATTAACACTAACGTTTACAATTTTTCTTTCAACAAGCAAAGAGTGGCGTTCCTGCGTTCGAACAAACTGTTCACCTCCTATTAAACCAGCTTGAAAAGAATCATACTTTTTCTTGCAGAGTCTACTATTATTGGCACAAACGAGACCTTATTACAATCCGTATTAACTACTTTTAGTAACGTAAACAATTTTGTAAACAATTTGTGTTCAATATATGCATCAAATAAAACTTGAAAAGCTACCTTTACGAACATATCTGATCTGTTATTGTTACAGACATAGCAATATGCATTCTTGTAGGAAATACCTGACATCATAGTTACAGGGATTGAATCAAGAATATCTGATGATTGTTCCTCCAACGATGAACACTTCTCTGACGAATCCTTATCTATCTCTTTACCTAGACATTTGCCTATAACTTTAAAACTGCTACCCGGAACATATGATGGCAAAGTGTGTTCATATGGCAAGTCTGGTTTTAGAGCTGATATTTTTCCTAGTGATGGCAACTCATGGGGATCTAGACATGAGTAAGGTGTTTCCTGGAAGATGAATTCTGGACAACAGTCTTCCTGTTCTGCACATTTACTGCCACAATAACAGTGGCCACATATTGGGTTGCCATATGTTTTGTTTGTGTGATAAGCAGAAGTATTGCAAATAGTCTTTGTGCCACAAATAGAAATGTAGTTCTTTTTCAATTTATTGAAATCAAAAATATTTCTGAACGGTTCATCCATTTTGTTAATTGTTTTCCCAAACTCCACATTAGAAAAATTGTAAAGTTCGTCTCGGAGAAAATATTTGATACTTTGAATTTTATTTTCACTACGCACAGAAACTTTAAACGATAACTCTGTTCCATATTTGAAAATGTTATTTTTTTCTGATACACTTACAATGTCATAATCACTTGTTGTATGTAAGAGGTGACCTTTATTACAGGCATAGCAGTAAATGTTCTTGTAAGGTTTTAGCCGGGCTGTTGTTGGCAGTGATTCACATGCTTCATGCACATCAGTATGTGTTAGAAATGTTGAATTACGACAGGTATCAATTAATGCAACATTTTGAATATTGGCTATGCTAGGGTTGCAAATGTAACAGAACACATTCTTAAATTCCATATAAGGAAAATGAAAATTTTCACATGCCCACTCAATATCTGCATTATATTTATCCCACAGTCCTGTTACATTGCATCTGTCGACATATCTTCCGCCTTTTACATTGCTATCGGAGCAAACAAATGCCACTGACGTGTTTCTAGGACGTTCAAAATATATTTCACATTCAGAATCTCTGAGAATAGTGTACATTGACGGCTCGGCGCTCGAAATGGGACTATAGTCCTACTGCTAAATAACCACGTGACTATAAACAGGATAAACCGTCATTCAAAACTGAACGGACCGAGTTCGGTTTTATATCAATGCCCACAATTACTATATGCAATTTGAAAGATTTCAAGATGAGGTCCAAACAAAAATTGACAAATGTGAATAGTTCATAAAATTAGGTAGCCGTAAAGACCCAAAGATCTTTTAGCTCCTGTCAATAATCCAAAAGTTGGTATCAATACTTCTAAACGAGATCATTACAAAGGGCGATTATTAATCAAAACAAGGTCAACCAGAGTTCCGTCTCTGCTCTAATACAATATACCACAGACATGTTCATAGCTTTACTAGACCCTTACTGAGGTGGAAAACTTTTTGAAATTTAGTATCGTAATGCATGTGATGAAATGCGAAATGGTTGGAACTTTCATATAACATAATAGAGTGAGGCAAATCCCTGTCCAACTGAATTATGCAATGCGGCTGTCACACTGTCCCGAAATTGACACCAGATGGACACGCGATAAAGGAAATGTTCAAATGCGGCTCTGATCGTAAAAACATCGGGCCATTCGTGAGGGCATCTAAAGCCATCGTATGACAGGTTGGTCAATTGTTGGTTGACCGGTGACTAAAAAGGCATGCTTTAACACGCAAACTATATATTTCATACATGTATCCTTAAAATAGAAAAACATGCAGACCACATGTGCAATTGAATACTTTACATTAAGCCATGATGTTCCTTTCCGTGTCTTTGCAAAACGTATGCCGGTATACCCCGGTAACGGACTAGTTTGATTGGTGAAAGGCAAACAAACAAAATACTAAAAACTAGACATTTGTAAACAATCGGGTCAGAGTAGGCTATTCATTCAAATAATATGTAAAATATAATTGGTTTTAAGTGATCCACATACTTTTTTCAGGTGCTGCTCCGTAGCCATAATGATTAGATTACTAAGCATCTGAACTACCCACAGTGATTTACTTACCGGTATAACACTAGACAAATGTCTAATTGTCTGTTGTTGTAATGCCCACGTATAAAAAACCCACACATATAATAACTTATTATTAGTCGGACAAACAACGCTTGATTGGTCACTACTCTGAACATATGACGTATTTATGTTTTAACGGTTGAGTTGAATGTGTTTATACAAAGGTCATACAAGACAGTCTGGAACTTTTCCTTTTTAAAGTACCTTCATCAAGCAAATACGATAACAATATTCGGAGAAATATTAAATTTATTTACCAAAGTTCTATAATAACAACACACAGCCACAAATGTTATTGTTGTAAATTTTACAAAATTGAATACCGGTACAACGACTTAATACATACCTTATTATTATTTTCATATTGAGGGACTGCTAAATTGCATCTGTCAGAGTTTATTGTAAAAATGTTCTGATAAGAAATAATGAAATAAACCTTGCGCATTTAAAAATTCAATGAGAACAATGATGCCACGTTAATGGGAATTGCGTATAATGCTTCAACGCTGTACTTATTAATCTGTCATCGTTTAACTTCACTGAACCGTGGACTTTCCAGTTTCCATTGTTATAAGACGGTTGTGACGAAAGGTAGTTGTCCCCGAAGAAATCGGTTGTTCCCGAAAAGACGGTTGTCCCCGAAAAAAAAGGTTGTCAAAAAAACGGTTGTCCCCCCAAAAAAGGTTGTACCAGAAAAGACGGTTATCCCCGAAAAAAGGTTATCCCCGAAAACACGGATGTCCCCGAGAATCGCAAGCTTTCGGATGTTATCAATTATCATTGAATAAATATTCGATAAACAACAGCCGCTCGTAAGACAACGTGCTTAATTATTCAATACGATTCAAAAGTTAAGTATACAGGACATTATTCTGTCAAAATTTCATTTAAAAATAGTGGAATTGATCCTTTAAAGGGGCACTCCCTACATCTAGCCGATTATATTCTCGAAACATAGATTATGTGTTCAGTTAACGTAAAATGATTAAAAAATACAATTTCAAAGAAGAACCTGTGTCGAAAAATGCCTCATTTTACCATAATTAATCAATATAGATGCTTTCTGTAATAAATTGCATTCACCCATTAATTGTACAACAACAACTCTACATAGATTATTGAAGGTTTACGGTACTGCAGTATATTTAAACCGCTGATTTTATCGATAATGACTGGGAATGCATAGCTGAAACTTTTAGGTTCAGTTATAACACTTCCAAATATCCCATTATTTATGTTTTAGAGATAATTTAGTCCAGCATCAGTTACAGGGTATGTCCCTTAAAAGCTGCTCGTTTACAATTTCCGGTTTCTCCAATTAGATATACTAAAATATAAAATGTAAAAGTAATTGATATAATAAACAACACATGTGAAAAATCTACACAGCAATTTAGAAAATCTGCTGCAAATGTTGGTTAACTTGGTTTGACGGCACTGCTACACAAATGTTTGTGTTTATAGTTGAATTGCAAAGGCGTTTGTAATGCTTTATAATTTCGTAGCGTATAATGTCAAAATACAGAACTACTTTACAGGAATATATAATGTTACCTCTTTGTTTGATGATTCTTTCTAAAATAAGCTCATTTCAGACCGTTACGAAGAACAATAAAGCAATACACTTTACAACAAACACACACACACATCAAAATAAAACAAGCATGAAGTATTTACTCGGATTACCATGTATATATGCTACTCAAAACCTGCAAAGCAATAGTTATCATAACATAGCTGTGAAGGACGTCTGCTACAGTTTCGTATATGTACAATGTATATTAGGGCCAAAGTTGTTCATTTCATAGAAATTCTTCGAACATGCATTTTGACTGAGAATCAAGTATAAAACAGAGATCTGAAATAAAATCCGAGGTCATCGGCTTTGATTTTGAATTTCATGCACTTGAACACAGAATTTTGTAACATTTCCTGTAGCAAACGCCTTTTTTATGGAGACAGCATCAACCGAATTATAAATTGATTATCTAAAACTTATATGGTTATACACAATTGGTTGTAAAACAATTATTACGACCCGCACATCTTACTCGGTTTATGATAATCCTATATGTTGAAGCTGGAATGCCATCGTTGACATGTATGATTTCAATCTACTTCCAGTTAGCAATTATATTCCTAACAATATTGTTTAAACAGAGGCGAAAATTAAAAGGATCAAACAGTTTGCCAAGTGAACTGAACGATTTTAAAGGCATATACACTCAACAAAATTCCTAAACGGTCACTTCAATAATGTGCAAATAGATGTTCATGCCCTGCACGCGCAAAACGTGCTATAAGGTCAACAGCCTAATTCAATTACTTTATCGCGAGCCGGCTAAAAAAACAATAATCGCTACATTATCCGTTCAAATATCGGTAAGTGAAATTTTGTGTGAATACATGCATTATTAGCAAAATTATAATACTATATAAACTGACCGATTGGGAATTTTGTTGAGTGTATATATATCACGTCAGCCGATAGCAGTTAGAGGATTTATTTATACATTTCATTTATCTTGGTATGCAACTCAAATAAAATTAGATAAAACAATTGTACAAGCATTGCTCCTAGCACACTAAGTATAATAAATCAATTTGATCGTTTGTCAGACACAGTGTACAAAGGATTTTTAAAACTGTTACTTCTAACCACAGAAGAACAGATAAAAAGATTAATCCGTTGCGTAAAAGTTTTTACTTTTGTGTGCAAGAAAAAGGTAGGTTGTCAATCTTTTCTTGAACGCTTCTACCTCGAAAATACTGGAATTCAGCTGAATCCAGTGGCAAAGGTTTTGTTCAAAATTGGAAACAAGACGAAAACATGCGACGCAAAGTCAGAGGACTGTTGTCGAAACTCGAGCCATCAGGCAAAACATGTTGGAGTCCTCTTAACCTCAACAGTGCAAAGAAGGATAGCATGAACTACGGACTAGTGATCACGCCTGTCACACGTTCTCCATTGCGACACAATTACCATGATCTTCTGTCAAGTCATCGACTGTCTATCGTACTTTTGGACGCTGCAATCTTGGCGTTTAGCGTTAAGTGCGTAATTCACAGATTCTACACCATTAATTCAAATGTATATTTCTTTTTCAGCCTAGTTTATACGAATTCATTTAGTTCAATTTCGGAAAAGACGCAATAGCTTATTGAACCGCTTTCGAATTCTCATTCCAGATATCATCACGCTCGCGGATGGTTGGTTGCATTCCTCCTTCGTTTAGTTCTCATATTTTCGTAGAAATATATTCAAACACAGACGTTAATGGCCACTTGTTTTAGCAGAGTTTCCACCAGCGTTAAGAGCGTATATGAACGAAATATTCGTCAAAATTGTTAAAACCAGAAAAATATAAAACGAAAATCTGTCCACGACGTGTGCGATCATTTTGTAGGTAACAGTGTCCCCTTCTTTCGAAGTATCCGTGACTTTTGCTTCATCTCCTATATTGCGTTTCAAATCGCCTTTTAATCCGCTTTTTACTTCTGCTTTCACATAACCGCACGTCGTTGCTTTCACCGGCCATACTTTTGTCTTGATCGAAGGCATTCTCCAGCAGAGACATTTAGCAGCGCATACTGTAATTCCAAAAATGCAGGATGTCCTTTTTGGTTTACCTTCTTTGTGAAAGAGCATCAGAATAAGAAGAGTTAGAAATATTTCACAGGCTGCTAGAACTAACACAACTCCAAGGTACAGACCTAGTTAAATATACAATGATCATTTATTAGGACAAACTAATATTATATTCAAATACATGTATAAGTATTGACTCGTGTGTGCTACTTTTTCATACCTTTTATCCTTTGTTATCTAAAATGCATCAAATATGTTACATTCAAACAAACAAAAATATCAAACGGGAATCCCCGAACCAAAACCAGGTTCAACCATGTCATGTACTGGCCTGTCATTAAAATAAAACATTTATAAAGGTAAATCATCTTCAAAAACAGTCGCTTATTAAAGAATACGGTCTTCTTATCATATTGCTTCTTATTAGCAACAATTATCATGATAAAACCGTAGGTAAACTTACCAAGTATTGACAAAGTAATAGAAGTGGGAGGCACAACTATCGTCAAAAGGACCAAGAGAGACAGGAATACCGTCAAAACATACGAAATTTTCTCTCCAGAATCCAACGGTACGATGAACACCAAGCATATCATCAGCGACATAAGGACGACTGGCATAATTACATTCGATGTGTAAAATGCTGTCCTTCTCTCTGAAGAATAGATTTTGTTAAAATACAGAACAAAACAGTCAGTAAATGGATTTATTATATACAAAGGGATAACCTATATATTTATGTTACAAGTGCTTTTATATCCTTATGAAACTAGAAAATTAACGATTGCATTCGTTTTGAGAATTGTTTACACTAAATCTCATTTATATGAGATTTTCTTAAGTACAAGTATAATATATGACAATACAATGTATGTAATAAGTGTGTGATCTAGAATGACTAGAGATGGTTCGGTACGATCTACAAAGCACGAGCCGCTGTGGCACAATGGTAGCGCATTCGCCTCATGATCTAAGGGTCCCGGGTTCGATCCCTACCACAGTTATGTCTGTAATGCCCTTAGGCAAGACAAATTCCACATAACCTCTCCCTCTCTCTCTGTCTCTCTGTTTCTCTGTCTCTCTCTCTCTTCGAGGTTGATTTGATATTTAATGAGTCTTGAGAGCGGTGTCTCTAAGTTGTAAGAAATTGTTGTGCCATAGAGAATCGATAAATTAGTATAAAACAATCTATAAAGCAAATTGTATGATTTTCAAAGGTCTTGGGCTAAATTGATGATGGCAAAATACACCAGCGATATAACATACTGACAGTAATGGTTGCAAGGTATTGCAAGTACAAGCTAACGGTAGAAACTGTTGAAAATAAAGATGATAGAAATGTTGCATAACTGCTGTATAATGAACACGCTTACCTATATATACATAGAAGTCAAGTTGTGGATACACTCTTACAATATTTCCCGGAAGATGTTCTATCAAAGTCTTATCCTCAATGTCTGAACTTAAAACTGTCCACTCGCCATGTTGCCTACCAAATTGAAACACGAAGTTTAATATTAACATTTGCATCCATCTAGTGCATGAAATCGGTCTTAATTACTGAAATGATATAAGTTTGTTACAGGCGTAACGTTAGTAACATATCGTAACATATTCAAACATGAATGACAAATTAAGCCTAGTGAGTTTAATCAAGAAGAGTAAACATTAAAATAAAGAGGCACATCCAAAACAAGACACGTAACATAGGTAATACAACGTACCAGCAGAACATCAATAAAAACTAAAAAAGACAAGCGGTTTGTCCAAAGTTACATGTAATGTAACCTTTTAGAGTGTAACATGAATAATCTTTACGTAAAATGTATGCAATATCATAGTAACGTCAATAATTACTTCTTTAAAATAAGTTTAAAATGCCAGTACACCACACTCTTCCTGCTACTAGTACGAAATGATAATTTTCGAATATTAATTTTCTTATTTTGACTGGGAGAGTCAATTAAAAAAATGCATGCAGGAGTTGCTTCCCTTCCACTACACTGCCGAAATCTTTACCAGAAACAATAACACAAGGGAGATCACTGCGAAGAAAGGAACTATTATTTTTATTAGTCCATTTTTTTTTCTAAAGCACAAACTTCAAATACTAATGCGGCATTATCATTAGTTTAACACATTTAAATGCACAGCAACCGAAAATTGCTTTTATAAAACTATCACCAAAATTACACTAAGTGCAGTAAGATGCACATAATGTCACTTTAAGGCACAATTTCCAGATGCATGTAACATAAGTCATCTCCACGTAACATGTTCGTACCATCCCTGTAACATCAATAATTCCTTATTTGAATCAAGTTTATAATGCAGATTTATCCAATGTAACTGTAACGTTGTTACATTTAGAAGACACTAAGGCACACTTGTTAGATAAGATTAAGGAATAAAGTTTAATGAAGGTATTGATGATAGGATGTTACAAACATGTCACGTAGAGATTACCTATGTTATGTGTATCTAAAAATCGTGTCGTCATATCTTTTAAATGTTACAATGTTCCAGTAGTATTGGATAAGTCTGCATTACTTTATAAACTTTCTTTAAAACCAGTTCTTAAAGTTACTAGGATGTCACGTACAAATTGCATGGACATTATTTATATTAAACGCATTTCAGTTGCAAACAGGTTGGTCCTGAGTTTTTTATAAAACTGATTATCAAATAAAAGTCAACCAGGCCATTGTGGCAATAACCTGACATGTGCAACCACTTTATATTCCTCCTTTGTAAGTTTATATGAAAGCTATTAAGAAACCACAATTTCAGTCCTCCTGTGTGGTCGCTTAAGACAGGTTTGACTGTACTCTTTATTCTATATGCATGTTTCAATATACAATGCAAATGTTATACGTGTTATTCATTGATGTCAACTGATATGTGATCTGGCAGTCTTCGTGGTAGTGCATTTCTCAGATTGATAACGATGTGAAAAATCACAATCTAACAGCCACGCAAGTCAAATAAAGATAAGACCTACACAAGGTCCTCAAGATTGACGTGTTCAAACAGATGGTCCAGCTGAACCTCTTCAATCGTGTATGACCAACTTAACATTTCCACAGCGCATTTTTGTTGGTCATAGGGATAGTATGTAATGTCGACCTGAAATGACGTATAAATAAGATATCATATCCTACTATTTCTATCCGGTGACTATAATGGCGCTTATATTTAAATGCAGTGCAACTAAATATTGCTAGAGGGACATTTTCGCCGAGTTATAACACAGACCTTAATGTGAGAAAATCAACATAGAAATCTAATACTGGTTGAGCCAAGCAACGGCTGTCATGAAAGTTGGCTGTCTTGGATATATATTTGATCATGGAAAGGTAAAACTCAATTGCGAATAGAAAGAAATTTAACAGTAAATGATGTAACTTTAGCAGAAAGTCAATAGAACGAAAGAAGATTTCGTAATTCTAGTTGTACTTTAATTTGTAATTAGAACGTCGCTAAAACCACCACGGATAAAGCAAAGGAAAGAAGAAAAATAGAAAAAGTTGATGGTAATTGAAATGTGATCATATATAAGATAGTTAATGATTGTCTACTTGTCTGTGATCATATATATGATATTTTATGCGTGTCTAATGAATTTTGAATGATTTCCTGTGAGAAATTTTGCAATTAACCCAAATGCATTAAAAACTGTAAACAGACAACTGATCATTAGCAAGCCTCTTATGTCTTTAATAAAATATTTAGATCCCTAGCAAAATGTCATGGCTTCATGAACAGATAGAACACGGAAATTACTTATTATTTTAGATCCATGGCACAATCAATGTGTCTATATAGCAATATGTACACAATTAACTATAAAAGTAATTCAGCTTAAATGCGAACTGTTAAGTTTGAATAATACAAGGAAGGATTTCATGATATAGAGGTGGAAGAGATACTAGCATTCCTAAAAGATTCAGCTCCCGACATTCTTCTTCCAAGATACCGCTTAGTTATATAAAACTATTTTTGAATACTCACCACGCCATCTTAAATGAACTTTATAAAAATATATCTTAAGAAATGTCCTGCCACACAAGCAACATAATTGTAAGTTTACAGAAGCGAACTGATAAATATGTACATGTCTGTTGCTATGGCAATATATATTCTGCACACGAGCGATGGGTGTTCTGAAAAGTTTACCGAGAATAACAATTTAGAAAAATAACAATTCATCCAACAATAGCCGAAACAGTCTTATATCGAATGCGAATTTGGTCATAACCTTACCATTCTGTTATTACTGTTGTCTCATTATTAAGGTCGATTTTGTCCCAGTAAGTAATTATTTATTCGACATGTTTTTGTCGTAAAATGAGACATTTTTCGCCATACGTTCTTCTTTGAAATTGTATTTATTTATCATTTTACGTTCATTGAACATATAATCTATGTTTCAAAAAAATAATCTGCTGGATGTAGGGAGTGCCCCTTTAAAGCAAAATGAAAAAGGTGAACGAATGAGAATAAAAACAATAGGAAAAGATGTTTCAATGAAACAGATGACACAGTCAGATAGAAATATTTTAAGCACACATTCAAATTTTATTTAAGGTGTTGTACTCGTATTTATTGGTATAACAAACTGAAACACGTTTCTCTGACATTATGATGACTAACCTTACAGTGTGTACGAAATAACATCGGAATTTCCCAATCCACCGTTCCGTCGTATTTAATACGCAGCAGAAGATTGTCACTAGATATTACACTTAGGTCTTGAAGCCTGTAAAGCACAAAGACCAGCGACAATTAGCAAATGAGCCCATGCATTATCAAATGATCTTCTGCGCTTCGCCGGCAAACATAGGTGATACCAAAAAACGGTATTGTCATCTGTAGTTGAACGTCAAATTATGTAAAAGAAAATCAAACAAGTGTAACTACTGTAGGACGTTTTACGCTATCCATCATCAGCCTTGCGTTCAGTTACAGCGGCCATTACCCCTAATGTTGTTTGCTCAGCGAACTCCTTTTCTGAACGCACCGGTATGAAATTACGTGTTCAAGATGGCGGCGAATGGGCTACCGACCTTTACTATTGGACACTTATCTGAAGATACCGATATACACATTGTACTGCTAAATTATACTGTTTTTCTTATATCAACCACAGACATTATGGGTTCGTAAGCCAAAATACAGACGGTTTTGTTTCCCTTATGCGTTTTGATTGACTAGTATTCACTATTCTGCTAGATACAAGAAAACAAGTACTACCGAAATGATATTGACTGCAAAATATCATTACGTATTTACTTAATCATAAAAGTCATTAAATATACAATAAGGAAATGAACAATCGAACCTATCCGCCATTTTGTTTTCCTTCGCGTGATACCTCTCCGCCATTTTGTTTTCCTTCGCGTGCTACCTCTCCGCCATTTTGTTTGCCTTCGCGTGCTACCTCTTCGCCATTTTGTTTTCCTTCGCGTGCTAGCTCTCCGCCATTTTGTTTTCCTTCGCGTCAGACCAGTTATTTGCCCTTGGTTGACCACAATACGGAAGCAGTTATAGGTAAAATAGTGCCTGTTTTTGACGCTGGATATTTTAAATTTTTTGAATGAAATATATAGGATAAAAGGCATTTGTTGGCAGAGAAGACCTAAAATAGCATGAAAATGACAATTTTATTGAAGTTTTTATGTCAGAAAATATTACTTGACTGCTTGTTTACAGTAGTGATTTTGCATGGTTCCGACCATTTTCAGAAATTATTCATACTCATGAACTTTGACCTGAAATGGTGAAAAAAAATGCCGGTCAACCTATAGTTTACTGGAGCTTAAAATGTTGCACTTGGATGATATTATTCAGAACAGGTTAGTTTTATTTGATCGGGATGTCATAGAAATTGCCAGCTGTCATAATGTGTATATAGAACATATAGTAAAAATAACTGTGGTCTGAGGTATGATATAGGCGGGAAGTTTGAAGAGTGATAATTCTGTTTGAAATTGAATAACTTGTTTATTTTTAAAGATATCTTTATGAAACTTGGTCATAGTGCAGACAGATGCAGTGTAAGAACATGTGAATTGCAGAAATTATATATAATTATGAATTTTCTTTATATTATTTCATATTATATAATAAAAATATGTAATATTTTTCTGAAAACTGGGAAATGGCTACTTTCACTTTAGCATGTCATTTAAAAATAGCCCATAGGTAATTTTTGGTATCAAGTGCAGCTAAGTTTATATCTGGGGGTTTAAATTGATGGATATTTGAAAGAAAAAATACAGAAAAACATTTGAAATATCAATTCCAGAAATCCAGAGATGCCACATTTGGGCAGGGCTGTCACAGTGAGCAGTTGGTGGGATGTGTGGTATTAATCAAAGACCAACTTTCTAGATGCAACACTGCACATAACACTTACCGGTAAGCTGGGATACTTTGTCTGCCACCTTATTTGATTGTTGGACCCAGTTGAATAGATTTAGTTTGACTTATGTCATGTGCCGCAGAATTTGATTGCGGAGCATTTGATCTTTGTACCTGATATTGCCCACACTGAGGGGCTGAAATGTCTGAGCCGGACGAAATTTTCAGGCCAGAGGGTCTTTTTAGGCTGTCTTCTGCTTGGTTGTAAGTATTCGCAAAGTACTAGACATGTATTTGGGATGGCAAAGCCAGTTTTCCTCTACTTTATGATAGGTGTCCGGGAAGACCGGAAAGTTTGGTCAAGGTAATTTTCAGTGTTTATTTACTATTTTGCATTAAATTGTTTACTGTTTTCTGTTACATGCACCCATTCATATTTTGAGGTGTAAATATGTAGTATCTGGTGACTTTGTATTGTTCAATGACAGTGTTTTTATTATGAAATCAGTCAGTTCACATGTATTGAGCTTGTGAATTTATACAGGCAGCCGCAGTAACTAGAAACCTGTGGAATTTGACTGAAAACACTCTTTCAATACAAGTGAAGACTTAAGTAAATGTTTTTAGTTGACAGTTCATTAATTTTTATTCATAAATGACATAAAAAATGATAATATTTTCAAAATTTAGACTTAGAGTAACATTACAAAGCATCTGGTGTAGCACATAAGGAATTTGAAGTCAGCCACAGTGATTGAAGACATAATTCAGTGTCAAATATTGATTTGTACACTGTTTTGGTTAATCTATTTCACTTTTATACAATTAAAAATTATTTATAGGATTTTTCTGCATGATTGCACAGTTCATATGTGTTGTAATACTAAAATAAAGTTCAAGGGAGGTAATTTCATCTACATTTGTAATGACTATGATCTGTATTATGACCCATGGATATTGATTGACTAGGGTCAAGTAAGTCCAAACCAGTGAATTGACTTTGGTAGAATGTGTTTTCTTGTATTGCAGATGTCTTGAAGTGTTCAAAAAAAAAAAAAAAAAAAAAAATTCCTGTCAAGTCCTTTGACAGCAGGTTGTGCTTAATATTTATCAGTATTTTGCAGGGTTTGTTTTTATATTCCTCATTTTCTTTGAATTTTAACGAAGGAATGAGATGCTTCTTCGGAGAGATGAACTTTCATGTACTGGCAATTGTTTGCTCTCACCACTACACCATTGTTATGCGGATGAATTGTGGATGTAAGGCTGTAATTTGCATTATCTGTAAAGTAATTATTTATTCACAGTGAGACGTTGATTGACCTGTTCTCGGCATTGCATTCCTGCATGCTTGTGCCAATATTCAGTTTCTCTGTTGCAGTTGCACTCATATTTATCTTCACAATATCAAATATTAACTGTTTTTTCACTCTCTTCCAGGTACTGGTTAGTGGTACAGTGTCTGACAAGGAATAAGGAGCAGTTTCATCAGCTTTTTGTGACTGACTGCGGCACACTGGTACTAGCAACAATTACACTTGGAGCAGTCCCCTAAAAACAGCTTAGTGTGGTGTCAAAGACACAAGGTACTTGTGTGTAATAAGTCATGACATAGCTTGACTAAGGCGACCTAGTATCAACTGGACTGGGGCTATTAAGACTTCATTCAGTGGTTCCTGGCTGGAATTTGGATGTATTCCTGTTTGTGTCCCCTGTCATAGGTATGCGGTAGACGTGAATAGTGCAAAAAGGAGCTATTTCCTGAGGATAATGAGTAACAGGACCTTTATTTCTACTCAAAATGGCATCACTGCAGTAGCAGAAGTTCTCTTGAAACAAAACTTTGAGATTTAAGACTTTAGATCACCAGTAGCATCTGGTAGTCTAACTTGGGAATGATGCATATCTAGCCGCTTTGATAACTCAAACGATGTATAGAGGCATTTTCTATTGCCCATATCTATAGAACTAGTGGTACTAGAAATATAAATGAGCCATCATTTTAATTGTTAGATCATAGCCTTTCAGAAAAGTATAAATTTGACACTTTGTAACTTTTTAAGAATGATATAATACAATGATACTACTACATAACGTGTCATTTTTATCATGTAGTAGATGTGTTCTAGTAGACTTTGATAAACTGAACAGACTGCTTTTTACCAGATGAAAAAATTCCTACAAATAAAAAAGTTATTGCAGTTTAACTTTTTGAATTTCTTAGTTCGGTCAAGCCGCAGTCTGGCTTGAGAGCTGAATATACTTGTATTAGATAAAAGGTTCTAACTTCATCGAGACTCACGATTTAGACTTCAAACTTTGCACACTTATTCAGAATACTCAAGAGGTCATGTCTAATAATTTTTATTGAGTTCAAACAAAAAATCTTGGTTAAATAGGCATCAGACCACAGGTATTTGCCCTTGGTTGACCACAATACGGAAGCAGTTATAGGTAAAATAGTGCTTGTGTTTGATGCTGGATATTTTAAATTTTTGAATGAAATGTATAGGATAAAGGGCATTTATTGGCAGAGAAGACCTAAAATAGCATGAAAATGACAATTTTATTGAAGTTTTTATGTCAGAAAAATATTACTTGACTGCTTGTTTACAGTAGTGATTTTGCATGGTTCCGACGATTTTCATAAATTATTCATACTCATGAACTTTGACCTGAAATGGTGAAAAAATGCCGGTCAACCTATAGTTTACTGGAGCTTAAAATGTTGCACTTGGATGATATTATTCAGAACAGGTTAGTTTTATTTGATAGGAATGTCAGAGAAATTGCCAGCTGGCATAATGTTTATATAGAACATATAGTAAAAATAACTGTGGTCTGAGGCCGCTACCTCTCCGCCATTTTGTTTTCCTTCGCGTGCTACCTCTCCGCCATTTTGTTTTCCTTCGCGTGCTACATGTACATATCTGAAGCGTTAGCTCTTGCAGCCTTACGTTGGGAGATAACAGGTTGTTCAATCGGTAAATATTACGAACTTTAGCGAATCGCATTAGCCTTAACTGAACGCACGGCTGGTCTACTTCTTCAACACCGTTAGATCAGACTTTTGAGGCGAAATAGAGATGAATCTTAAGAAATAAAATTAATGAAAATCTAAGAACAATTTTGATTCGAAAACGCAGCGTCAGCCATGGTACTTTAATGTATTTATGTACTATTTTATGAGTACTTGCCGGTATCAATGACAGAAGATAAATATGACTCCATGCATGTTACTTTACTTTGTGACCTAAAAATTAACCTTATCCTATTCATTTAAAAAATGTGCTTTACCACTGAAAGGATTAACGCTAATTGTTTACAAAGCCAGCCAATTACTTTACTTATCGAATAAAGACATGCCCATAGGAGACATGCACTATGGAGATCATTTTTTGTGCAGGCAAACAATTAAATATTTATGAAACAATATCTGCAGCTCATTATTTTCGACAGTCATATATCGTTGCGCCAGTATGATTTATTCTCAATGGCCCAGATAGCGGTACCCTTTCAATCAATCTAATGAGTTACTCGAAAACATCCATATGTTCGATATAGAATTTATTATTTATATTCATTAAAATATGATGTAAGCTAGTCAATTAGAATGAAAACTAAGTGTTAAAAAGCTATTCGCAACGGAAGCAATTTGTTCTGATCATATTCTATGCGTTGGGGATTGTCAAACGTTATAGTAATAAGAGCTGCATAATTGTCAGAATAACTCACCAATCCCAAGGTCATCAGAGCATATTGAACCCAACTGTTGACAGATGTATGTGATATTTATTTGCAAAGCCCCCGCCCCCTCCCTATAAATATTTTCTTGTATATTGGGGTTAGTGAAAATGTCCTGTGAAGCATTATGTAATAAAAACCAGGTTTACCTAATCTTATTTATGGTTCAGGCTTACCCATTACTTCTGTCTCACGGAGCGGTTCGTCATCTTGACATTCATGAATGCTGTAAAATCTCACACTAAAATGTCTTAATTTGTTATACCCCGCGTAGGTAGAGGGTGGAGGGAAAGAGTGTTGGCGTAGCCCGTCTGCCCGTCCGTTCGTCTGTTTGTCCAACTGTCTGTGCAGAGGAACAAAGGAACCAATGGATAGAATTTAATGAAACTTAAAATTAGTATACAATAGCATAATGCCGCGGCACAAACACAGAATTTGTCAAGATTTGATTAGTATCTCCAGAGTTATAGTCCTTTAATTGTTATTTTCTTCCATATTCACTAAAGAAGCATTTTTCTTTTTCTCTGGAACCGGTTATCAAAATGTTTTTGTAATTGGCTCAAATTATTTAATGATTGCTATTTCTAATATCCACCCTATACACTCGCTGATTTTTTTAGAAAAGAGACCATTAAGGGGGTGTAGCGCTTTTCTGGCATAATTATTCTATATAGAAACTTAAGAATAATTATTGTTGTCTGAAACTAGTAGTAATGATCTAAGTTATCTTACAAAACCTAAGTTCTTTATGACTGTAACTTGAAGAAAAATATTAACACCTCGAAGAAAAGGCCCTAGTAGGGTAGTGAACTTTCAAAAATGTTTTTTTTTTATCCTGAAACAGACAAACAGATACACCTTTCAGTAGTTTTTGTTTCAAATATTTGCTTCATTTAACGGGGAATATAAACTCACTGAATTTAGTTGTTTCTTCACAGTAGAAGTCTATTTACACAGTTTAGTTTTATATAGTTTACATACTTCATGAATTACTCACGCGTTGTCAACAATCAGCTCCGGTTTCCAAACAGAACAGGGTTTAACGAAAATATACTTCATGCTGTCTTTATCTGAATGGTTCCAGCGGAGTCTATGGTCGTCCCACTCCTGCAATGACGTGTGTAACAAACTTAAACAGATACCAATTATAACAAAACGCAAACATTGTTCTTAAAATCGTGACTGAACTGCAGCTATCGCTGATATATTTGAACGATAGTTTTATAAAGTAAGAAACTCACTGTAAAAAAATAGATTTAAATATACAAGCACGGGATAATTTAATTTTTAATCCAGTTTAAAAAATTCACACATTGTAATTGTTCATGTTCATTCTGAGTTGTTGTCAAGAAGGATGCTTCAAGTACAAGCGATTCTGTTAAAACAGACAAGAAATATTTTATACAATAACCTTGACTTACATGTGCTTAGTCTAAAACAAATTGAAAATATATGTATACTCGTGTGTTAACTAGGACAATCAAACAAGATTTTCATTATAATTGGTAGAAATAAAACCGTTTAAATTTACAGATCATATATTGTAGTTATAACTTCTGCAATATTTAAGAATGAATCGAACCTTAATGTCTTTCTTTAAATTATGAAACAATAACACCTTCCCTTAACATCTATAATTGTTATTGCATTATAGCTCTTAAATTGCGAATCCTCACTCTTTATCAAATATTTTTTGTCAATATTGATATCTAATTTTATATGAATCGTAAAATAGATGATTAAAAAAGAATCGAAGCAATTGATTTGTGAGGAAATACATAACTACATGTAAATCTATTTCTGAATAAGACTAAAGCATAAATGATTAATTAGTATAATTGGTGATGTAGACAATCCCTATGACACGATAGAATATAGATGATTGTGAACGGCATGCAAACCTTAAAACGTTTAATGAAATAGGGATCAATAATAGAAAACATTATAAGTATTTCGTTAATTAATTATGGATCCATAATTGAAAACACTTTGAGTATTTCCCTTATATTTGTTTTTGTTCAGAAATATGGGGATCCCATAATGCCAACGATATTGAAAAACATCATTTGAAATTCTTAAGGCGTTTACTGGGCGTGAAGAAATCAACAAACATTTCTGCCCTTTACGGAGAAATGGGCAGAGTACCTCTGAGTATCATTCGAAAAGTAACAATATTAAAATGCTGGCGAAAACTATTGTCCCAAGATGACTCATCGTTAATTTTTAAGATATGCACATCATCAAAAAATGATGCAGACAATCATTTAACATATAAGAGTACAAACTGGGCTTCAGTTGTAAAACATATACTAGAAGAGCACGGATTTGGATATGTCTGGCAAGAACAGACTCTGGATACATGTACGCTTGCACATATAAAACAAAGAATTTACGATAACTACTATCAGTCATGTTTTGCAGAGATAAGTAATTCTTCAAGATTACAAAGTTATAGTCTCATAAAACATAATTTAGAACGCGAAAAATGTTTAGATTTTGTACAAGAATGAAAATTCATAATCTCTATAGCTAGACATAGAGTATCTTCTCATCAAATTTTTATAGAAACTGGAAGGTATAATAATGTACCGCGAGAACAACGTGTTTGTAAATCGTGTAGTATGAATCAAATCGAAACGGAGTATCATTTTTTATTAGTATGTCCAAAATTTAGAGAACTTAGAAAAAGATATTTTAAAAATTATTTTTGTAACTGGCCAACTATAAACAAGTTCAAACTATTGTTGAATTCCAACTCAAAAACAGTAATAAGTAATGTTTCAAAATATATTTATTTTGCAAAAAAGGAAAGAATCTCTTAAAAATTTGATTTTTTATATATTTTTTTGGAATATCTACATGACGTAAAATACAAATAATTCTCATGTAACCTACTATTTCTGTATTTCCCTTTGACCTCTTCAGAAATAGTGTTCCTTTTTTTCTATGTCTTGTCTCAGTATGTGCAGTTGTGTGCTATAAACATTGTAATAATGTTTCATGCAATAAAGATATTGGTATTGGTATATATTTAGGGATTGCTAATTAAAAGCATTATAAGTATTTCCCTTATTAATTAAGGTACCATTATTGAAAACACAATTAGTATTTCCCTAATTAATTAGGGACCCATTGAAAACATTAAGCATTTTTTTTGTAATAAATAAGGGATCCATAGTCGAAAGTACAGTTTTATTATAAGTATTTTCCTAATTAATAATGGATCAATAAATGAAAATACCTGAAATGAAAGTATTTCCCTTATATGTAGGGATCCATTCTCGAAAAAATTAAGTGTATTTCCCTAATTAATTAGGGATTCATAATTGAAATCGTTATGAGTATTTCCGTGATATTTAGGTACAATAACTGAAAACATTATGAGTATGTCCCTAATTAGGGAACCATAATTGAATTCGTTATGAGTATAATTGAAAACTTAATGTGTATTTTCATATTTAATTAGGGGCCAATTATTGAAAGCATTACGAGTGTTTCCCTAATCAATTAGGGGTCCATACTTGAAGTTAGTATGAGAAGTTCTCTTCTATTAAGGGTTACAATAACTGAAAACATTATAAGTATTTCCCTTATTAATAAAAAAATATTATTTAAGGATCCATAATTATAAAAATTAAGAGTATTTCCCTAATTATTTAGGGATTCATAATTGAAAACAGTATGAGAATTTCTGTTATATTTAGGCATCCATAATTGAAAGCATTATGAGTATTTCCCTAATTAATTAGGGATACATTATTGAAAACACTATGAGTAATTCTCTAATCAAAACGTAATGAGTATTTCTCAATTAATTAGGGATTCATAATTATGAGTATTTCCCCTTCATTACAGCAAAAGTTGAAGAATGTTCAGTGTTACTGAACTTACAAAGGTTAGCCATCCTGCCATAGTTAACATCTGTTCTTCCAAACTCTGAAAGCAGACATAAAAGTAAAATAAAAACAATGTACAAATGATTCATTCCCATATAAAATGTTTTTTTAAAGTAGAATTATTTTTCATTCTTTGAAGACCTATTGGCCTAACCAGATAATTTTCAAGGATACGACCGGTAAAGTAATGCAGCCGTTAAATGATCATAGGCAAGATAGAATTATGATACATATCAAATTATTTATATTAACATAAACCTAAACACTAAAAACTAAAATAGATAGCTACATAATCTAAACTGTTAAATTGCACATTCTGCCTAATTGTTTCAAACGTATGTCTGTTATTACTTTTGTTATATTTGATTTGCCGTAGATAATTGTTGGTAAACATTTAAGATTAATAAACATTTGAAAACTTACCAGTTCATCAACAGCTAGAACACTAAGTCCAGTCTTTATGTGGGTCTCGGCGCTAGGTCTCGAAACTGGGTCATAAAGGGAATTTAGTATCTCTTTCCTTATTTCCGTTTCCATTTCATGGCTGTATTTAGCTTGGGCTACTGAAATCCGTTATTGTATACATTTTAATAAGTAAACAGTTAAATCATAAAATACAATTTTATATACAAGTCAAGCAATACAATGAAAATACACCGTGTTTATGCAATACATATAAATAAAATTAATGGCACACATTGAAATATACCTTTACATTAAACAAACGAATTAAACAATACACATGAACCCTGAAGGACATTTTATACAGTATATAGGTCAAAACTTTTCCCTTTCATAGAATATTATCAAACATGGGATCATCGGTCTTGATCTTGAATTATCGGTACTCGAAAGTAAGAAAATATAACAATTTACTGTGTTCAAGGTCTTCCAAAATAACAAAATTTGTTCTTTGTGGGAAACCATCTAAGAATCGGAAAAGTGTAGCAATTAGATTATTTCTGAAAACTATTTAATCCAGGAATTGATGACATTAACACATACACTACTCAGTGAAATGTAGGTACAGTTCAGTTCCAAACTTTTATTTACTTGGTTGTATTTAAAATCTGCTGCTTATGACAATTTATAAATATTTACATCTTTAAGACCACAATTCGGGAAGGCTATAATAACACTTTCTCCGACAATAAAGTTATGTTTTTAACTTTAAACCTATTTAATCCAAGAAAATTGATTTTAATTTTAAATCCTGTTGCGTTTTCTTATCTCTGTATACATACAGAATTTAGTTATCAACATTTTTCTGACGTATTATCATCTATTAAACAAGTTTGGTAGAGGCTAACATACGAAACATTCCTATGAATAATTTCAGTATCTACATGTATAACAGAAAGTTTGAAATGTATGCACATGTATAACTGGCATAATGCAGTCGCAAATATATTTGTATAAATGTTTATTTTTTAAGCTTTATAAGCGCCGCAGCACTGCTAAACATTGCTCTTCATCCAGCCAAACTTTTGAACTACATTATTTTAAACTCTCTTTTTTACTGGTGGCTGATTTCGGCCATTTTGCCTTTTCGCCCCGCGACCCCTACCAGCGAAAACACGAGAATTAAGAAGTTAAGATGACGACGGCGCCTTGTGGATATTCGCTAATTAGCGTGGGTGCGAAGAAAAAGCAAGATAATTAGCGGGGGCGAGGGGCGAAAGGTCAATCATTAGTAAATGGCGAGGGCACGGCACGAAATCTCGACGTTTTAAGAGCGCTATTTAGCGTCCAAGCCATTTTTACTTCATAATTCTCGACTTTCTTCCCACGCCTACGAGACTTCTTAAATTTTGACTTTCGTCCTGTGCCGTCGCTTATTATCGCGATTTGCTACGAGCCCCCGCCGTTTTATTTCTTTAATGTCTACGTTTCTGCTTTATAAATGTTGTATGTTGGTATTGTACAGATAGCTATTCGTGTCATTTCGTCTTTTCGCAGTAATAAGCGAGGGCGCGGGACGAAAGTCGAGATTTAAGTTAAACGACGGGGGCGCGGAGCGAAAACACAAAAATTAGTATGGACGCAGGGAGAATTTCGAAAATTCAGATGTTAATAGGGCGGGGACGCGGAGCAGAAACAAGCTAATTAGCGCTCTGAAATGTCATGTTTTCGTGCCACGCCCCTGCCAATTTATTTCTCTAAATCTCGGCTTTTCTGCTATTATTGTATTTTCGGCCCGCATCCACGCTAATAAATGAATTTTCGCCCAGTGCCTTCGACATTTTGAGTTCTTGATTCTCGTGTTTTCTCTCAATTGGGTCGCAATGCGAAAATGATACTTTCTCAATTTCTTACCTATACCTTTATACATGTACATCCCCGAATTACACAGCTATTAAAGCATGTTTACACCACCTGTTAAGACGATAAACTGTTTTGAGTTTTAGACTCTGACCAGACAGCTTTTACTTTATGAATAAAATTATAGTAAAACAAAATTATTTTTACTCACATTGCATGGTTCGCCACATCAACATAGCTGTGTATATGAACACTTTTGATGCAAACATTGTCTTTAAAAACTGATTCGACACAGAAGTTTGTATATTAATTTCTTTTTTAATTCTATTACCTAATTCATACCAATGTCTTGCCACAAAAATAAACAGCTAAGCATGTATTTAGCGGTATTCACACACTAGCCCCTATCTTTAAATGATACATGAGCTTCCATATATGCTCCAAGTAGCATCAGATTTGTTTTAATAAAATTGTGCACCCATCCTATATGATAAACTTACAGATCTAGTTGTTTGCTTATTGCAAGAGATCGATACATTCAACATTTAGATCTACAGCCAATCATGACAAAGTTACTGGTATAAGTAATTCACCTGTGAAACTCTTTCCGGTTTTAAACATATTTCTATAATATGAAAATAGGCAAAACCTATATCCGGCGAAAGCATAACAGTAATTTATTTTAAAAAATGTTACGAATTTTCAGGGCCCAGGGGTCGCAAAAACGTTTGAAGTTACGAAAATTATTGATATCGAATATCCATTGAATCATGAATCAAGGTGTTGACTGCTAAAAGAAACGTTACTTTTTATGGCGTAACAAGAAAGGGTATCAAACTTTAGGAATGTGTACATAAATAGAATCTCTTTACATTTCCAAAGTACAAACCTTTTTTGTCATTTGCAGCGGAAGTTAAAAAACGGTGCATCGTTATAAGTATGTTTTCGTATCGTAAAGGTGCGGACAATTTGAAATCTTCCATGGGTAATCACAAATCACATAATTAATTGCTTTCAGTATTCAAGTAAATACTCGAACATTAGTTTACCTATGGTCGGGCTTCGCGCCCTTCGTTCTTCCGCCCGTATTACTGTGCATCAAGTCCTTTGTTAAACATTAATTGCATATTCCTATGCGTTTTCTATCTATTTATGGTTTTGTAAAGATGTTTTACGTAACATTTACGATTTAACAACCATCATACGATGTGCATTGACCTTAATACTAAAGTGCTTTATTCAAGAACGTTTGTTACAACTAATGCAATAACTTTAAATTGATATTCTGCTTTTAAATTATACATAAAGACGTTATTGATCACCACTAGGTTGAGCTTTACCCAGCCACTTGTACGGCAGAATCTATCCAAGGCAATATCTGACCTAAAATCTATATAAGTTCAATTAAATATATGCAGTCTCATTTTATACTTTGAAACACATCAATATTTCAAACAATAAAGAAAGCAAAGTTCAGCAATCCGCACGCTACCTGTCTCTATAGAGCACAAACATACTATTTCATCAGTTATTTCAGTCAATCACTGTGCCACAAAACCTATTTTGAAACAAAACAGTTTTGAAATCAATTGGGAAAAATGTGTAGAAAGGAAATCACGTATAAGACATATTGTGCCACGTCACTACAAGTTTCATTAGCTACAAAAAAACGTAGCCCTATTACTGATACAATCTATGAAAGGTTGCTGAGTCTAATATGAAAGTGTTGATCCTTTCGACCATAGTGCTTACAAAATGTTATAGTAAATTATTTAATATGTCTACGGTAACTGTTTATTCAACTTCTGTCAGTCCTTTTTGGAATCAAATTTTGTGTTGTCTCTGTGTGCAAAGATCAACAGTTACTGTTTTTTTATTAAAATTTATGAGTGTTCTTTGTTGCTGGTCTTTTGAATTAGATTAACTTTGACGTTATATAAAATTCTGCTCCATTCATAATGAATGTGACTATAGCGTTATATATTAATATTAATACCTTTGGAAGTTTAGATTATTCTTTTCTTTCGCAAAGGTGAAAAAGTATCCCCTCTCTACCAGTAAAACTATTACAACATTTCTTCTATTTTTGGAAACCGGGACTATTGCAATAAATGATTTTATACTTTTCATAACCCCATGTTGTATTGTAAATAATACCTGAGTGAAATATTTATATTTATACTAATTTATTTATTCTCGATTGCGAAACAAGTAATTACAACTTAGATCAATCACTCTCCAGACTCATTCCAGATAGAATAAACATCGAAGACAGAGAGGCAATGTGGAATTATTTGTGTCTTGCCTAAGGACACTACCGACATAGCTATGGTAGGGATTGAACCCGGGGCCCTTCGTGCTCCCACTGCGCCACGGCGGCTTTATCTGGTTGAAATAAAAAATATGATATGTTTTGTTCTGTTCTGTTCTGTTCTGTTAAATAAAGTAGTGGCTTTAACGTTATAAAAACTTATGCTCAATTTATCTAGAGGGTGACTTAAACATTATAAAATTTGAATGTAAAGTATGTAACGTAATACACGATTTTACTCAATTTATCTAGTTTATTTTACTTAATGCACAATTCTACATTGTATAAGACAACCAAAAGATATCCGCCTGCAAGCTAGATAATTATGAAAGATAATTAACCCACTTGTTGCAAAATGTGTTGCTTAAATTGGCCTGTGAAATTACGATCTAGGATATGACGTGCATGCCAATCCTTACTCAATCGCCACATTTCTTCTTCGAGGCTACGCTGTCATAACTTCACAAAGCACACACAAACCCGGTATTGTCCAAAGCACACCCATCACCGCGATTTTGCGCGTACTGTAATTATTGCGAGTTTGATTAAATATTCTGTAATGTTCACTTTTTAAGTGTATGTCCCTAAAACCTTTGTAGCAAACACAAGAAGTGTGCCCTCACACGTAACACATGTTTCGTAAGATAAGAACCTCATATCTCACAAGTTCACGAATAGTGTCAGACATCTGTGACGAGACGATATAAAAAAACAGATAGAGAACACTCTAGACACCAGAGTTTTTTAATTCTCAAATGCGTTTACTCTGAAGATATGGAATACTTCGGTAAGTAACGAAACTGCTTTAACAAAAACATAAATACTACTCCATGGCCGATCCGTTAAAGATGCTGATTGATTCTCACTACTGTAATTGATTTCATGTGTTTTAGCCATGCTACTAACCTGACTCATTAGAAATATTGTTTTGACAAATTATTATTCCTTTTTGAATATTGCAAGTTCCACTATAATGATGCAACTCAAACAGCGCGTTCTTGTGTCAGTAAATTGGCAGTTTCTTATAGATTTTGGGACGTTATTTTCCGTCTTTATACAACTACAATACTGGATTCTCAACCACAAGTAGAATAGGGGTAAAATTCGGTCACAGGGTCAAATCATAGAAAAACCTTGTTTACATTTCTTTATGCAATAGCGGTTGCATTTTAAACTTAATCTTCATGAAACGTGGTAAGTATGATTGCATTGATAAAATCTAGGTCAGGTTCGAATACGGGTCATCTGGGGTCAAAAAAGGTCAGCTACTTAAAAACCTTGTGTATGCCAAACAGGTGACATTTACAACCGAACCATCATGTAAATTGGTCAAAAAGGTTTGTCTTGTCAAGGTCAAACAGAATGTTTG
The DNA here is from genome assembly GCA_022818135.1 of Saxidomus purpurata. Lineage (NCBI taxonomy): Eukaryota > Metazoa > Mollusca > Bivalvia > Venerida > Veneridae > Saxidomus > Saxidomus purpurata. Next base: position 39,599,501 of record JAFMSR010000009.1, on the reverse strand, counting down.
TGTTTATGATATATAGTTTCGGGTTGAAGTTTGGTCACATATTGTCATAAGCAGGTCGATGGTGAGCGATATAGGGCCATCTTGACCCTCTTGTTTGAATAAGTAGGAGTATTTGATTGGAACAGGAAGTAAGGTAAACTGTAAATACAGAAACAAGGCATGGATTTGAGGTGCATGAAGAAAGAGCAAATAATAAAAATATTTTGGGAGAAAATAGTTGTAAATTGTTTTTCGCTTCGATGTACTTTAATCTTTTTTTACTTCGAATAGGTTATTTTTTCAGATTACTTTTGGTCCTTCCTATGGTATATCTAAATACAAAGCCGAGTAGTGAGTATAGATTGTATTATCAAATTAACACTGTTACATTGTACACTGTTAGCATTGCTTAACTTCATTCATCAGCAATCTTTGAAAAGATATCATTATTTTAGTAAATTCAACTACTCTATGTTACTAATATGTTAAAATTCCATAAAAGGAAAACAATTGTATTAAAATAAACAAAATGATTTTTATTTAATATATATGAACAAAAACTTGATTTCATAATCAGCTTGTACTCTTAATATATGCTCCTGGTTGATTCATATCAAATTGTTTCTAATTAATGATATTTGTTTTATTTAGTTGCACTAAATTGCTACTCCTGCCAGCAAATTGATGATCCGCTCATCTGTAACTCCACGCTGTCTTGCTCAAACAATGAGGTAAGAACACATGCTAACACTGTATTACTACTATTTCCATAAAATCATAATCTCAAATTCTTCGTTTTTTAAAAGGCAGTCCATCTTATTATGTGTTTGTTTTGACTCGTTGTCAGCTACGGAATGATAACTTTATAAATACGTTTTATGGAAGTAAATACGACTATTATATACAGGAAAACTAATGTATGTAACTTCCATTTTATATTTCAAATTTGTTCCCCCAATGGCACGGGTTTTTCAATGCCATAATGCATATTATACTTTTTTAATCAAAATTACATTTCAAACATGCAGTAATCGGACAAATTTAACAGAAGATTGAAAATACACTAAATATTGAACATGTTCAAAAGTGTTAGAGATCAACCGTGCATAAATAAACAAAAAAATCTACGAGCCCATCTCATGAAGGAACAAAACTTCTTAGACAGAATTACTTGAAACCGAACGTAGTATGAATATCATTAGTTATTTAGTATGGCCTACGGATTTCTCTGAATTAAATGAACATTTTAATTAGCTCTATAAAATGTTTGTCAGTTTGTAAATCTAAAAATGTGCAAAATTATTCCATTCAATGTTATATTCCAGGTATGTTTTCTTGATGTACAAGGCGGAAAATACACGATGGGTCGTGCTAGTAATCAGGTAATAACTATGCTGTGTTAGAAATGTTTGCTTATCAATGTAATAGATAGTACTTTTATATACACTTCTATGATTTGTTCTGTTTTATCTACATATAATTTATTGATAGCATATTTTGAACTTCATATATTTGCAAATAAGAAGAAAATGCTTGCCAAAAAATAACATCATCTGTTAACCGGGGAAGATTCAACTAATTATTGGCCTAAACTCAACCTTTACGACTCGTCATCAAATGAAAATGGTTTAACTCGTTCAAAGATAACTTTAACAATTAAACACATGTACAATGTATCAGAAGCCAATTTAACTAAGCTTCTATGTATTACATTTTTTCAAAACATATCGAATGTAGTAGCAGGACTTGGCAACTTTATGCGCTTTTGTATCGCGAAAATAAGATAATCATGAAATCACAACTTTGTTGTATTGTTGTTGTTTTATCATCAATAAATTCAGCGTTGTGGTGGAGATGCTGCACCCGGTCTTGTTGGGCGAAATCTTGTCGAACGGCAATCCTCGGCTAACTGCATTTAATGTTGCTCTACAGACGGATGCAACCCCAGTTTATGCAACCATCTTAAACGTAAGCCAATTACGTTATATTTCACACATATGCACATCTAAGTCTTTACTTGGGCTATTTTCCGCTTAAACTTCGATGTTTTGTTAATCTTACTTAACAACATATATTAACCGTCTGTTATTGTATATCTAGCTCGTTAAAGTTTACTTTTAGGACACTTATATCTACTTTGCCGAAAGCAACTTATATAAAAACGATTATTTATATAACTATATTTTGAAATATATATGCACATTCTGGGAAAGTGTGTTTTACTGCAAAGTGTAGCTGCATTTAAAGTTTAAGAGAAAAGCTTTTAGAAAAAAAGGGGTCTGCCACATTATACCGGTTCCCAAATCTCAGCAGGTTCCAAGGTGTTGGTGTAGTCACACGTTGTGCCGGTTGTGTCCATTGTTATCATATTATTAATGCAATAACTGAATCAAGTTCAACTTTTAAACTGTAACCAGCAGCGGTACTTGTCTTTCCGCACTATGAAAATATGTTGAATTGTTTTCTATTGTCGTTTGTTTGTTTATCAATTATCAATTATTGCGGTATCTTACAGCGACCAAATGTATTGATGACAAATCCATGGATTGTGCAAAGATGAATTCATTGTTCCATATATACCAAGACATTCATCAAGCTGGTCTCGTTTGTCCAAGCTTTTGTAATTTGTGTACGATGGGTAAGTATACAAGATTACGAGATTAATATAAAATGACTAAACAAACAAATAAGGTATAAATGCCATATTCATTGAAAACTATTTATCCAAACATGATCAGGAGTAGCTACATGTACCGTACATGATCCGAGAATTATAAAACAATATGAAGGAAACAAATCACAAACATACGTGGAAGGTCAGCGGACATCTGCATATCTTGAATATCTGCAAAAAGAACACCATATCTTGTCCGAAACTAGAATTGTCATATTGGAGGTGTAGAGATGGTATATTAAGGATTAAATATTCAGCAGTTGTTATAAAATGTATCATTCATCAACTGAATACCAAGTCAATTAAAATGTAATGTACAATTGTTTGACCTTTTCAATCATTCAGTGCATAATTCATAATACATTTCAAAATACTGAATAATGGTCAATTAACAGCTGAAACACAAAGACTACAATGCATTACCATTCCCGTCGGTTAACGTATTTCTTGCGATGGAGATTTTGACATATAGTACACTTAAGCAAAACTAGGTCAGAACAGGCATATGAAAAGTTTTATGTATGTTGCAAATTGGGGAAATCAATTATCATTTCAGTAGTTTTTATTGACGCTTGTTTGCAATTTAAACATACAATATTGTGGTGTGAATAATTAGTTGATGGAAACTGGGCTCAATGGTCCACATGGACAAACTGTGACATGACATGTGGTAATGGCACACTTAGGCGAATGCGAACATGCACTAATCCTGCACCTGCTGATGGCGGACTAGATTGTGTCGGCAATACAAGTGAAACAAAGTATTGTCTGAAGGATCCTTGTCCTGGTGTGTGAATTTTGAAATAATTTCGTTATGAGTGACCGTTGGAGAAGAATTATAAGCCTTTAGTGAAGATAAAGACTATGGGTACGTTGACCGTTGGAGAATAATTATAAGTGAAGATAAAAACACTTCCACAAATTTCAAATAAAAATAATTTTGACAATGTCAAAAGCTAGAATTAAAATATTTTGTGTTCTAGGAAAACAGCAAAGCTTCATTGCTAAGTACATGTGTACTGAAATAGCATTATTCCAATCAAAAGTGTTAATTGTTAGTACTATTTGAATTTTGTAAGTATCGCAATTTTTCAATTGAATTGCAGTATAGAAATTGTCCATCCAAGAAACGATGAATACTTAAACTACCTGCCTGTAAATAAGTGAAATATTTTTAAAATAATTTTGTGTTTGATTAATCCAATATCGCTATAATTTTTACATTATTTACATTCGAACAGTGAAACCAATTATATGCGAAATGTGTTTGACTAATGCACAAAACACTCCATAAATTGAACTGAAATACTGGTCTACGTTTTGCATATATTATTTGCCTTTTCTCAAACTAGATTTAGCTGAAATACCGGTCTACGTTTTGCATATATTATTTGCCTTTTCTCAAACTAGATTTAGCTGAAATACCGGTCTACGTTTTGCATATATTATTTGCCTTTTCTCAAACTAGATTTAGCTGAAATACCGGTCTACGTTTTGCATATATTATTTGCCTTTTCTCAAATTAGATTTAGCTGAAATACTGGTCTACGTTTTGCAAATATTATTTGCCTTTGCTCAAACTAGATTAGCTGAAATACCGGTCTACGTTTTGCATATATTATTTGCCTTTTCTCAAAACTAGATACTTGAATAAAACTGAAAACAAATATTTGAAGATGACAAGAATGCTCAATGGAGAACGAACTATAATTCTGAATTATTATAAAATTATTCACTTTAAAATACAGTTGATTGGTTTTCACTTTAAGCGTATCGAATAGATGAGCACACTGTCCTTCGAACAGTTCTTGTGTATTCTTATCTGAAGCTTGTCTTTAACATTTACGAAAGATAAAACAATTACAGGATAGAAACTACTTCGGAATGTTATCTAAATGAAATTTGAATATCGGTCAACCGTCTCATTTAGATTCTAAATCTACATCTTCAGTTGTGATATCCTTGAATCCACGCAAACCTATGAATTTTATGTTTTATTATTTGTTATATTTGAGAGCTAATTTTTAAGTTCACGGCGGCTGGAGTGAATGGTCTGCGTGGGCAGCGTGTTCGGTGTCCTGTGGCGTGGGTAAAGAACGTCGAGAACGAACCTGTTCAAATTCATATCCAAGTATGTCTGGAGACCATTGCTTTAGTTACGCAAAAGACGATTGAATATGTTTGGCCAAGGCTTGTGTTGGTAGGTTTTGCAAAAAAACACTTGCTCTGTCTGTATGTGTGTGTGTTCAAATAAGATGTGATTCAGCTATTTCGATTCAAAACTTATATAAGTATTTCCAATGTTATCTCTTACAAAATGTTATCGAAATTAACAAAAAACAGGATAGCAATCTTTGAAAACATTTAGATGAAAGAAATGTTGTCTGCAATCAATGTAAACATTGTTCTTCCCAACTTTCTGTTTCTCCCAATAATGTATCTTCTACTGTAGAACTTATTAACTTGGATATGTGTTTGTTTTATCAGTTATAGCTTAAAGCTTATAGAAGTATTCAAATACAATGCTTTCGTTTTATCGGCTAGATGGAGGCTGGTCGGCCTGGGGTCAGTGGGGATCTTGTAGTGACAGTTGTGGAGGCGGTGTAAAAAGTCGACTGCGAACATGTACAAATCCAAAACCATCATTACTAGGTCAATATTGCGATGGTAGTCCAGAACAAGTGATGCTCTGCAACAAAAGTTCATGTCCCGGTAAGGAAATCAGTAATTTACATGTTTCCAGATATCGATGTCTTGTGATGAACCCAATATTTAGCGATTGGATATGTCGAGCGTTAAGAAATAGAAGCAGAAACTTTGGTACTGTTTTACTAACATACTTGAGCAATTGAAAGCAACGATTTCCGTAAATGTGTTCTACTAAATACCTTTTCGCAAGAAATTACAAGCGTCGTCCGTGAGTCAGGAAATTATGAATACTATGAAAGTTGTAACCTAACCTAAAAAAGCTATGCGTAAGAAATTGCGAGCATCTTGTAATGGCACCTAAAACTAAAGATCGTGATGAAAAATTAGATCGTGCACCTGCTACTAACATTATGCCAATTATAACGCGGGGTTGTCACCGTGAAGGGAGGACATGAGTGCAGCTGAAAGTAAAATTGTTCTATTGTGTTTGAACAGTTACTATCCTCACGTACTGTTCTTCCTTTCAAAATAATATTTGATTCAAATTTTCAGCAGTGGCTTTTTCAAAAATAACTTGAAAGCGATCTTGTGTATCGATGTTTTTAACTTCAAGTACGTTTGTACGTTTCGTAAGTATCCATGCATTAGTATACGTACAGGTACTTGCGTTATTGCGCAAAATATTTTTATACCCCCGAAACGAAGTTTAGGGGGGTATATAGGGGTCACCCGGTGGTTTGTCGGTCGGTCGGTCGGGCGGGCGGGCGGTCCGTTGCATTTTCCTTGTCCGGAGCATAACTTGAAAACTACTGGTTGGAATTCAATACAACTTCATACAATGGTCAAGTAAATTGAGAGAAAGTGCAGTGCATAATAACCATAACTCCATCTTGAATAATTACAGAGTTATTGCCCTTTGTTATTTTTCCTTGTCCATAGCATAACTTGAAAATTACTAGTTGGAATTCAATACAACTTCATACAATGGTCAAGCATATTGAGAGGAAGTGCAGTGCACAAGAATAATAACTCTATCTTGACGAATTACAGAGTTATTGCTCTTTGTTACTTTTCCTTGTCCGGAGCATAACTTGAAAACTACTGGTTGGAATTCAATACAATTTCATACAATGGTCTAGTACATTGAGAGAAAGTGTAGTGCACAGGAACCATAACTCTATCTTGAGTAATTACAGAGTTATTGCCCTTTGTTACTTTTCCTTGTCCGGAGCATAACTTGAAAACTGCTGGTTGGAATTCGATACAACTTCATACAATGGTCAAGCATATTGTGAGGAAGTGCAGTGCACAAAAACAATAACTCTATCTTCACTCATTACATAGTTATTGCCCTTTATTACATTTCCTTGTCCGGAGCATAATTCGAAAACTACTGGTTGGAATTCAATAAAAAATTCATACAATGGATAAGCACAATGAGAGGAAGTGCAGTGCAAAAGAACAATAACCCTATTTTGACTAATTACAGAGTTATTGCCCTTTGTTACTTTTCCTTGTCCGGAGCATAACTTGAAAACTACTGGTTGGAATTCAATACAACTTCATACAATGGTCATACACATTGAGAGAAAGTGCAGTGCAAACGAACAATAACTCTATCTTGACTTATAACAGAGTTATTGCCCTTTGTTACTTTTACTTGTCCGGAGCATAATTCGAAAACTACTGGTTGGAATTCAATACAACTTCATACAATGGTCAAACACAATAAGAGGAAGTGCAGTGTAAAAGAACCTTCACTCTATCTTAACAAATACAGAGTTATTGCCAAGAACAATATCTCTTTTTTAGTTTTTTGCAAGATATTCTGTTACTACGAACTTCCTCAGTTTATAAAGAAGTCGTTCGGGGGTATTAATCACATTTAGTGATAGGTCTAATTTTTTTACCACACGTCAGTTTATAAGTCTTTAAAAATAAGAAGGAAAAACAATAACCTTAATTACTTCGTACCTTTCTTTCTATCACTTTATCATAGCCGTTTACAGTGGTAAATACGTCCTACGTATATATTAATGAGTTAGTAGCATGCACATAAAATCGAAAAACTCCTAAATTGGTAAATTACGAACGGGGCTAGGTTACTCAAACGGCTATACAACTTACACAAAATCTACCTAAGTCAATCCGCATTTACAGAAATCGTAGCAACATGCACCTGCTTGAGAAAATCTTACTCTTAGGTAAGGTTGATTGTCATGTCGTATGTTAAGTAGGCGTTAATTTTACATGTATAACCACTATGTAACAAGTTTGAGGTTAGTTCCTGTAACTATAGATAATCTGATTGATAGTTTATGTTTGTAAGTTCTGCAAACAGGAAAAGCCAGTGGAAGGGGAGTATGGCGTAATATTTTTTTAAATTGCACGACACTACATGTAAAGCAACTATAATCGCATAATTAACTATATCTTAAAGTTTAAATTACTATTTTTTTTTTCAGATAAGAAATTTGCTTTCTTCGCAAGTGGATTACAAGGAAACGAAAGTGATCTGATTTTCCCGACTGTTCTTCATAATTATGGAAATGGTTACAGTAACATCACAGGAAAGTTCACATGTCCTATACTAGGCATTTATTACTTTTCGTCTTCTCTCACAAAGAATGAACATGTTGATTCACCATATGTTCAGTGCTTTCTACTTATAAACAATGTTATTAAGGCGGGAGTTTTCGAGAACCCGGAAACACGCGATGATGATAAAAGTGGATATTCTATGACAGTCACGGGTACATTCCACCTGGACACAAATGATACTGTCTATATTGGTCATTGTACTGGCGCTAGTTCTTTCTCGACCCATAAATGGTGGTGCTCGTTCACAGGATTTTTAGTCACAGCTGATGCTTAAATACGACCACAAGAGAGACACTTTCAGGTTTTCTTAATTCTGCCAATAATGTTTTAACATCAGTTACTAATTCAAGTTTTGTAGTTCTTTATTTAATTTCTCTTACACATTATTTACAAGTTTAATGGATCTATTTAAAATAATAACCAAAATTGCGAAAAGGATGAAAACATTTAGTACTAATCGATTATACAAATAACAAGCAATTTTGCTGGTAAGTCATATTTCTTCGTAAAAAAGTACTTCGTGTATTGTAACATCCAAATGATACAGGGACTTCAGCAATTTACAGTAAGTTTTTTTTGTTTTTGTACGTATTATCTTACAGAATACAAATCAGTAAAATGAAATAGTTGGCAATTATGTTGTTTACTTAGTTTTACCTAGTCAACTTAGTATGTCATTAATATTAAAGAGAAGAAAATAAATGGACTGGTAACAGGTCAGGGTATTATTTGGTCCACTAAACAATATTGAGCTATTTACTTTACAGTTACAGTTTCACGTATGATTACTAGATAACTAGATAATTACATGTACTGTTATGTTGTTAACACAACTCATATCTCAAATCTTAATGGTTCTCTTACGACAGAATAATGCCACCTAAGTTAGAATTTGTTAGTACATATGAATTACTTGAGGTTTCAATGTTAATTATTTATCAAGGCCAATCAGGCAACAAATTATTAATAAATTTAATATTTAACAAAATGCTAGACATCAGACAAATACAAGACAGAAGAAGTGTCAAAGGCAAATACAAGTAGTCTAGAAGTTCAAATTCTTGCCATCTATTTTTTCACCGAGGATCAGAATTCCGAGGATCAGAATTGGAATTCATACCGCTAGACAGGTCGAATGAATATTTCTTTTAGGCCATGACTTTATCATCAAACCAAAAAATAAATAAAAGTGGGAAATGTATTTATGTTTTGTTAAAAGAGGTTACGACCCAACTGTTTTGAGACACACCGCATGTTTGGTGTTCAACCCGTTTACAGTTGGACGCTATGCTTCCCTCTTTGATTGTGTCTGACGGAAGAGGGGGGACTCTGTGATGGGCAGTTTTTAAATCCCACTGGGACGAAACTGTTTTGATTTCTGTCCTCTGGCCTGTTTCGTCGGGCCCTTAAGGGGTGTTTCTCTTGGTGCTCTGCCTTCTGCAAAGGCATTGAGTACATACGTTTTTTGGTTCTCAAGGTTTGCTTTTTATATATTTATACACGAGCATTTTTGTGTTTTACATACCATGCCTTTTGTTTCCATTGCGTGTGTTAGAGATTCACCTAGCAGGGATTACTTTTATTTACACTGTCCTGTGACTTTGGAACATGGTGGGGGTAAGAGTGAGGTTGGGTGCGCACCATAAACCGGTTTAAGCTCCCCAGTGGTGTTTTTGCCACTGACCGTTCCAAGACGGGGCCCCCACTGTGTTCCTTTAATTGTTCGTTTTGTCCTCGTGTGTTTGCTTTGTATGCTAGTGTGTGCTGGTAGTGTATGTGTGTGTGTGTACATGATTGTGTGTGTGTGTCGTGTGTGTGTGTGTGTGTGTTGGTGGTGTGCACTTCTGGGTGCTGTGGGGTTCGTTTTTGGGGAGGCTGCGTTTTTGGTAAATGGCATTCCCTGTTTGATATTATTTTTGTTTTTTTGTAAGGACGTTTGGCTACTTTTTTCTCTCTAGAATGATATACATTACATATTGATATTACGGTTGAACTAGTTTTATCAAGATATAGAATGATAAATGCGACATGTATGTTTGCTTATTAAGAAAAAACATTTGGAATGGTATTCTATTCTATAAAGAAAGAAATTTTAGCTATTCATTCCCCGCAACAACATAGGGATAACGTTTTTACATTGTCCGTCCTTGATATGCTTTAGATTGTTTATAGTCTCAGCCGACCGCAGGTTTGTTTTCTTCAATGTAAACTGCCACGACTCTTTACATGCGCAGATGCAAAGGGATTTGGGTACCAGACCCAAGTTCATTACGAATTCACCCTTAGTGTTTTTACGTGCCCGGTGTATAGAACCGATACACGCGAGACTACCTCTTGGTTTCAAACTAGTTCAACTCTAGATGGTTGGGTAACACTGAAAAGCGTTTCTGAATTTCCAGTGCCCCGGCCTGGATTCGAACCGGTAGTTCAGAGCGTTAACCACTGGACCCCCGCGCCACCTTTTGTCCGTCCGTATCTTACACATAATATAAAATATTTGTAAAGCACTTGACATTAATGTATTTTTTATGATGAAACTTTTAATACTGGCACCTTGTTTCTTTAAATACTGAAGGCCGTGGAGATGCTTTTTTTGTACCCTAAAAGGAGCCGTGATTCTCTGCAGGCAAAATTAGGCAGAGTTTAAAAGATATCCATGTCGATTTATGTGCATCTCTTCTGAAATAGTTTGGTTATTGAACCTGGGTATTTCATCCATCGTCAAATCTTATGGACTGAAATATATGTGTGAGATTAGACCATCAAAAACTGTATATCTCTGACTGTATGTTTATCTGTGCTGAGATTATAGAATATCAACAATGCAATTTCAAAACTTGCATCATTTCATTAAGGTTACTTCGTTAACATAAACTGATCCGAGTACACACATAAAGAAATGAAGTAGGTACATCCTGACTTTTTAAATAATATAACAACATCCTTTCTGTCTTAATTAACATTAATTTCTCTTTTTTCTGATCAATTTGGCTATCAGCCTAAAAATATGCCAGTTTGCAACATTATTTTGTGGTCGTACTTGCAACGACTTGATGTAGTGACCAAGAGCAAAACTAGAGCGGTTTTCTTCTTCCATACATTGTCCTAGTAAATTTAATGCTGTTTCCTTATGTGTAAGACAAACTTCAAGAACAATAGATTCTGCAAGGTTTCTGAGTGCCTTTTGTTGCTTCTCTTTCAAACGCATACTACTGTATAGCTTGTATTGCATGAAATATAAGAACGGAAGCGAATCAACAACCGCCCAATCCATCCATTTTCCATCTTCTCTACTTCGATTTTGAATATCTGGTTTTGATGACCTGTAAAGTTCATATTTAAGTTCACGAGGAATACATTGCATTTCACACTGCGTGAATCTGACACAGAAGCCCGTAATATCCGTGACTGTTAGTTCATTTCCATCAATGTACTTTTGGCAGAATCCAGAGCGCAAATTCCCAGAGAAATAATCATAACAATTGCACCATGGCTCTACTGTACTTCTGTCATACTTGCATTCAGCTGCATTTAATTGTTGTTCCGTCTTGTCAAGTTGCCCGGTCATATAAAAAATAGCAGCCATTTTTAGTCTTCCAGACGAAACATCGCTATCTACACCCAGGGAGAGCCATTCCAGAGCTTCTCCTGAAACGGTCTTATTCTGCCTTATGTTACAGGAGGCCTTTATGGAACCTATTGTTGAACAGATTAATGGTGTTAGAAGTTGGCATGCCCTCTTCACAAATACGTTACCGGCTATGTAGAAAATCCGTAGGAATGATAGATAAATCATCAAATTTTCCACGACTGATTCTTTTGAACCTTGGCAAGCCAAGTTAAGTTGATGCTTGTGACTGTAACTAACGTATGTGGCTGAATGCCAGGCTAGCTCACCAGATATTATTTCACAGACCTTTCGGGGAGTCTTGGTAACTTTTCTTATCTCATCGTCTGTCAAAATATTGAATTGTCCTTGAATGTAATCAGTGACGTTTAGTTTTCTCATCAGTCTAAGACCAATGTCATCATACTGAATCATAAATAATAGCAATTCATCGATGTCTAATAGTCCATCAAGCATTTCAATTAACTGAACTTTGGTCTCATCTGAAATCCGTCCTCTCATCAAGTTGTTTCCGGGTGTAATAAAATGTGGACAGTTTCTCCTCTCGATACAAGTTCTTAAGAATAATAAGCAATGAATTAAACACAATATCAAGTTATTTTCACGCCAGTCCTTTGCATTTGTGGCGGCAATACTGTGGAACAAAACGGTTTTGCACATGAAGCTTGAAATCACCCCTTTACATTTGGGATCTATGTAAGTCTTGAGAATCATTTTCATTAAGACATAACATCTAATTTGGGTGATATTTAGGTTGAACATGAGGCACCGTTCAGCAAAAGAGGTGGATATTCGCCATTCCAGGTCCTGGTTCCTTCCGCTCTTGCTGCTCACTGGGACCACAAAGCAGCCAGAGCTTTTGCAGTATGAAAGCATTTGTTCCGTTGGCCATTTACCACTGTACTTCTGTTTAAGCCATGGTATAGATTCCGCCGGCCAAAACCGGCATGGAAAAGCCCAAACAAAGTCACGATCTTTTAAACCTGGACGCCCTTCAGTACAAAGTGAAGGACCATGACGCATTTTTGGACTATGGTTTAGCCAGCTGTGTTTGCAAACAACAATCTTCCTTTTGTATCTTTCTGATAGAATTTACTCGGTATATCCATTTCTTGTATTGGTTCAGGGACTTCTGGACTCAGGCACTGCAACAGACAATAACCAGAGGACGTTGTTTCATCTTGTACTACAAGGAGGTTATTCACGCCATATTTCCAGTCATCAATACCTTGTATAACATTGAACGTGTAATGATCAATAACAAGAGAATCTAGGTCAGAGTTGAGTTGAATTGTTGTAGTGCCTTCAGACTGACTGCCAAACTGGTGATGTGTGCAATCAAAGCCCTCAGCTTGACAATTTACGGTTTCCATAGCTTCAAACAGCAGTTTTGCTCGTCTTCTTTTCATAACCATTCTTTCATTTACTCCAATGTCATTCAAAACCTCGGACAAAGCAGTCGAGACTGCTGGCTCGTAATCCTCTGAATGGTACATTCTACAAGTAAAACAATCATATTGCGAAAAACTTGTTTCATATTATTTAAAGCGAAGTTGAGATCACGTGTTTTGGTCAACATCGTATGAAATATTTCACATTGTGTTTCAGGTTTCATGATTTCAAAACTTCTTAATACTTTATATCGAAGTTACATTTGTGAATCAGTATTATTTCAGTTAAATTCATGTGTAACAATTGAACAATTTGATAATCATAAATGTTAAGACATAATAAATTTCGATGCACCACTGTCTAAAATTTAAAGTATTTTGATCGACCTACAAGAAGAATACATGTAGATTATTATGCAAGGATCGTTTAAGTTGCATAATGGTACATTATTAAGTCATTTGAAGAACAAATGTATTGCTATTGTGCTATTTTGCCTTATTTAAGAATTAGTTGTCGACAATTAAATATAGTTTAAACCTTATTTTCACTACCTTTAATGCTATTCATGCATTAGTAAATAACTAAATACTGAAACGAATATGACAGCAAGTATTTCATTTCGGCTAAACATAGATCTACAACAAATAAGCGATATTTGACAAAATCAATATGTAATTTGAAACAAACCTTGAAACTTTATATATCCTCTAAAGATTGAATAATGAAATAACGAAAAATATACAACATCGTAATATAAACTTCTACCTTCTTTGACACAATTAAAACATATGCATGTGTGTATATATATATATATAGTATATAATGTGTATCGTTAAATCTCATGATAAGCGATAACCGGACGACTCTTTGTGTATAATATATCTACATAGATAAATTTACATACTGGCACTGCTTCAAATTTTATTGGGCTATCAATTTACAAGCATGTTTTTTTTAAATAATATATCATTAGCAGACAGTTTAAGATACTTGAAAGATAATTACCCGATTTACACCAATTCGTTACTGTTTGTAAATTACAGAATGGTATTTAGGCCTCAGGAAGTGTTATCTAAAATGTCTCAGTACGTCTGATGTAAGTACTATAAATAGTTTGTGAATAAAATGTGTTCAATATGATCGTGGGACAGGTGTCATTGTTAAAAATCACTGTCTTCATATAACATCAAATTTGTCGATCCCCGTTCACATCTGTAAAAAAAGATGTATTTAATACAAGATGGCACAGATCTGTTTTACAAGACACTTGTGACGTTTAATTTGTATATTGCCAATGTTACAAAAATACAAGTAAAGAATGTGTTCCATCTTGTTTTAATCATTATAAACTAATATGAGTATCTTGTTTATTAGGCTGTTCCAATGATGTTCTTTGTAAGATCAAATATTTCTACATTTCTATTTAATATTATACCTGCATGAATAAAATTTAACAGCACGGAGTTGTTCAGTTATTCTTCTTATGAGCTAACATCCAAATACTGAATCGCTTCATAGTACAAACTATTATCATTATGTAAATTTTCTCAAATATCAAATGTTTTCATTTAAAGTGCAGGTATTTAATTGTACCGCACCAGAGTCGAATGATTCATTTCGTTCGTTGGTGCTTATTTTTTTGGGGGGGCCCCTAATGGAGATTTGTTTCAGAACATCCGAGAGTGTTCAAGTGGGTGTATGGTGTGTTCATTAAACCGGACTGTAGATTCAGTTTTTTTTTGTCTCATTTTAATTGATACTGTTTTCAAAGAAGTTATATTAAAGTCGGTTTATTTCGATACCACTTTAGACTGACTTTTCTGTCATCATATAAAACCGAAAATGATACCCAAACTCACCAAAGGCAGTTACTCCCCCTACACAATCCCGGTAAATACGATGTCATTGTAAGGTGACTGTTAAGGGCTTTCTATCCGCTTAGCGTGTAACGTCAGTGGACGTAATCGTAAGTCTCGACTCGCCCTTAACAAAACATAAGAAAATCCACACTGCGCTTATGAGACTCGTTTTTTTGGCAACAAGGGGTAAAGCAAAAATGCACAAGCATTCAAATACATCTATACAAGTAACATAAATCAATATATAACTTCAGAATACATTATAAAATGAATCATCTTTTTGTTCACCCCTCTCGGCATGTCGATCCCAAACAAACATTTCCTGTCAGTAAAAATAGCAAACAGAATATAATGAATAGGATCCTATTTTCGTCATTGGAAGACTGGCCGCCCAGGAAAAACCTCCTTTCATTTTTTATTTATCATTTTCAGTGAAAAAGGGAACCTGTTTACGTAGCTAGTCACAATTAAATGACAAATGCACGAAATACATTTTTAAGCATTTCTCAGACTATTCAACTAAAAATAAGACAACGGATATGTCAACATGCCCAACAGAGTAAATACATGTACATGTCAGATAGTCCACTTTAAAATACATTTTTTAACCCGAACTTGAATTGAATGTTTAGAAAACCTTATTTGAAGTTGGCAAGATGAAAGTCTCCGTAGAAGTGACAAAGGCTATTACTCACCTTTTGTTTCACACGGTCACGTGGTATCGCACAAAACAAGTTTTGATACGTCCACGTTGAAACAAAGGTTCTCCACGTTACACGGTTTAGTGGAGAACCTTCATATTTATTTGACATTACTGACACATTACGATTACCTTCATTGCCCTCATCAAACAGACGTAACGCACTAAGCGATAAGAAAGCCATTAAGAGTCACATTTAAATGATCAGAAAGGGTGTTCCTTAGGTCTCTTTCTTGTCGCTTGGTACGTTACAGCAGCTAAATGAGGGCGATGAAATATCATAGAATACATTCATCAAATGATTAGTACTAAACCTCAGCCTTATAATAATAATGATAGTGATCACGGTAATATAACGAATCGACGTAATTGTCAAGCATTAAACAATAAGGATAACGAAAATATACAAGTTGAATATTGTATTGATAGTTTGTTACATGGATTTTATTGCAGTTTTTGTTCTGTTTTTAGTCTGCGGAAATAAATGTCTGTGGGGCTTTAACAATAGTGTTAGGTAGAATATGGAGACTTCGTTTTTTATTTGTAAATGTATATTACCAGAAAGCAATTTTTGTTTATGTCTGTGGAATTGGTTGAACACGAGCTATGAAAGTAACAAAGACAGTTTTATAAAACTTGTACATGTATCCCTGTTTCTCGTTTTCTCAGGGTTTCTCATATTCTCGTTTTTTACATTAAAGGTGTCAAAGTGGCAACTCTTTTTTATCATTTACAGAGATCTGATACAACACTGATTTGACTGAAAATTAATGAAAATATTTACATTTTACTGAAAATGCTGAAATTTCCTTATTTTTTTGTGGTGGGTTTAGTAAAAGTGCCCATATTGGTTTATTCTGCCGTCTATCATTATAATTTTTATTTCATTTGTAACATATTATGCCAAGCTATGCATCTTGGCATTATAAGTTTTTGCATTCTACAAAGTGACAATGCCCAAGACTCAAACATAAATCCCTGAGAATACGAGAAACTTCTTGATGTTCTCATTTCTGAGTATGAGGGTGGCCTCAGATACTGTTACAGTAGCAAAATTTACATAAGAAGAAAAATCATGCAATTTATGATGATGCCAACTGAAAGATGAGTATTGTTTCTATCAAATAACATGTAAATAATGTTGCTAAAATGTGTACTGTTTTATAGGTAACAAATTTACACGCTTAGCCCCCTGGGAATACGAGAAAACAGGATATTGTTTATATGTCAAACTGATATAACATTATTATCTTTAATTAGAATTTCATTAAAATCAGGATGAAGCGTGAGTGGTGAAAATAAAAGAAACCTCTGACGTCATAATATCACGTGTTCACAGTCTATTTACCCATCTCACAGAGAGAGCTTGCATATTGGTCTGTACGGCATACATTTTATAATGACTAGAGGGATATATTTCAAGAAAGTAAAATATTAGTTCAATTCATCTCGAGTAATAACAGAATACCAGTGGTTTTCAACCCTTTTATTACATTATACGAGGTAGTTTTGAAATAAAGCAACTAACATTAACAAAACATTCAGCGAATTTTATACAAAGGGTTTCTGAACCGGCACCTAAAATGCTTACTGGCATAGAATTACACACTTACATAGCATTCGCTTTGATCTATTGACGTAAGGTGTTTGCAACTATACTACATATATAATACTATCATTAAAACTGATTTGCAAAACCTGGTTTTTGAGGTCTTTGAAAAGAAACATATTTACTGTAATTCTCAGATATTTCTGATGCATTTTTGTCTGAACAATGTTTCTGAAGTAATAATTCGTTCTAAATAAAAATTATGTAAACACATGAGAACTCTGATGATTTTATGAATTAGCATTCTGAACATACCTTTTAAAGATTAACACGTTATTCACAAAAAAATAACGTTGGCCATAATTAGAATAACCAAATGAATAAACTAAGAACCGAGATTACCTTAGGGCAGTGCATGAAAATAAACTTTTAACGAAAATTGATACATTAAACTAAGGTGTTGCATCAGTAATACAACGTATTACACTAATCATGAATATCTTTTCTGACTTATACCTCATTCAAAATAGAAGACACTTATTTTGAGGGTGTATGAAGTACTAGACTGTTTTTTAATATTTTTAAAACACCACTACAAGTAACAAAATTCAATCTGCAACGCTTATTACAATAGCCACTACAAGACAAGTAAAAAAACTTATCAATTCGTAGTGGACTTTGTCCTATTTGAATGCACAAATCAAACCACAACCTATACGACAAAATAATCATTTGCAGTTTGCTTTACGGCGTCACTTTGCTTTACGGCGTCACACCAGCATCTCATACGCGTTATTATCGCGTCATATCATACACAGAATAATCGTACATCTTACTCATATCACTGATTCTTTGCACTCAACCTCTTCTAAGAAAGTTAACATTTCTTTTTCTTCGCTTTCAGCATCATGAGATTTACTCTTGTCTTCTACTTTTCCCTTGCCAGACTCATCATCCGGTGGTCTATAGAAGTATTGAGCAGCAAAGTAAAATGTCAAAGAGATGAGCTTCACTACAATCCACCAAACAAACAGTTTAACTCCCATGCTTGTCTTCTCATAAATCCAGCAACTTCCGGTTACTCCACAGATGTCTTGCCAGACATGACATGCACTGTCCATAATTGACCCAAGCATCAAAGGTCCTGGTGTTGTGCCTGAAACAGCAGGTTGAAGAATATTTTCGCTGATACAGAGTAAATATAAAATATAAATTCACAAAAGAAGCAGATTTTTTTGAAAGTGAAATTATGTCAGGGTTCGGCGACGGAGAAGATAAAATCGTTTATCGTAACGAGGCGAGCAAAACTCAAAGCAACGTGTTACTAACACTGATGAAATAAATGTCAAGGTCATGAAAAATATTGCGGAATTTTAGAAATTCAATGCGTATTTTGAAAGACAGCCTCAAATACTCGTTTCAACAAGAAGACAATTTGGCTGGAAAATGCACTTCAAAGCTGACACGAAAAATCCAAATCACCAGAACGTACATGTGCTCTGTGTTTGCAATTTCAGAGAATACTCCGCAAGGGTACCGCGCATTTTTAGCTATGGAAAACAAAATAATGACCAGCCATCACGTCAAAATCTGAAGTTATCGGATAGACAGAAGGACCACAAGAAGAGTTTCTCCTCAACTTGTGTGACCGTGCTGATAAAGAAAGACACAGAGATATTTTTCAAGTGAACCGAGTCATTTTTAATACCTTGGCTATCTATTCTCATCACAGAATACATAAAACATAAAATGCAATATTTTTCACATGCATCCCTGAAGTAAAACAGTTTCCATGTTTTCTGGTGTACCTGTGTATGTCCAATTTTAAAAGCGAAAAACAAGTTTTCAATTTAAACTTACCTAGTAGTCTTAGGAATAGCCATTGAAAGCCAATAGCTAGTGAACGCTGGTGGCCTTGCACACATCTTTAAAAGATAAAATATCGATTGTTAGAATTCTAAATATCCAAATCTTGTCACGTCCAGGAACATTCAATCTGTGAAATATTTTCAGATTTATAAGGTAGAATTATCATAAAATGATTACGTTCCTATTACTTTCCTTTAAGTCAAATTATGACAAATGTGTAAAAAAGTTTCACAATTTAATGAAATTATATACATTTACATTGTATATAGACAACACATTATTGCACATATACTAAACTTGATAAACGAAGACTCATTTCGCTTAATGACTAGTATAGTTTTAAATGGTAATTACAATAAATTCATTATTTAAATTACCCTATGCTAACACTGCTATAAAATAACGACCTTGTGTGATAAAACAGTTGTTTCCATAATTAATACATTAACACTACTTTTTATATTATAATTCAAACTATTTCGCACAAAAACGAAGCGTTACCTCATAGTAGCCGTTTGAGTAGGAGAGCACGTCATGAATGTTATAAGCATACCCACAAACAAGAGTGGAGCGACAACATACAAGAGCTTACAGTCGGACATGCATATACCCTGGAATGCTCCTACAAATGTTGTACAAATAAATTAAACAGCAAAGTTAAAGCAAAGCATTGCGCGTGAATAGAAAGATGGTTGTTAGTAATTACATATACAGTAAACTCCATTTATAACGAACTCCTTAAGATCGTTTACATTTGTTGATCTTTATATCTGGCGTTTGTTATATCCATATATTATTTGGTTTATACGAAATTGAAACAAGTTCTTACTACTAATATTAATCGCTCTCGAAACCTATTCCAGATGGAATCAACCTCGAAGAGAGGGAGAGAGAGGCGGTGTGGAAATAGCGTCTTGCCAAAGGACACTACCGACATGGCGAAGGTAATGATCGAACCCGGGGACCTTCGATCCTGAAGCGAACGCGCTACCATTGCGCCATGGCAGCTCCACATATATCTTTTCATATAAAATAAAGTGAAAAAACAATTTCGCTATATTAGGAGTCGTTATAAATCAACATATACCGTAAAAAGCAAATTAACTCTTATCATGCTACACATATTAGACTGTTGTATATGACGTTCAACATTTAGTCTGTAAAAAAGCACCCCTGCGAACAATTAATAGTACCGCCATACTGGTAAATGGACAATTTCTTTTTAGAAAACAGGCTAAGTAAAAGTTAGATATATGAAGCCGCTGAAGCAGCATATTTTCTATTTTTATTTTGTTAACAAAATAACAAACCTATAGGAGGTCCAGTTGCATTTTGAGACATGCCATCTGTTGTCATAGAAACAGTGCTTGTCCCTGGCGTTGTCATGGGAATTTCAACTTGCATCGTCTGATTCATTTTGTTCATTAAACTTGCCGCTACACAACTGCAATTCGTATACATCTGAAAACATAAACTCTTTGTTACACTCCATTACATTAACGAGGACTATTTTGCAATGTACGTATCGGAGTGGACGGGCAAATCCAATAAAACACATTACCGGCCTGAAATTCAATACTTTACACGTATTATTAAGTCATCTGATATTGAAATATTATAGTGAGAGAGAGGAAACCCTACAACACATATATTCATCATACTCCGAGATTTTAAACTTTAAAATCCATAATACTTAGTTTAAACAATATTTTATTTATCAAATATCATGTATGCAAGTACAGGTACAATATATGTTACAAAGACAAGGGATCGAGTAGTAAGCTAATAAGCTTTTTTGGAAACTCTTTCCCGTAATACTTAAAACGAATGTAAATTACAATGAGTCATATTTGACGAGCAAACCCTACATAAGACGTCATCGTGTTCTGAACTTTAAAATTGTACGCCTCATTACTTAAACAACATGTAACTGAAATGTGTCAGAGTGGTCAAGCAACCCCCCCCCCCCCCCCCAAAAAAAAAATATCATCAGGTTCTGGGCTTTACAACTTTACAAGCCATGATTTTTATATCATGAGTTAGTTGCACTGTGTCATAGTTGAGGAGCAATCTACGTCAAAGTCTTACAAAACACATCGGGCTTTCAAATTTTATATATATTGCGAAACGAAAGCGTTGTCTACAATATCAGAGATGTAGTACGTGCCTAGCCTGCATCTTTATTTCTTAATTTGATGATGCATTCTTATTCGTCTGTGTCTTGTAGACTTGAGTTGCTGGTGGATGTTGTACTTAATGGTAAGTTTGGGGACTGTTTTTTTTTCATTTAAAATTACCTTGATTGACTTACCATGAATGTGAAGCAGAGTTTAACTTATTTTTTAAAACAGTAGGATAAAATCAAAATACAACAGGGTGCATAGATAAAATATGTAAACAAATGCTGATACATCAAATCCCCATGAGGTATCAGCATCCGCTTAGTGATATAAAACCTTGTTTCTCGGAGGAAAAACACAAAGCAATATTAGAACAAATAATTAAATTGATATATCGTAAATATCGAAAGACAAATATGCGAAACTTACTTTGAAAGGACCCATTGGACCTTCCATAAACACAAACTCTCCATTACATCCTGCGTGGCAAGGGGTGAAGTAGATATTCATGTCCATACCACATACTGGATCATACATGCCGGATGCGCATGCGCACTCTGCGTTGCATTGATGATCTAATGTAACTGGACCGTTATGTGAGCTATAAACCAGGACATAAGTTTCAGGATCAAGTGTCACAGGATCACTTTAAAATTTACTGATATACTAAAATATATTTACTGGTATAAAGGATTATGATATAACCATTGTCTGTTCGCTCTGAAACAATGTTGACATGTGCCTTTCTGTTTCTGCATGACAAAGAGTTGCCAAACAGCATTTTCTTGTTTTTGCAATATCATTTAAAAAGACTACGCTATATTTAGAACATGTACCAATCGGATAAAGGTCATTTCCGCCGGAAAGACATCTGTCTAGGTAAATTAAGAGCTACCTGTAAGTGTGCTTCTGGACATTTAAGACAATAATAAAGTTTTAAAAAATGATTTCGCTTTATACGTGACTGTATTAATAATCGGAAAGTTGTTCTTTTAACTGTTCTAAAACACCAAATTTAGCAAGGTTTCATATGCTGCCGCAGGCTAATGTTAAAATTACGTGATTTAAGGAATTTACGGAAAGGAGAGGTGTTTGGTAAACACAATCTAATGTAACACATGCATGTTACTCAAGACACACGTAACAATTATCATTATTCGTAAAGTATTCGGTAGCTACCCTAAAAAATCAAATTTGTTTCTGACAGATTGTGTAAAAAGGAACAAAACCTGCATAATTATAAATACCATTGTACATGTAGTTACGGCTTTATGTTTTTAAAATAATGAATTGATTATTAAGGGAGATATTGTATAGCTTACTTTCCGGTAATGTATTCTGTCGTCACACCAGCTATACTCTGTGTAGGACATTGCAGCCAGAATACACCTCCTACCAATAAGCCAAGGAATGCTGCGATCATATTCATTCTTATTATGCCTCTACACTTTAACTTTCTTTTCTTCACAATAAATCCCCCAAGCAACATCCCTCCACCTGCCCCTGGTACCGTGATAATACCTGAAATATCACAAAATCATTTTATTGTTTGGTTACATATGCACCGTATAATTACCTAACATAACCATATCTGTGCATTACATTTAACCGTATAATTACTTAACATAACCATATTAAAGGTAACAATTTTGTGCATTACATTGGGCATCGTAAGATTACCTACCATAACCATATTTGTGTATGCCATTACAACTTATGATCACCTACCATACACATATTACTGTATAATATTGTACCGTATGATAACCTAACATAACCGTAATCGTGCATTACATTGTACCGTATGATCACTTATAAATACAACACGGCTGCTATGATATATACAACGTAGTCGTGCATTACATTGTACCGTATGATCACTTATAAATACAACAGTAGTTGTGCATTACATTGTACCGTATGATCACTTATAAATACAACAATAGTTGTGCATTACATTGTACCGTATGATCACCTATATACAATGTATACAACAATAGTTGTGCATTACATTGTACCGGATGGTCACCTATTTATACAACAATAGCTGTGCATTACATTGTACCGAATGATTACCTAACATAACCAAATATGTGTACTTCATTGTTCTGTATGATTACCTAAAACATAAAGCATATTGTGTATGACCGTTGGTATACATTGTATTTTAATTATACTCCCATGTCTCTCTGAGGGTGGTCACAAGGAAATAATATGCAAGTAGCCGTTTCCATATTTATGTTTATCTATATTTTCTTTGAAGGTCCTCAAGTCAACGTGACTAAAAGGGAATCCTACAAATACAAGAAAACAAGAGCATAAAGCAAATAAAAACGTATAAAAGCAACTAAAAGCAAAAGCAAAAGCAAATTATTGCACAACAATAATTTAGGACAGACATTACTTAAGTAGAATCATGAATTACTTCAAGACAGTAACATTTATTAATTGTAAACAAGATTTGGATAAAAGGAATTTAACCAAATGTATTAATAACCAAATCAATTAATTACTGATATTGATGGACAAGCCAAGGGTATTGGGACAACGGAAAACCTGGATTTACCTGATCTGTAACATACAACTGCTTGAATCATCAAAAGATGTAGCTAGGAAAACTACATCTTTATCCTAGCTTTGTGTATGTCCAACTGTGTTAATTCAAAATCCCCCAAGCATGAGAAAGGGTAAGATGTTTGATCAGGTGTTAGAAATAAACCAATGACCAGTTCTTATGTAATGATTCCCATTACACACCATAAGTTTTTGAGAGAATATATAAATAGATGTCACCTGATACTATATGACCACATGACTGAGTTGTCACATTTCATGTACAACTCGTGCAAATATTATTAGGTATAAAACCACTAATAATTACCACTGTGACATGTGGATTACATTGTACTGTGTGATAACCTGTGATAAACACCATATTTTGTGTACAACATTGTACCTTATGATTACATACCATAACTATATTTGTGTATTACATTGTACAGTATGATTACCAATCAATATAACCATATTTAAATATAACCATATTACATTGAACCGTTTGATTACCTATAATATGACAATATTGAACCGTTTGATCACCTATAATATGACAATATTAAACCGTTTGATCACCTATAATATGACAATACTGTATGACATCTGTTCCTAATGATTACCTAACATAAGCAAATTTGTGTACTTGTTTGTACCGTATGACTACCTATAAATATCAAAGCGCTGTTGAACGCTGAAGGCCTGGGGGCTATAGATTTACTCCCCTAAAAACAACTTTTGACCTTCGTGATTTGCGCTGAACCTTACATAAAGCGCGGGTCGAAATGTGCAGAGGACGAAATTTAATATATGACACAGAATGTATGATTAACAAATATATGGGTTGCAGGGAAGTTTGTTTTATTATAAAACGTACGTTAAATGAAAAATACTCACATGGTCAACATTAAATTGTTTGAGAGACCAATAAATATAATTCGATCTGCGCTTTGTACAACTTCAAGCGATATGATCTAATGAATGATATCTTTATTTTATAAAGAAAGTTATTTTTAGGTAAATATATATGTAATCGTTCGTAAATAAGAAAGTTGTCAATGAAATCAGATCAGAAATTTGAAAATCAAACTACAAATTCTTATATCGAGCTCCGTAAATATCCGTACTTTTCCGTGATATGCATATGATTATCTTCCGTATTCAGCTAACAGCGCAGTAATTTCTAAAACAGAGACCATGAAAAAATCGTAAGCTATGTACCTTTCTGCAATCGTTCGATATGAAATCTTGAATATTGATCTGGTCTGTCTTGCACTACTTTCCCATAGTGCATTTTTTCAGTTGTTATCAGCACATAGCACAGTCTGCAGTGTTTGAAATGTGGTATGCTTACTTAGGCCTATGAGACTTTCAGTCTCCAGGCCAAAATCATATTTGTGCGTTACATTGAATCGTTTGATTACCTATAAATTTACGTGACCATTTTTGTGTATGACATTGTACCTTGTGATAACGTAACATAACCATAGTTGTGTATTACACTGTACCGTATGATACTTGAAATATAACCATTTTTGTATTGCATTGTTCGTTGTCAATTTTCCTAGCCTAACCATATTTGGGTAGAACATTGTAACTAAATATTATCTATCGTATTCTTGTGCTGTATCAAAAAGAATATGTTATGTCATTTAAACAAGAGATGAATATGTTACAGAATATTGAACAAGAACCCTGTTTGTATTAACAGCTGCCATTCATCCGCACTGTACAGTATATAGATTACATCAATGAGCGTTACTGACATATTTACACTGCTTTTTTAGTATACTTATGCACTTTAAAAACGCAACCTTTTTTATAAGTGACAGATTTTAAACAGTGAGTAAAATTGCTCTTTTTGCGATATAAACTAATGTTTCGATTGTGTTATGCTTGAATTTTGTAATGAATCTTGTTGAATAAAAACAAAGGAATGGCAAAAAACATGGTGTTCCTGAATTGTCCATATTGCACTTGCAATTACGTCACAATTCCCGACAATCCCTGGTGGCGTTTTTAATTTGTTAAGTATTTATTTGGTAAGTGCAGGCATGAATCGTCAAGCAAGCGCTTAGCATTTAGGAGTGCTGGCAACAAAAAACGCTATAATTGTATGTTGTATTCATGGTAAAGCAATGCAGGCAGAGAAAGTAGGAAATATGTCTTACCCATTACAAAGCTCGCGAAAGCAGCTGGCAAGTTAAACTTTTCTTGTAGGAATTTAGCACCAAAAGTTGCCACTCCGCTTATGATCATTCCTTCAGTGCAAGCGCTCAGTGAAAGAAACAAGAACGTTGGGTTTCTTATCTAGAATTAGAACAAAAATGCAAGCAATCTGAAAGCAAGAAATAGGACAAAATGCAAGCAATCTGTAAGCAAGGATTAGAAAACAAATACAAGCAATCTGAAAGCAAGAATCAGGAAAAAATGCAAGCAATCTGTAAGTAAGAATAAGAAAACATATGCAAGCAATTTGTAAGCAAGAATTAGGAAAAATGCAAACAATGTGCAAGCAAGAAATGAGACAGTTCTAAAGAATTACACTCAATCAAATTAGAAAAGTGCTTGTATGTGATATCATTTTAGAGGAAAACTATCAAGTTGAAAGGAAACTTTTAATACGGAAAATTAAACTTCTGCCGTAAATTAAGTAATTTTCACGAGACGAAAATTTCATGATTTATTTACGAATTTTTAACTCGCGAAAGGAGAATTCCCTAATAGCAAACCACGGAAAATTAATTTTTAAGCGAAGTGGGAAATTCGCGAAAATAGCGAAATTTAAATGACCGCAAATATTACCCACTTTACAGTATAGAGGTGATATCAGTCTGAGGACACCATTGAAAAGATCGAGATACCGTTTTTAAGAGGAAAGTGAAAATGAATATTTTTCCTTCAAAGACAAAATTAGAAAAGGAATGTACAATTTCAGGAAAAGAAACGTGCGCAAAATTGCTTAATTTATTTTAAAGTCCCAGGATCACACTGGTTTTACTTATACGTACAAATAAAACTACTGATAGGATAATGATAGAGCCATGTTCTATTCACTCTGAAGCAATGTTGACATATGCCTTTATTTCATTTTCAAGTCATTCCTTCCTAAAAAAGAGTTGCCAGAATGCCTTTTTCATTTTTTGCAATATCATTGAAAAAGATACTGTGCTATATTTCTTAAATGTACATCGATTTAAAAAACAAAGTAAGGAATGATTTTGGTACAAATATAAAACCACTTCCGCCGGTAAGACATATTTCTGGTAAAATACTGTGGATGGATGTACTTGCTATATATAATTGTGGTGCAGATCTCATGGGACTTTAATCGTTGCTGATAAAAAATTGTTAATTGGGAAACAATTAAGTTAAAAGTCTGCCTAGTAATAGCGGTATCACCAGATATAATTCTGCACCAAGATAAGTGAAATCTTTTCTAGAAAACTTAATTCGAAGAACGTGCCATTTCGAAAAAGAAATACAATGGCAAACTTTTCTGAGCGCTATGATTTTTGAAACACTTTTAAAATATGGCAATGTACTACTTATACCTGCAAAGGCTTTAAATTTCTTCAATTTCAAAGACAGTTTTTGTAAAAACTTTAAAAAGTTTAAACAAAATGTTACAAGCCATACATATTTGATTTAAAATGGCTACACCTGCAAACTGTATCAAATTTATAACGAAAAACAACTGCATCCATACAGGCAAGTGGAATAATTGAATTCAAATACGTAACTATTTGGTGTAAAATATCATGCCCTGTCATATGCTGTTTTGTATTTTGGGGTCAGTTTATGAGTAGATAATACTGTGGAGGGATGTATTGCTATACATGAATTATTTTTTTGGTTGCAGATCTCGATTTATTGCTGGCAAAAATGCTGAAAGATACTAGGAAAACATTTATCACTCCATGTACCTTTTCAATAGTTTATACACTGTAATAGTCTAAATATATTCGCGAGTTGTTTATTTCGCGATTTTTCCAATTTTTTATTTATTCGCGAGTTTTTTAATTCGCGAGCGAGCACTTTTTTTATATATAATCATTGTTTGTTTGCTATGTTAGCGAGTTTGATTAATTGATAGAACGTGGTCTTGTGTGTACATTTGTAACAATATGTATGCATGAGATTATGACGTTACAACAGCCGTTTTTTAAAAAAGGAAGAAGTTTACCAAATCAAGCATAGCTCTCGGAAATTGTCTCCAGTTCTTCCCAAAGTTTTTGTCTTGCTGCATATCGTCTGCTCCTACCTTTGTTGCTTCTGATTTCCTCTGCTGTTGTATGGCTAAGCTTCCTATGGATTGACAAGAGCTAATATGACGTAAATTGCAATAGCTAATATGACATAAATTGCAATAGTTAATATGACGTAAATTGCAATAGCTTATATGACGTAAATTGCAATAGCTAATTTGACGTAAATTTCAATAGCTAATATGATGTAAATTGCAAAAACGAATATGACGTAAATTTCAATAGCTAATATGATGTAAGTTGCAAGAGCTAATATGACGTAAATTTCAATAGCTAATATGATGTAAATTGCAAGAGCTAATATGACGTAAATTTCAATAGCTAATATGATGTAAATTGCAAGAGCTAATATGACGTAAATTTCAATAGCTAATATGATGTAAATTGCAAGAGCTAATATGACGTAAATTTCAATAGCTAATATGATGTACATTGCAAGAGCTTATATGACGTAAATTGCAATATAGTTAATATGACATAAATTGCAATAGCTAATATGACGTAAATTGCAATAGCTAATATGACGTAAATTGCAATAGTTAATATGACGTAAATTGCAATAGTTAATATGACGTAAATTGCAATAGTTAATATGACGTAAATTGCAATAGTTAATATGACGTAAATTGCAATTATAGTTAAAAATATCATAGCCAAAAAAATGTACAATTACCTGTATGCTGTTATACTTACCTATAGCCTTATATCCACAGAATCAAAAAAAAAATAACATTTGCAAATTCTTTGTTTTTTATATTATATATATCAAATGACATGTAATTGTTCTTTGAGTTTCTTTACATAAGTTCAGTTTGAGAAATATTTCTCGAAGATTGACAATACGTATTATTTTATATATCTTTAAATGACCAAGACATGACAGGCTGAATAGAACTGAATCTACTGACTGTCATCTTGGTAAAATGATATCTCTGTAATCTACATTATGCATGTTTTTGGATTTACGATACCTTTGTCTGCACGCTTGGGTATGTATTACTGTCAGATAGAAGTCTAACATTTAAGCTGCCATTTCATGCAGACGTAAGTCTAGAATTTAGAATAAAGGTGTGTGTACAGGAGTCTGGAACTTAAAAAGCGTGTATGTATACACATGCGACTTAAAAAAGTGACATAAGTCTGCTTATCCTAGGCGCACACTGCTGATTAAATCAACTCGACCGGGCCCGATCAAGCGATCAGGGACTGGTCTGACTCCCTACTCGATATTTTGTTACATGTCAGAAATAACGAGAAGGGATCGAGAAGCCGAACGCTCAAGAAGCGATCGGGAAGCGATTGATTATTGGTCGAGTACGGGTCGAGTTAATCAGGAAACGATCGTGTAGATATCGAGTTGACCGAGTGAATCGTGTAGAGATCGTGTATGTGTCGAGATGATCGGATAGAGATCGGAGTGGTTGTCGGGTTGAAGTCGTGTGGAGGAGTCATGAATGGTCGTGTGGGGTGTGTTAATCGAGTAGCGGTCGGGAAGAAGTCTTGTACAAGCCTCATCAAGCAGTTGGTCAAACTTGGTCGGGGAATTTGGGCGATCGGGACGATCGAGTTGATCTGATCGACAGAGGGAACCCAGCATTAAGTAAACTGCAATATATCTAAACATACCAGGCAGACGCTTTGGGTATCCTAAAATAGGTACAGAAATGATAAACATCACTGCCCCACTAATCAGGAAAGGGATCCACCATGCTCCCACCCATCGGGGGTCCATAGGGGTTATATCAAGTCTGGAAATAAAAAAACAGTTACATATTCTACATTCTCTCACTGTCAATATATTTTTATAAACACAATAGAACATAAAATTCAATATATTATGTCAAATAAATAAATCAATATATTCAGATTTATCCGAAAACTGTACATAATTACAAAAAGCATATATTTACCGGATAACATAAAAATAAAATGTTAATTTTTTTTTAATTAAAGTTTTATTTTAAAAAATCTGGACAGATTAAATAGACACAACCAAGAATATTTATAATGTTTTTTTTAAATAAATGTTTTATTTGCTCTTTGATAAGTTTATCAATGTATTAAAGAATGGAAATACATCCTGTCACAGACTGACATAAATACATCTAGCTCAAAGATTAATAAGTTCATGAAATGTCTAACATTTTGACTGTGTTCGGATCGAAAAGGTGACCTTACTCGCTTACATCCACTGTGTCGGCATCTGTGTATATGTTAAGAAACTGCCCTCCACCCATATAACCCGCGGCAACACCGAGTGATGCCATGCAATATATTATACCTACAATGGAAAAACGCCATTACAGAACGAAAATGAGTTTTATGATCCATGCTGATCTTATATTGATGAATTATAAAACCTAAATACTAGAACATGATTATTTATATTGTATATAATACTATTACATGGATATACTAATTATTACAACATATGAATTATAAGAAGCAGAACAGCAGCAGATGCAGCAGCACTTGCAGTAGTAGTTTAACAGTTATTATTAGCATAATTTTAATAACTAAAGCGGTAAAAATAACAATAAAAATGAAACATAGATTTTTTTTTTTTTTTTTTTTTTGATATTATCATTATTATTTTTATGTTAGACATGGTATAATGTTTCACAGAAAAAATGTGAACACTCAATTCTTTCTGTTCATGCTTTTAAGCATGTGATTTAAAAAGTAATTATTCAAAACAAAATTACCTAAGAAAAATGGCGTTTGCTCGGCTTTGCTGTTTTCGTCAATGAAACTTGTACCTAGTGTAAACATAGGCGTGGAACCAGCGCCATGCAGGGCATTTGCCAGCATGAACACGTACAAATACTTCTTTGAGGAAGATATCTCTTCCGGTTTGACACACTCCGAGGTTCCATTGCTCGGACGACACACATTTTCAAAGGAAGCGAGATCTAGAAGTTAAATTTGGAGAAATTGAACATCGCATTTTTAATTTTTATATGTAAATGTTCTTGTAAAATAGTCCGGGGTATCGTAGAGACGGTTTTCTCTAGTTGTATTCTTACAGTTTTCATAACACTCAGTTAGATATGCATTAATTGATAGATTGCGGTAATTCGTAAAATATTTACTCCCAACCCACTTACGAAAAAGCTGTTTTTTAAGATTTTGCAGGGAAATTTAGCAAAGTTTGAATACATTTTATGGTGTCGAAGTTTTAATCACTGGATTTTGTTGAAATATTTGTTAGAATGCCAAACATTTTACCCGCTACTAGTAACCGCAAGGTAGCGCAATACGTCTAAGATTAGAAGTTTATAATACATGTAATTTAATATTTAGTCTCAAAGAGTCTTTTAAACCATTACGCACTGGCTATAATTTTCTTGTCAATGTTTCCTAACGATGCTTAAAATGTAAAAATCTAATACGTGACAAGCCTTAACTCAATTTCGTCTTCTAGTGAATTATCAACCATAGGCCGTAATGGCCGGAAGAGAAAACTGACATACAGCGTGCAGCCAATAAAGAAAGTTTAAAGGCAAGTTGTATGAATGCACCAACCCGAACCTCCCTGGTGTACAAATGTAGGAGTTTAATCGGCGTAGGAATGCTAAATCGAATGTCGTGGGTTCGTATTCCATGAGTGGAATTTGATCGGGACCCCTGTAATCGCTTCTTCCGCCGGAGCAATTACTGATCAGAATCCGAGGAAGCAGTCATCCATAGTATATAAGAACTTGAAGTTACAATTGATATACTGTAAATTCGGTCATTGTCACGTGACGCGATTTGCGAGCAGACAAATGTTTTCGCGGAAGGAAAATTCACTAATGGTAAATCTATGTGAAATGAATCTTTCGCGAGATTTTTAAATCAGCGAAGTGGGAAAATCGCGAAAATAGCGAAAAATTAAATCAACGAAGTGGGAAAATCGCGAAAATAGCGAAAAATTAAATCATCACGAATATTACCAAACTTACAGTATATGAGTTAAAACTAACCTGATCCTCCGTAGTCATAGAGATCTGGTGGGAAATGAGGTAAAGAGAAGATAAACGACCCCAGTCCTAACACAATTACCCCAATCCCAATCAGCTTAGGTTTGTGCCTCTCGCTGCCATAGAAACTGATCACCAGGACCAAAAAGAAGGCAAGGAAATCGTTAGAGCTGGCGATGAGACCAGACTGCGAGCTTAGCAGATCGAAACGCTTTTCTAAGGTTGTTATGATCGCGTTGATGACGCCGTTTACAATGAACCCTTGAAATACGCTAAAGACACACACCCAGAACACGTACCATCTGATTGTGTTAAACATCTGTAGGCAACTGGAATGAAAATTTCTAAAAATTATCATACATCACAGGTGTACCATACTGCATCTGCTTGAAACTTTAAGATTTCCTAAAAAAGGGCCAGAAACTGCACAAAAATTCAAATTCTAAGCTCTTTAAGACGGTCGAAATTTAGTTGTCACACCACGGTGTGTCTTAGCCAAAGTCTTATTTCGTTTTAACGAAATGTATTTATTCGTTTTAACGAAATGTTATTTCGTTTTTACGACATCTCAGATTATATTAATTCGTAATTACGAAATACTATTTCGTAATATTATTTCGTTTTTACGAAATGTTATTTCGTTTTTACGAAATATTATTAATTACGAAAGAAAATGTATCACATGTCACTTCACGGGCACCGTACTAATCTGTTTTTATTTCTCAAGGTCAGACAAATTATAAGGACACATATGGCCGATATCTTAATGACGATTTGAATTTGAGAAATGTGATAGCCATATCAATGAGTGACACTGTTGTCTAAAATTCGTACATAAATTGATAAGGTTAAGCCTTGGGCAAACATTGTTGAGATAAAGATATTGTGGGCAGTATTTAATAATTCATAATTACTGTGCCGAAAGTAAGCTTCAAACGAAAACAGAATTGTGGACATGTGTGTAAATAGTAACGAAATCAGTAGACACAAATGTTTATGTTGTCAATCTTTCACTTTACATTTTACATTTTAAAACACTTTTATCGCCTATGAAATTCAAAATGTCGAACGCGACTTTGTATATGGCGCCGATATTTAATTGCCAGCACGGTTCCTTACCGGACACGCATTTATTACCGGACGTGTATATATTCTGTGGCATAATGAGAGTGAGAAAGAAAACAACATGTTTCTAATTTTGTTTCTGTATTGATATATGCTAAATATACTTCGGATTGTAAGTGTTTCAACTGGCAACATTCTCCAGGTTTTATTTGTTATTTGTTATAGACTAATGAAAAGTATGTTGTGACAGTTTTTACATTTTTTAAAGATATCTAAGCCAATGAAGTTTAATGAAGCGATTGACTTTTGGACTCATGAACAATTAAATACGTTGTTCTTCAAGGCACTCAGTGGCTTATTTACACTAAAATCGTTAGTAGGTTTATGACTAATGTACATATAATTGTGTTATCAGCAGGTTTTTAGATCAAAACCTGGGTCAAAACTCATTACTGGTCAAAACAAAGTCCCTTTTAACCTTATTTTTACCACAAATGGGTTCATATGAGAAATATTTATATCAAACTAGGGTGAACATAAAGTATGGTACATGTACACCGGATTGCATTTAATCCAATGAGATAACAGCATTATTCATAACTGTATAACATAAATATGTCAAAGTTCACAATATAGTATTCACACTGAGTTAAACTTATTAATTTGAAACTGACTGTGTCATTGGATTGTTTAGTGTACCTTTAATAAACGAGTTAAAAACGTGTTCCGTTAGGGCCATCGCATTCTCTCTTATGATTCAGTGGGCCATATCGCAAAACAACGATGGCGATGCGCGAAATTACAATGGAAAAACATTGCGTATCGTCATCATGACCATGACTTCGGATATTGCTATCCTTACCTCGCCATCGTGACTTGGCGTATCGCCATTGTGATATCGTAAATTACGTATCGCTATCGTCACTTTGGGTTTCGTTTCCTGTCACGTATGCGTGTACCTGTTGCTGTCAAAGATGGAACATTAGTAGAAGTCACGATGACGATACGCGATGTTTTTCCACCGTAATTTCGCTTCGCTTATCGCCATTATAGCTTCGCGCAGCGTCATCGATAATTCGCGCTGTCGCCCAATGGATTACTAGAGAGAAGGCGGTGGCCGTAACGGAACACCGTAGTCCAAATATAGAAAAGAAGCTGTGCCCGATGATTGATGAATAGTATAGACGAGCTATTTTATTATATTTTATTATATTATATTATTTCATATCATAATTACATAGTATTATACTATTACTATACTCAGTTCCAAAAGAAAGTGTGCACTTTTTTATTTTAAACATCTCCATTTTGATAAAACGTATCGGTCTGGAATTTCGAACACTACCTTTGTACACCATTTGCTATCGATTGAATGTGATGTCAATGCACATGCAATTAAGCACAAATTGCTAAAAATTTTGTTACCAAACATATATTTCTGTCCAAGTAATACATTAAATTAACAAAAACTTAAGTGCACACTTTCTTTTGGAACTGAGTATAGATAACGGATCGTGCTACATGTTGCGTCCTTGCCGAAACTCGTGCACATATTGCCCGTATAACAATGATATATCAGTACGGTATCGTGCCACGCTATAAGGATTATAACACTTGCTGCAAACGAGGGAAAATGCGCCTTTTGCAGCGAAATGTATCGTCAAAGACTAAATTTTGAGATGAAAACGTCTGCTCTTAACTTTAGAAACAAACACTTACCAAAAAACACTGACCGGTTGCTGATCGATTACGCCCTGGAATAAGCAGTTTTTGTTTGGAGCTAAATGACCTGTTCATGCAGAAGTTTTTCCGCATGCTGTTTGGACATTTGGATATGTTTAGCTTTTTCTTTTGACATGAAATGTCTGTCTGTCTTCTTCTATAAGACTTTAAACTCACAAGACACAAAGACTTAGGCTCTCTAACTTGTTTGCATATGTGATATATTCTTAAAATCATTCTGTTTTTTTCCAAATTATGAAATATTACTAAATAATTGTAATTTACTCACCCCGGCGTCCATTTTCCCCAACCATAACGCAGATTTCGTTTTTCCCATTCCGGACCATTTTTATGATTTAATTCCATTTCAGCAATCTTCTTTTCAGAACCATTATCTGATGGAATCAGTCTGGAAACAACTTTGTTGTTATTGTACCATTCATCTAGTTGACTATCAAAACCATTTCCATTTCCATTTTGTAATTTGTTTCCAGCGGTACTTACATCATACTGTTTCTTATTTCCTGGCATGTTGTACCTTTTTAATAATGTAACTGTAAATGATGTAGCCTTACTAAAATTATTAAAATATAAAAATTTAATTAGATATTCCTGTAATTATGTTATTCATCTATGTTGTAGTATCTGCGGCCATTCACACGAAGTAGGCCACTAATCGAGAGATACACTTGTTCGTTTGTTTGCTAGTACGTGTGGTCAAAACCAAGCGACTGATAACAGCCCAAACGCGGCTAAAAGTAACAAGTTTGCAATGCCTATCAAACCTTTAACATATGCAATAATCAAACTTAAAGTTGGACCTTTATAAACCTTCAAAATCACTAAAACATCATGGTGAAGTAAGATGCTTTAGTTTATTTTATTGTGCTCTTTGTATATACAGATTATGTGAAATTACGGCAAAACGCTTAATATATTTTAAACAAAGACAAAAAAGGGTTGAGCCAAAAGTTCTTGCAACATTATCGAGGGCACTTCCCTTAGTAAAATGTATCTTAAATGACAGCTGTTACAAAATTGTCAAATGGCACATACAGTACCTATCCGTTGGTGATAAAGGGTAAGTAATTAAAGTGGAGAGAGAGAGAGAGAGAGAGAGGGAGGGGGGGAGAGAGAGAGAGAGGGAGAGAGAGAGGGGGAGGGAGGGGGAGAGTGATGTATGTCCTTACTCTGCCAAAGAAGCAGTGTCATACAGCTTACGGATCAATTAATATAAATATAAATTAATTCTACATAGCAGTTATTAGTTATCTGTCAACTTTAAATCGGTTAGAGTTTTTATGAAGTGTGGTACTGGTACGAAGATAACATTGTTTTCTTCGACAGTTAATTGTTCTTTCCCAAAAAGTAACTTGTTTCTGCTTAATAGATGAAAGGCTCGGGTCGTAGTAAACAGTTGAATACGATGTCGGGAGTACCGTCTGCATTTAAAGAAAAAAAGTGTTCACCATTTTCTGATTCTTGGTCGCATTCACATATTGGATTATCCCGAAGAGTGTTTCTGAATAAGTCGTCATTTAAGTTACTACAGTTGTTTCGCAGTCTAGCGTGATATACAGAATACATGTATGTCCGTTTCCCAGTCGTGTAATATTCTGGGACATCAGGTGGCTTATAAAGAGTTTGTAATTTATTTTTGAATACAAGGAGCGATGATAAGTTTCTCATGTCGAAGTCTAGTGTATTCCACAGAGAAGTAGCTGACGGTATAAACGAATTTGAGAAAATCTGTGTTTGACGTGACATCGTTACGTAATCTTTTCTATTTCTTAAAGAATATGTATTAGATTCTGCTACAGTATTGGAAAAATAGAAGCTATGAAATCAGGCAAGAGGCCATATTTCGCTTTATATACTGTGGATAGCATTTGCATTTTACGTCGATTTTAGTGAAAACCATCCTATTTCTTTCAAAAGACGTGCAATAGAAACCGACCTAGTAAGACCCGTGACGATACGTGCTGCTTCGTATTGGAGTTTTTCGAGCGATTCCTTTTCGTACTCGGTGCAACCCGCCCATACCGTTCAAGCATATTTTAAAATTGGTCTCATATACATGTATGAGATATATATATATCTGATTAAGAGTTTCACGTCTGAGTTTAAACTTAAGGGGTCTCATACTTCCAAGTATTTTTGATGCTGGCTTCAGTATAATTATTATTAATGTGCTCGTGCTATTTTCCATTTTCACTGAAGGTAAGACCAAGGTGTGTATGATGCTCAACGAAATTCAAAGTATTATTATCTAAAAGCAGTTCCTAGGGACAAAAATAAGACTTCAGTTTTGTTTGGATTGAAGTTTACGAGCCATTATTTTGACCAATTGGTGATAGTGTGTAAGTCATGATTCGACGTTTGTTCCATATATTCTATATTACTACTTGATAGAGCTAAGGAACTGTCGTCAGCGAATAAGCGTGTAATACTAAGCAGGTTGTCTGCCAAAGTACAGAGCCCTGGGGCACACCTGTTGTCAATGACTTTGTTTCAGAAAAAGAAGAACGCACACGAACTTTCTGAATACGATTTTGGAGATAGTCAGATAGCCATTTATGTATGTTACCTCTTATTCCGTTTTGTTTTAATTTATATAGAAGTCCTTTCACCAAAATTTGAGAGCGGGAAGCTTTAATGTCTTTCTCAAAATTATGATGATCATTTTGAACGGTTAGACCACTTTACATTTAATTTATTTGCAAAATCTTTAAAATAGTAATTCCGAACTGTCTTTATTTTGCTTTCAATGCAAAATGATCCTGCAAGTTTATTCAAGAACCAACTGTTTAAGAAAAGAAAAGGCGCCAAAGCAATCCACAACCAATCCAAACAAATGTTTTTTGTCCGGGAAACAGAGAGACCAGACCTCTCACATAATTTCATTACTTTAATGCAGTCTTACATAAAATTTGAAATCCAGAACGAATATTTGGGGCCTTCATTGTAAAGAGGTTTTGGTGGTTGACCAAGGCTCACATGTTTCTCACAACTACGGGCTTAAATACTACCGGTATATCAAATTATTTCAAGCCAAGACGCTATCTCACAACTTTCTGGATGGTCGTAGGTTCAATTGAGTTTCTGATCCGTGGTCAATTTGTGCCCTTTTTGCACCTGGGGACATTGTTTAAACCATTGGTTACTAATACAGTTAATCTGTATATAACGAACTCCTTGGGACCATTTAAATGTGTTCCTTATATCCGGAGAATGTTATATCCGTATAGCATTTTCGTATATAATAAGGAGTGAAAACAATCGGGCCCAGTGTGTTCCTTATATCCAGAATTTTGCTATATCCGGAGTCGTTATATACGGATTTTACTGTATTTTGGATAACGGACTGCTTCTGCTCGAAGGACTCGGATTCAACATATTACTTATATGTGTAAACGTTCAGTGCGTTCTGTTGTGACTACATAATGAATACGATGTCCTTTACTTTTGCATCTGGCAAAAGCTATTCATCTACTGACGTTGTTGTTATTATTCTTCATATTGTTGCTCTTCAATGGTTGCTGTTGTTATTGTTCATATTGTTGCACTACGACAGTTGTTGTTGTTTTTATTGATGTATAGTAACTACTGTCGTTATTGTTGATGCACTTGAACCACTGTTCTTGTTGCTGTCATTGTTCCCACTGTTCTTGTTGCTGTCATTGTCCCCACTGTTCTTGTTGCTGTCATTGTTCCCAATGTTCTTTTTGCTGTCATTGTTCACATGTTCGGATTGTTGTTGCGCTTCGCGTTTTTATCATAACTGTTGCGTAATTTCTAAATTTTCAAAAACTGTAAAATTTTATCTTAAACAAGGATTAAAACTTTCTGAATGACCCATATTTCAAAAGACTGCTTGTTTAAATTGTTGATTACAGCGACCTACAACCTTCATGCCCAAGATATTATCTTAAGCATACATATCTGTATCGCTAAGTTCAACCGGAAGTCAGCTGATAAAAATTAAATTAAATATGTCGCGGAAACCCGTTATGTTTCAGTTTTCGGTGGCATCTTTTCTTTGATGATGTAATGACACTATCGAAACAAATGCCAGTATCATTTTTTCAGATGATTACAGACAATATCAACGGTATTTCGCAGGAGGAAGTGTAAACATTGTTTATGCCTCCGCCATTTGAAGAATGGTGGAAGGGCATAAAGTCTTACTCCTGTCCGTCCTTCCGTCCGAAAAATTCCGTGCAGAATTATAGTTTCTGATCAATTTCTTTTGAAAGGTTGCATGGATTTTATTCAGATTTTACTTGTAGTTTTTAAGCAGGTTTTTTGAAAAAAAAACCTACTTATTAGAATGTGTAGGAAGTAGGCAGTAGCAGTAGCTGAGCAGTAGGAAACGTGAAGTTGGCAGTAGCAGTAGCACAGCAGTAGCAGTAGCTCAGCAGTAGCAGTAGCTCAGCAGTAGCAGTAGCAAAATTATAAAACGTGAAGTTGGCAGTAGCAGTAGTTTAGCAGTAGCAGTAGCACAGCAGTAGCAGTAGATCAGCAGTAGCAGTAGCAGTAGCTTAGCAGTAGCAGTAGCTCAGCAGTAGCAGTAGCAGTAGCACAGCAGTAGCAGTAGCTTAGCAGTAGCAGTAGCAGTAACTCAGCAGTAGCAATAACACAGCAGTAGCAGTAGCTCAGCAGTAGCAGTAGCTCAGCAGTAGCAGTAACACAGCAGTAGCAGTAGCTCAGCAGTAGCAGTAGCTCAGCAGTAGCAGTAGCAGAAGCTTATCAGTAGCAGTAGCTCAGCAGTAGCAGTAGCAGTAGATTTTCAGTTTTCTAAATCATCAGTCATCATCATTATAAATAAACGTAAATGATTTGCGTTTATAACATCAGAATGCCCGGTGCTAATAAAGTAATAACAATTTAGTATGGATATGTCCGTCTGATTTCAATGATAGTATATGTTATTGAAAATGTAAATCACTATAGTGGCATACCTTTGACTATTTCTCGAATGTCAGGGGAGCCCGGGAATAAAAGATTATTTTATGAATTACATGCTATGATGTGACATGTTAAACTGTATGAACTACATGTACATGTATATGGTTTCTAATAACATTTTGCTTAGATTTGATTGGTGCGAAAGTAATAATTTAATTAATTTAGTGTTATCTGGGAACGAGACTGTAGAGTGGACACTGTATGACTTCTTTCTTTACGTGTTGCTTTCCAATGATATTGGTAAATCCGTGTTTAATAATTACCCTTCTTTAAACTTTTCAACAGAAATCACTTATAAGATACTGTGAAAAAGAAAGTTTTTCCTAAAGTTTGTACATCGTAGGTAAGGTTGACTTGGGAAGGAGTACTTCAAGTTTAATCCACACTTCCCGTTATATGTATGTATGTGCAGGACCGAATTGTAAATTACAGGCCTTAAAAATAATAAATTTTTCCGGTGTCTACAGAAAGTGCAGAAACATTTCAGTGATGTTAGAATTGGAAGACGTACATGTTTTAACACATCTTTGTCTCTGAATGTGTAGCCTTAACACAGGTTTGTTTGTATGTTGAACATCCGCTGAAACAATGTAAAAACGTGCACAGCTTAGCTCTTTACGAAAACACCCCTTTGCTCTCTAACGTGCCGGACGGTGTAGCACTTATCTGCACGAGACTATCTCTGGGTTTCTAACCAGATCATAGTCTAGATGGGTGGCAAACACTGATCATTTTTTCTAAATGTCCATGGCGCAGGCCGGGATGTGAACCGGGAATCTCTTTATTGGTAATCCAAATCGATAACCACCGCATAACCCTATACTTTATAAATTTTATATTTTTTTCAAAACGTCGTTTAGCGGTGTTAAATATCGCTTTCATTAAAGGACGGTTCCAAAATCTTCTGTTACGAGAATATGTCTAAGTAAATGCGTTTTGTTTTTTGTTTCGAAGCAGCTTCATAAATGCATAGAATATAAATTCTATCAATTCTAAAGTTTTTTACGGACCTCTTGCAAAAATCCCAGTTTTCCGAAACATGTGCTACATGTATTGTTTTACCTTTAGTAGATATATAATTTGTGTATGAAAACGATATACACAGTCTATATGACCTTATTTTCTTTAGTACAAACACGGTCATATTTCCTTCTTACTTTAATATGAGTTACAACCTTGTTGCACTAAAGGGATTGTATTCAATGCGATGTACAAATGTAATTAATACACTGATCATGGTTCTATATCTGCTAAAGATTTGAAAGTAAACTAAGTTTGCCAGTGCTTTTAGAAAACGAAACAACAACCATGATAGGTAAATGTTCGTACATGATCGAAATCGAAAGTCTTGTATCGAATCGTTAAAATGAACAAACCACATGTACGTCAGAAAGAATTGTGCTAGTACTCGGCACTATAAGAAACCACTTTCGCGATAATTATGTAAATGTTTTAGGTTAGGTTTCAGTTAAACTTCCGTTCTTCAACACTATTTCAGTCATGTACAGGCGGACAGTTGAACTCAGCATTGTTCCTGGTAAGGACTAGAACGAGACCTTTATCCTGCGTATGGAACTGCAAACTTTCTCACAGAGTCGTGATTAGTAGCCGGGCTCGAACTCATGATCATTGTGATTACAAGTCAGCCACCTTACCGACTCGATCACGCCGCGTTTACAAGTTCATTATTTATTATGGGCCTCCCTACATATGTACTAAAAGTTCCATGTACATGCATTTGTTTCAATGGCGATGAAGAGAATGCGACTATTTACACTTGACTGTTGACATATTATTTTTTCTTCTCCACAAAATTGTTGTAGATGTAAAATTCCCGACACAAGTCATCAGTAACTAAATTATATATATTGCGTACATCTGTATTGTTGTCATCACAGCACTCGGGTCGATTGCGGCTGAGGATCAGTTGTTACACCACGGATTGATAACGCCTAAAATGTATGAGCCCTTGCATACGAACAATTGAAGAATTTGTAGCGTTATGAAATACAATGAATAATCAAGAAGTATATAATTAGAAATCAGTAATGATTGGCGAAGTTATTTATATTAAAACTTGTGGAAATAAATTATTATTGTCTGGCCATGGAACAGGGATTCCAAACATACTAAATACTATGCAACTGTTTATGATTTAAACAATGAAATGGAATATCTAATCATAAAAATGTCATTCGTTTAGTAATCGAACGAATACTCTCCACGGCTCATTTACAACGACGTCAAACTGTGATAACTACGTTCTCAGACGTCAAAATAGCGAGTTTTCTCCGATTGTAATGAAATTTTGCATAATGGTTCTCTATTATTTTGTTAGTATTTTACTTTCTTTACTTTTTTCTATTTTTTCACTTCGTTTCCTAGAACGCAACGTCGAATGTCAATGGTGTAAAATCGACGTTTTACATGCAAAATTGGTTAAAAAATGCCCTTATTGTTATTCCAAACACACCATGTGCTAGCCGCTCTCAATCTGCGAAATACGCACATATAAATTTTTAGATGTTTTTGTCGTCATTATTTCCTACGCGAAACGTTTAATACTGAAAAATCTCCCATTTTTTCACCCAAAGTTGTGACCCCCGACTCATTTTAAACGAGATTCAATCAACTTAGTAGATTTATAATAAATTTTGTACGCACGTTCGCCCAAAAACTTTCTATTTACTAGTATTAACTAAGCAACATTTACTTTAATATAACGAGTGGACAGTTAAATAGTTTATGAGTTTGATAACTCGTTCGTTGTTTTTGACACGTGCACGTAAAATTCCTACTGTGTGATAACACAGGAGGTTTATCAAAGAATGCACACAATCATGTATACAAGTCTACATGAGATGTATATATATATAGGTATGATCATTGTTATCATTAACTGTCACTTTCAACATTTTCGAAAATTTGACCGTGTTTTAAGAATCGATGATGTTATATAGATTCAAGAATATAAACATCAATCACCCATGTAAACATTACATTTTTATAATCACTCCAGACCGACTTCCGACAAGATACAGTTTAGAGTGTGAAGGTTGTGTAAAATGGTTCAATCATTGGCAGAGATTTGCATGGTGTATTCTGTGAAGTTTGAAGATTTGTTTCTGAATCATTACCATCATGAAAAAAGAGAGTTTCTGGTCCCGTGCTTATAAAACTTTATTTCGAGAACAAACTCATCTTTCAGGCCTGTAACGGACTCACATTGAGTAAACTTTTGATCACATTTTGTTTATCAGAAACCAGAGATTTTAGCTTTGAAAAGGACTATGATCCGAATACTTTTTCGTAAACACAGGCCGATGTTAGCAGCACCTTGATTTGCTATGTACCAGACATTAGTATAAGGGATTGGGTATATCCCATTACAAACGGTACTTTCCGGGCAGAAAACAAGGATCACCACTGCTATTACTATCTGATCAACCGCACAAACAAATCTCATTGGTCGCCGCGGTTGATCCACTTTCGGCAACCAATCAAAACAATTTTGCCAACTATTGACTGTAAATTTTTTCTACTTTTGACTCCAAAAAGCTCATTTCGGTATTATAGGCATGATGAGAGATATGCCGTGGTCTCATCCACGAAAATGCTCTCATGGATGGACCTTGATAAAATTCTATTCATCTTGGTGTCAACAGTTTTCTACTATTCATACTGAAGTAGAACACTCGGCTGACGGCAATCATCAGCATTTTTTGTTGGAAATGCTAATACTTGTTGTTCAATTATATTCTTTGTAATCGTCAATGAAAAGTTGCTGTTTTCTAAGATACTTGTATCAGTAACAAATCTGAACTGCGTTCTGTTATCAAGTTACAAACTTTTCATGCACCTCGTACATTTTGGCAAAGTGTCTGTTGTGTTTTACAAGACCCCCTCACACGCTATGCACATGTACAAGTCATGTATATCCGAATTTATCTACTATAAGAAATATTGTGTCGAATAATAGTCAAAAATTGATTTATCAGAAATAACGTTCTGCCTTTTATCAACATAACCCCGAAGACAAAATTATGAAAGAACTAGTTCTGGCCCATTGTGTTTGTTTGTTCGAGGTTTAACGGTCGTTTTCAGCAGTATTTCAGTTGTTTACAGGCGGGCAGTTTACCTGACCATCGTTCCTGGGAAGAACCAATATTAGACTCCGAACCCCCGTACGAAACTGACAACTTTCTCACATAAAGAGACATGGTCAGTAGGAGAGCTCGAACCCATAACCCTCAATCAGTGTCAGTACAAAAATATATATTTTGAGTTCCATCATCAAATTACAAACAGTCAATATTCAAATATGAAGATGCAATTGCTTGATTGCTCTTAAAATTACTTGATGTATTATACAGTTCGATTTCGAGGTCATGTGTGTTTTTTGTACTTTTTGAGTAGACCGCTCCAGTGCCGAGGTAAGTCGGCGGAATAAGATTTAATTTATACAGTAATTTGACAAAAGGAAATCGTGCAGCGACATTTTCTGACGGTGACTAATGCTAAATTTTCCACTGATATTCCGATACAGCAAAAGGCAACCATCGAAACATGTAATATATGTTTAGACTACAAATAATGTCGTAGATCGTACCTTTACATCTATGTGCTCGATATATTACATTTTGGCAATTGTCAAAATGTATTAGCTGCCATGAAGGTACGAGAGGTTGCGCAGTGATTTGTAACGGATATGAAAGAAATTATCAAAACATATCCGAAGGCGATTGGTTTTTAGTCAACAACAACGGAAAAGTCCGCTGTAGAATCGAAATAAAATACATACATATGTTATGTCTTACAAATTAACACCAATTCCTAAATGATATTATTAATAGGATAGAATCAATATATCACTTTTTATTGTACTGTTCATTCTACTCTAATATAAGAAACCAATTATTGGGAAAGAAATACATTTCTACATCATGGCCCAGTATGCACATCTTTGTATCATTGTAAATTGTAAATATCTACATAGAAAAAAATCAATTCTAAATGTAGCAAGTATATAAATGTAGCTCTGAAATCAAGGACGGAAAGTCTTGTAAATTTATCCTGATTCTTAGAACAATTTAATTTTGTACTTGACGAATTGCTGAATAAAAAACTGAAAACTGAAACTGATTG
This sequence comes from Saxidomus purpurata, assembly GCA_022818135.1. NCBI lineage: Eukaryota > Metazoa > Mollusca > Bivalvia > Venerida > Veneridae > Saxidomus > Saxidomus purpurata. The sequence goes on along the minus strand of JAFMSR010000009.1, from coordinate 39,554,798 downwards.
ATAAAACCAACCACAGAAAATCTCCGCTGTTAAATAGGGAAGAGTGAAAATATAAAAAATATATTATTAAATTACGTAGTTATGAACGGTCATGAAACTTATCGATAACCTGGAACATTCGGAAGTGTTTGACCAGCATTACGGAAGCAGTCGGTCATCGATTGCAGAATTAAAAGAACATAAACAAAACCTTAGAAAGCACCATTCTATACCCGTTAACCTTTTCTTCTTTCTTTTTGAAACATAACACTTACATGAACATGTACAATGATTGATTTACTCTATCCCGTTTGTTATTATACAATAAATGTTATAGTTTTTTTATAAACTGCAACGTTTTAACTTAGAACTGCCATATTTTGGGAGTTTTACTTCATATTATTGCTTATATAGTTAAAAGCTACTGCTACTGCTAAGCTACTGCTACTGCTGTGCTACTGCTACTGCTACTGCTACTGCTAAGCTACTGCTACTGCTCAGCTACTGCTACTGCTAATCTACTGCTACTGCTCAGCTACTGCTACCGTTGTGCTACTGCTACTGCTGAGCTACTGCTACTGCTGAGCTACTGCTACTGCTCAGCTACTGCTACTGCTCAGCTACTGCTACTGCTCAGCTACTGCTACTGCTCAGCTACTGCTACTGCTACTGCTAAGCTACTGCTACTGCTCAGCTACTGCTACTGCTAATCTACTGCTACTGCTCAGCTACTGCTACCGTTGTGCTACTGCTACTGCTGAGCTACTGCTACTGCTCAGCTACTGCTACTGCTCAGCTACTGCTACTGCTCAGCTACTGCTACTGTTGTGCTACTGCTACTGCTCAGCTACTGCTACTGCTGTGCTACTGCTGAGCTACTGCTACTGCTCAGCTACTGCTACTGCTACTGCTACTGCTCAGCTACTGCTACTGTTGTGCTACTGCTACTGCTACTGCTGTGCTACTGCTCAGCTACTGCTACTGCTACTGCTGTACTACTGCTACTGCTAAGCTACTGCTACTGCCAACTTCACGTTTTATGACTTTGTTACTGCTACTGCCAAGCTACTGCTACTGCCAAGCTACTGTTACTGCCAAGCTACTGCTACTGCCAAGCTACTGCTACTGCCAACTTCACATTTTATAATTTAGCTACTGCTCACTGCTACTGCTCACTGCTACTGCTAACTTCCTACACATCTTATAAGAATGGCGATGTCGTTTGTCCGGCGGGAGGGCGGGTGGGCGGGCGTCAAACATTGGTTTCCGTTGGATAACTTTAGTTAGGAGTGACCAATTGTAATGAAACTTGGTGTGTAGGTAGCGTGCGTAGAGACGCCGATTGGGATTGCATTTGGTGTCACTAGGGTCAAGGTCAAGGTCAGTGTTACTAAAAATAGAAAAACGGTTTCCGCTCAATAACTCAAGCTAGGAGTGACCAATTACAATGAAACTTGATCTGTAGGTTGCTTGCGTGGAGACGCCGCTTGGGATTGCATTTATGGTCACTAGGATCAAGGTCAAGGTCACAGTTACTAAAAATAGAAAAATGGTTTCCGCTCAGTAACTCAAGTTAGGAGTGACCAATTACAATGAAACTTGGTCTGTAGGTAGCTTGCGTGGAGACGCCGCTTGGGATTGCATTTGGGGTCACTAGGATCAAGGTCAAGGTCACTGTTACTAAAAATAGAAAAATGGTTTCCGCTCAATAACTCAAGTTACTCAAGGAGTGACTAATTGCAACCAAACGCAGTGTGTAGGTAGCTTGTGTAGAGAGGAAGCTTGGGATTGCATTAGGGGTCACTAGGTTCAAGGTCAAGGGCACTAAAAATAGAAAAATGGTTTCCGCTCAATAACTTGAGTTAGGAGTGACCAATTGTAATGAAACTTGGTGTGTAGGTAGCTTGCGTGGAGAGGAAGCTTTGGGTCACTAGGGTCAAGGTCACTAGGGTCAAGGTCACTGTAACTAAAAATAGATTTTTATTTATTTTTAGTTTTTAGATTGTTTTAAGCAAAAAAAAATTGGGGGGTCAAGGTCACTAGGGTCAAGGTCACGGTCACTGTTACTAAAATGTATTTTTTTTTAGTTTTTAAATTGTAGCAAAAAGTCAGTGTTACTAAAAATAGATTTTTATTTATTTTTAGTTTTTAGTCTTTTAAGCAAAAAAAAATTTCGGGGTCAAGGTCACTAGGGTCAAGGTCAAGGTCACTGTTACTAAAAATAGATTTATATTTATTTTTAGTTTTTAGATTGTTTTAAGCAAAAAAAAATTGGGGGGTCAAGGTCACTAGGGTCAAGGTCAAGGTCACTGTACTAAAATGTATTTTTTTTTTAGTTTTTAAATTGTAGCAAAAATAAATTTTGGGGTCAAAGTCACAAGGGTCAAGGTCAAGGGCACTATTACTAAAATAGGGGGGAGTCAAGATGACTGTTTTTTTTAATTCTACAATTTCTGCAGGCGCCGTTTAAACCTGCTTTGGCGGCATTGCCGCGTCTTCTTGTATGATCATAAGATGCAGGTCGAGTTCGATTTTGGTCACAATCTACGAATTATTACAGGAGTTATTACATGTGTTGTATGCTCACTGGTTTCAAGTCGACCTAAATCGCGCAAACGTTGCTCTCTTGAAAGCTTCATAATAACAACATACGTTGAGTATTTGTTAAAATGTTTACGGTTTTCGAAAGGACTATCCTTTTTTGGTCAAAAATTCACTAGAAATGTTTCATGTACATAAAATTGAGATACACGTGATATTCATGGTTTAGGCCGTTCCGGTTGTATATAATTCTAAAAACTCTTGCTGAAGCAAGTAGTCTCAAAATACAAATTCGCAAACAAAAAATTGAAAGTAACCTGAAACTAAAATGTAATTAAAACATTTCGAACCGTGCAGTTATATTGTTCTTATGTATAATTTGCTTACACTAGGATCGGATTTGGGTTCTTTTATATTGGAAAAATAATCGACGTCAAGACATCCTGGGCAGGGGATAGGACATTTTAATTAAATGTAGCCTGGTGCTTTAATACTAAAGAAACATGTAATCGGCGTGCAATGTCAGATATTTTCGTGTCAAAAATAAAGGTGCATGGAAATTATATAATTGATATATATTATTAGTTATACAGATTCTTGACGGTGTATACGGACTCGTATAGCCTGTTCGTGCCGATATTAGCCCGAGCCGTCAGATAACTATCTGAATTGTCAACAACGTTGTCGAAATATTGCTGTTATATTTGTAAATGACAAAAAGCCGATACCCATGGGAGCCCCCGATTCTTTTACCTTCGTATGATTCCGTACGGCGCTCGTAATCAGCCGATCTTAGTTTTTTTTCTCAGTAATTCAATAGTAGAAAGAAAAATAATCCTGTGGCTTACGGTGTTTTCGACCCGAGAGCAAAGTATAGCATGGCATTTTGTATTATTTGCAGTCACATAATAATTATTTCCGTTAAGCCGGTCCCATTTCGAATTTATTACGTCATCAGTTCAAGTCTACGTCACCGAGACAGTAATGTTTTGGCAGACATTTTTGTAGCGTGTGGACTGGATAAACACAGATTTCTTTTTAATTTAGGCTATTACTTCGGCTTTAAGTTATTGATGTGACACAAAATAAGGACAAAAAGCGTTTTATTGGAGTAGGACTTCACATTATTTCAAGACAAGTGAAATAGGACTACAGTAGTGATGCATTAACAGGATAGAAAAGGACATTTGTTTTCAGATTTTCCTCTGATCTGGCGGTATTTTATTTCGTCATTCCAGAGGTTGAATTTGTACATGAATGTCCTGTCAGCAGCCGTTAGTTGCAGAAAGGAATACCATTAATTCGAAGAGTACTTGTTAGTGTCAATGACAGTGTTTTCATTTTCAAAAAAACAATATTCCACTGCCACTGGGATTCATGTTCATGGTGAACTTGATCGACTGAAATGAGATCTCATGTCCGTAACCCGTTTTGACTCGGGAGAAACGAAGGTAAAGATAGCATCAATGTAAGTTTTAATGTCTATGAATTTGATTTATTTTTCCAAACGACATGTGCAGTGCTTACAAACGTCGCTGAAAAAATTGAATCGGTGGAACGGCGGCCATTTTGTTTTGAATGTAAACAATGTTTACATAGCTTCTCTAGCCAATCAGAAAAGGCAAAACCGATGAGGCTCCAAATGGGAGACGGTATATACGGGATTGCTCACGTGTATACGGTCTCATATACAGGGGCTCTTGACCAATCAGAATCTATCAAATTTATCTGCGGTATTATAAATATATATATATATTATATGCATAGATTTGATATTTTTACATATCTTATTTAAAGACTAATTAATACTTTTATATCGTTATATCGAATTCGAATGCATAGAAAAATTAATTAATTCCATTTTTAAGTATACTGTATACCGGGAAGTAACCGCTAGTGGATCTCTACCCATATTCCCGGCTCAATATTTCGTATGAAAATGTAAAATGGATATAACAAACTCCGGATACAAGGAACACATGTAAATAGTCCCAAGGAGTTCCTTATAAACGGAGTTTACTCTACACATTTTGTGGTGTATTATCAATAATATATGTAGTGAATATCATAAACATGTAAGATGTGACATAATACATCATTTTCATAAAATTAGATGGACTACATACTAGCCCAATCTTTAGCAATATCAGTATAGGTTTCCTTAAAGATGGCTCCAAAAACGTTGATATACAAATGGTCACGGAAGGACATTGACATCCGCCGACGCTCGGAAACACCTTGAGCAAGAATGGGACCTACAAAGGGCTCTAGATAAATACTGCCACTGTAAGGTAAAACGAGTTCGTCCAGAAAGTTCCTAATGAGTGACAATTCAATTTGCAAAAGTTGTTCAACATGTCCGTTATTGCTGTATTGAAAGTCAAATGTCTAAGTTATAGGAGTAATTATTTATTGTAATACCGTTATAAACCCGTTTTTACCTTCAATATCTTTTGTGCTATACAAACCAGTATAAAAAGGTCTGAACCCAAAATGCGACCATCACTACCAAGCAAGTACCTGGGAAGTGTATGGCGCACACAAAAGGTTGGTATAAACGTATTCCTCAAAGTGAAATAACGTTAAGCGCAAGGCAGGAAAGGTAAATGTACCACATACATGTATTATAAGAAGCGGTCACAAGTGCAAACTATGTATTGTGCGTCACATCACACGGCTGGTGTTGACCGAAACCAGTACAAATGATTCAGAAACAAACGTAAGTTAATGTTCACTACGGCGTTTAGATTTGAGTCGGAGCTGTCAAGGGTTCTGGGGGACACTCAAGACACAGTGACGAAGAAGACAGTACTGATATGGGCATAGAAGTGCGAGAAGTTACACATGGGCGGATTATACGCACTTTCAGGGCCATTGGAATCAAGTGAAAATATACATTGTAAACAGAGTAATTTATTTTACAAAAGTCTTTATTAATAGAAACTGACAACATATCAAGTTAAAATGACAATGTTTAGTAGAAAAAACAAACAATCTATTGAATGGAACTCGGCGTTCCAAGCTTCCTCTAGCAGCGTTGCTCGGCGTTCACAGTTAGCCGTTCAAAACATGCTCCGTCGTTCCAGTTACTAGCCATTTTTTTCTCATCTGTGCAAGTTTAAACGTTCATATCTTCGTCAATCCTGGGCTAATGAACATCATACTTTGCGGTAGTATCAAGGAGGGTTCAGACTTTAGAATAGCATGCTAAAATACTACATTATTCGAAAAAATGAAATATTATTAGGCCGTTTCCGACTGAAATTGATATTTTAAACGGTTTTGCGTTACTTTACTCGCCGTAATTGCTTGTTAGTTCAATGATATTCCAAGAAAAATACATTGGCGTGTATGTAATTCATTGCTCTCAAAGTATGTGCAGGTTACCTGTTCATAGAGACAAATAAAACTATAAAAAACAAAGAAAATTCTACACCACCTGTTCCCAAGCTAAAAATAGCTGCTCCGAATTCGAGATGCCCTCAGAATTCAAAGCCGTAGATCATCACTGTGCTACTGCGTGATATTGATTAAAGAAAGGATTGGCTATGACATCTAAAGAAGGGCAGTCCCCAAAAGACGCATCTATGACCTGAGTTACCTATACATATGACATCACCTTGACTGTGTTGACTGAGAGACCTACTTATGACGTCACAGTTACATAATTCGCAATGATGTCATAAATCCTGAAGGGCAAATTACGATAAGACGATGCGATGACACGATACGAAAATGCGATGTGAAATAGAGGATAATTGTTGGTTTCGGTGTAAGATCATGTTATAATTTCACGAGTGAGCACCAAAAGTGATATTTTCACGAGTGAAAATAACAGCTTTTGGTGTTCACGAGTGAAATTAACGTGATGTTACACCGATACCAACAATTTTTCTGTTTATTTTATGGTTAAAACTCTACTTTTATTGAGTTTGTTTCTACAAAATATCGAAAATCGCGGGAAACGTCACCAGAAACATAGCGCAAATGACGTCATTTAAACGACGTCATCGTCGCATGGTTTCCAGCATTAATTACGCTCGGTATACTTTTTGACGTAAATCCGGGTAAAAGAGCGCAAAACAGTGAAAAATAAAAATGGTAATCCACTGTTTCAAAACTGTGGATTATCGGACGGACGTGTCGATTTCTATATGCCACCCGAAGTTCCTTCAGGGGCATAAATCTATTAACAGTTTAATATATCAGATCATAAACCATTTCTAATATTACATATATAAAATAATTGAAATCATATCAGGAAATGTCAAGATTAATTATACAACAATCACCTAATGGCACCAACAGCCGGAAATGTTGAAAACATGCAGTCCATAAAGAGGCTGGGCTTATATCAGTGTATATCATATGCCAAAGCAACAAATTGACATTGAAATTATACATTGTTACTCAATATATTAAATATATGAGACTAAATATTAAAACCTACTTATAAAAATTGACATGTATCTACAAGATAAAATTAACATTTGCATGAAAACAAATTAATTTCTACAATGGGTTTAAATTGACGGCTATAGAATAATATGAAGATGTTTTACGAAATGATACAATATAAAGATGTTTTACGAAATGGTCAAACTTAAACTGAACTGATAAGTAACTACTTCATATGTTTCAAAAAAGGGGCATGTATTTCTTTCCACGGAAAGTTATAAACACAACAACAACAACAATACTTTATTCGGCATCAAATGTCATACAACATTTATAGCCGGCAGAATACATATACCAAACATATGTGATGTACTTAGTGTAAATTTCATAGCATTCAATCAAGGCAAATATACAATAGAATGTGTTTACAGAGAAATATTCAAGTACACTTGATATAATGTATAAGTGGCTTACTGTTTTCCCTCTCTTTCCTTACAATATAACACAGAATAGGTATTTCGATAAGTTATTTAGTGTTTTTTTTCTATTTTCTTTTAAGATAACAACAATTCTTACTTTTGTATTGTTGGCGAATTGCAAAAATAAGGTCTAAAATAATGTCTACGTAATGTATAATACTTCGGACAAACGAGCAAAAAGTGAAATTCGTTTTCTATTTAATTCATATCACATTGCCTACATTTTCTTTCTTCTCTCGGAATATTCAATTTTCAAAATCTGAGACGATAATTCTATATTTATTTATAATTACATGTTTTAGATATTCTTCAAATTCAAAGTCATGCTTATATAAACTGTATGTTTCAAGTCTGCTCTGGAATTGCTTATATTGGCATACCATCCTTATATATCTATTTCTAATATTCTAGTTTTTATTATATTAAAGTTAATTGAAAAAGTATCTAATTAATGAACGTGAACTGTCGTCTGCAAAGTGAGTATACTATTTCGTCCGGTCAAAAACGACTTAATTTCTTCGGTATCTCCTAGTATCCGAGTTTTTTTCCAACTACAGTCTAACCTGCATTAGCGGTCACCTGTATATAACGTGACCCTGGCGCCATTACACATGATTTACATCCGATGATGTTAATAGTTTTAAACAAAATATATACATAACAGCTTTAAAACTTAACCAGGCATTTTACGGGTATTTTGTCGTAATTAAAAGTGTAATTTGGAAAATTCAAGAACATTATGCTTTTTTACCATTCCTTGGTTTTATGCAACAGATTCATTACAAAATTCAAGCATAATTTCATTTGTAAACGTCAACAATTTTGCAAGAAGAGCAATTTCACTCACTGCTCAAAATCTATGACTATTAAAAAGTTTGCGCTTTTTTAAAAGTTGTTAAGTATATTTAATGTGTTACGCCAACACATTATTTCCGTTTTATAAAATGACTGTCTACAGCATTAAACTAGTCGGAATTATGCACCAAAGAGTGAATTAGAACTGGTCTGAATATATGCTTCTCACATTTTTCGTATTTTGTGATTATCATGAAGTGGTCTAACACCGTGAACAAAAGAGTTCTTTGGCATCGTGTTTGAAGTCTTTCCCTGTGAAACAGTACAAAAGAAAATTTAGACTGTTATTCAAGTATAGCGTCATCTCACATAGGAAGTCAAAGCTAATTATAATGTAGGGTTGTATTTTATCAAATGTTTGGTAATCAACGTCTGTATTGTGGTCATCAAAGAGCGATATTCTTCCGTCAAATTCTAGGTTACTCAACATTGTTGGAAGAATACTGATGCACTGCAGAATGCCAGCTCCTAAACTCAGTTTGGTAACTCTCATCAAAATATTTCTTCTCCGATTATTTACGGTACCAAATTTCTTTTGCCAAAGCATTCTAGCTATTATAATAACATTGCAAGTTGTTATAATTAGAAATGGAAGAACACATAGTAGATATATGTTAGATACTTCGTTCAATATTTTGATAAAATCATTTTCTTTAGAATATATTGAGTAGCAGACTTTGCTGCCCATTAGTATCATATATGTACCTGTTACTAGTTTTGTACTATTGACTGCAGCCAGTACGATGAAGCAGACCAAAAATGATACTATTGCTCTTTTGGTAGACCCTTTGGTATGGAATTTGAATGGGAAACATATACTAAGCATTCTTTCGGTTGACAAACAGACAAGAATCCATGCTGAAAGCTGAGGGGCAAACTGGTAACAAAATTGTGTAACTTTGCACCATACTGTTGACCTTAAGAATTCTGTTTTGATATATGTGTTATTGTCTACTTCAGAAACCAGTTTGTAGGTTAAAGCAAAAATATCAGCTCCTGTCAGAAATTTGAAATATGTAGCACAGCTTATGTTCCGACTTCTGTTTCCTCTTATCCAAACAATCAACGACACTGTATTACCCACCAATCCAATGATGCACTGAATAATTATTACATAGAATGTGACTGTTATGCCAGTACGAGAGAAATTCGTGAATTCATTCATAAAATCTTTGAAAGCTCTAAATTCATTGAATGCAGTGTTAAAACTGTTCGTAATGTTCGCTCCAGATTCATTGAATGAAGTGTTAAAACTGTTCGTAATGTTCGCTCCAGATTCATTGAATGAAGTGTTAAAACTGTTCGTAATGTTCGCTCCAGATTCATTGAATGAAGTGTTAAAACTGTTCGTAATGTTCGCTCCAGATTCATTGAATGAAGTGTTAAAACTGTCCGTAATGTTCGCTCCAGATTCATTGAATGAAGTGTTAAAACTGTTCGACGTACTGTTAGTCATTGTGTATTTCAGCCTTGATGTTTATAAATTGAAAATGACACAAATTCTGAACACCCCGTGCATTACGTCCTTGGGAAATTATACTGGTTCACGAGAAAACTCTTTCAACATTGCTCAAGACTCCCATTAATTCATTTCATGCAACTAACAACAACACTTTGAAACAGCAATTTTCATAGTTACTATGAATTAAAAATCTTTGTAAGACTTCTCTTCACAGTGGGCAACAAGTTTTAACCAGGAAATCACTCCAGAAAATCGCTAAAAACAGTAACATTTTTCGTCGGATTTCTACATGTAATTGTAAATTAAAGTAAATATTACGACTGTCTGAGAAATCCTTTGAATATTTCTATGAGTTTTCATTGAAGTACTCCAAATGTTTTTCTCTGTTTTCTGATATTGGAATGTAATTTTATCAAGTTGTTTTCACACAAAAAGAATCATACTTGTCTGTGTTTTCCTTTGGACTTCTGTTGTCTTCCTTTGGACTTATGTTGTTTTCCTTTTCATCTCTTACAAAACTTCACTTTTTATGATCAATCCTCAAGAAACTAAAACATGTAGCATGAGCACTCAATGATGATGCTGACGATTCGCTTGAATATCTTCTCGCGATCTCGCGATCGTTTACATGTAATATTCTCCTTGTCTTTTTCGCCGTTAAGGTTTTATTTGAATCTTTTGCTAGAGTAAGAACATTTACAACGGCAACAGATAATTCCCTTTGAAATATGTGGTTAGTAAAATTCAAGTCTTTCTAACATCAAACGCACTATCGGTCTCTTGTTTGTTAATTTTTATTGTATTTTTGTCTTTAACAATAACATTTTTGTCTGCTGCTTTTTGATCCGAATAGTCTAAAATATTTGTATGTACATTTTGTATTATAATGAATCCGTATGAAACTTATTAGATGTCACTATATCAAATATAAAAAACGTGTTCAGTGTGGGAATTAAGCTTTCCCAAAGAATGTTTAGCATCTGAACATGTAAGACTGAACACGCTGTTCAAATATCTATTTTTGTACGAGATTGTATTATTTATATTACTATATAAATTGTTGTGCAATAATTGGCTATCTGAGTTGATCATCTACGGCCATTGGCGACATTTCTACACAACAAATAAACCTTATTACAAATGTTAACTTCTATTTCAAGGGGATAATTAGAACTCAAATTCTGAATAATTTTAAATATAACAATCATCTGGAATACCATAGCATGCTGATGTAAACGTTGTTTGCCATAATGTTGTCGTATGACATATTACATGTTAAAAGACAAACACGAAAGCGTATGATGTTAGTTAGTAAAGGTTAATTGAAATACAGCATTGTAGAATTTTCTGAATGTGACATTTATAAACAGCAAGTAACAGATGGTGTGTTTTGCATGGTAAATTGAATCTATTATTATGAATTGTATGCAATGACAACCAGAGTTCTGAAAACAAAGTGAGATGAAATAAATACAAACTTTTCAAACGTTTTCCAAAACAACCATTGTACAATAATAATCGGCGTTGTAAACGTCAGATTCCATTCTTCCTTCTTACGTTCGAGCGTTTTTTACGAATATTTAATTAAACATAAGGAAAGCAAGTCTCCGGGTTGTAAGCCAAGAAAGCGCAACGTGTACAGTTAATCAATCTTGTCCCGGTAATGAAGATCATATTTGGTGTATTGGGTTCAGTTAGAGCAGTAACTCCAAGTAATGTTGGAAGTCAAATTGAGCTAAGGGTAATCCCCGTCAGCGTAACAAGCCCAAGTGATGCAGACGGCATAGTTGGTCCAGACAGTTCAGCTAGCGCTAAAACTCTAAACAATATAGAAGTCTGTGTAGTGTAAAGAGTTCATTAGTGAAGCAAGTCTAGTGAGACGAGAAGTTAAGTTGACGTAGTGGTTTCAGTAAGCACTGCAATCCCAAGTGCAGGCGTGGTTAGCAAGTTTGGTGGCTTAGGTAGCCAGTTCGGTGGCTTAGGTAGCCAGTTCGGTGGCTTAGGTAGCCAGTTTTGTGGCTTAGGTAGCCAGCTCGGTGAAACAGTACGTCCAGCAAATTATTCCAGCCGGAGCAGTAATTTCAAGTAGCACAGCAAGTCAAATGTCAAGGGCTGCAACAAATCTAGTTGATGTAGCAATAACTTCATGTCCTGCTGGGAAATTAGAGGGTCCATTCGCGGATTACAAATCCAATAATAAAAGCAATTCAAAGACCTGTTTTAAAATGATATAGACACCTAAATGAGTGCACTTCTCAGTACACAACTGTCAACTGCATTAACAGTAAGATAATCTTAAAATATTTGATAGTTTCAATGCAAGGGCTTCGTTTTATAAACCGGAATAAGAACAATTGGAAAAATGAATTTTCTGTTAATTCTGCTGTTTGGTCTCACAGAAACATTGATACCTAATTTAACAAGTGACGCATTTGGTCGCAGTACATGATCTAACGGGTGTAAGAATAGTTATTCAAACAAATGCTAATAAAACATTTTGGTTAACTGCAATGCCTGATACGTCACCGTTTAATATCATAAAAATGTTTGACTGTTTTGCAAATTGTTCAGTAAATCATATCATTGTTTTTGTATAAGACAGATACTCAATTAATAAAAATTAACAATATTTGTAGATAGAATCGTCAAACATTCTACGCCAAAGAACGGTCTATCGTATTTGTATAGCATGGGACCTACGTTAGAAAGATCCACAATATTAGTTTCTTATATGAGCACGAGGTTCAGATGGAAATATCCGTCACTGAGGGTAACTGTTTTGGCGGGAACGAGGCTCTGCCGAGTTCCCGCGAAACAGTTTCCCGAAGTGACGGATATTTCCATCTGAACCAAGTATCTCATGGAAGAAACTTTTTCTTGCATACCGTCTTGCACTTTGAAATAGATATTTAAAAACAAACTTACCGAAATGATGCATTTTGATATAAAAACAAACATTCTTTAGATGTTATGTATGGGAAAGTGACGTCACATTTTTTATAACGTGACGTCACATTGTTTATAACGTTACGTCACAAGTAAGCACGTAAGTCGTCTTACACGGGGGGTGTAAGATGAGATTTTCCAGCACTGGTAAAAACTGCAGATATCCCCATCTGGTATGCAAGAAACTCAAATATTAACCTACACATAGTATTATTTTGTAAACCTTACATAAATTGAATTGTAGACTTTAACAAAACAATGGCAATTATATATAGACCTCTACAACGTATGTGTAGACCCGGACAATAGCATGTAGTTATACACGTACTTTTACAGAATCGGCAAGTGACTGGTTTTGGCCAATCAGAATAACATATTTGTGACAGGTGATATAAACAGATATGAATAATGGTATATTTGATACTGACTAACACCTTCCAACCACTTTGTGATATTGCGCTAGCTATGCATTTATAAATTGTTATTCAGTAATTATCTGTATAATTTTAACACCTGTGGGAATTGGTGACACTTTCTGCCCAAGATATAGCCTTTAGTGCAATTGTAAACAAGTATCCCATCGGGATATATTCTGGAATGAATTTCAGATGACTTTTCAATATAATTAGCAATGATAAACAACAGTAGACTGCTAACATACGCCACATGCTATCAAAAATTAACATGTTTTATGTAAACGGTCGTACTCGGCAGATCCTACTGTCACTTAGTAGCTCTCATGAAATTACTAAAATAAAGGTTAAATGACATAAAGGCTAAGTGAAATTTCAGTATTACAATAAAAACTTTGTCAGTTTTGAAAGGCTGTAAGGCTTATTACCGATTGAATTAAAGACACATTAGCACTTTATTTGTAGCTTATATATAACCAAGATACTATCTTACCGGTAACATTGGCCGTAATGTGTTCGAAAAACATTTCCAACTTGCTAAAAAATAAACCGCAAAATACTTTTCAAAAATACTGCAAAATAACAAACACTGTCGTGAAGAAGCGACAAAAATATGAGAGGAACATACGACAGCATTGTTATATACTAAATAAAACATCATTATTTTAGCCATTACTTTTTATTAAATAAAACTAAAGTATACTGGTATTTAAAGCGCTAATGGGACTTTAAGTGAGAGAACTGGGCTCTATCTTATCTACAACATGTTGCTAATGGGACTTTAATTGAGAGAACTGGACTCTATTTTATCTACAACATAATTATTGTTTATAGGACTTTAAGTGACTTTAAGTGAGAGAACTGGACTCTATTTTATCTACAAGATATTGCTAATGGGACTTTAAGTGAGAGAACTGGACTCTATTTTATCTACAACATATTGCTAATGGGACTTTAATTGAAAGAACTGGGCTCTATTTTATCTACAACATATTGCTAATGGGACTTTAATTGAGAGAACTGAGCTCTATTTTACCTACAAAATATTGCTAATGGGACTTTATGTGACAAAACTTGGCTCTATTTTATCTACAACATAATTTTTATGATCCTGATGTATTTGTGCAAATCTTTCGATCGTTAGAATCATATTATTAAATTTTGACCCCTTTGAAAATTTACCCCGTGCGATTGGGCAATGTATTTCAAAATGCTTCTTTTTTTCTGAAAAGGCTTGTCAGAATTTGAGTTTATTTGGCAAAATAAATTGTCTGAAACTAGTAGTACTAATTCAATTTAACTTACAACAATTAAGTTTTTTATGACTGTAACTTTGAAGAAACATATTATTCCAACGGAGATGAGGCCCAAGTGGTGTGGTATAATTTCCAGTTGTCCTTTTTCATTTATTTGCTTCATTTGGCGGAGGATATAAATTCACTGAATTTGCTTTTTCCATGATCACATTCTAAAAGCAAGAAAGTCTTTCAAAATCATCCAAAGTCGGAGGGAGGGGTGCGGGGCTGTATGCATCTAAAATCCGTCATTAAAAATCGGCCAAGAATACTATGTGGCATAGTTAATGTTACAGCGGGACCATTCCTAGAAAAACAAGTTTTCTTAAACGTCTTTCAGAGGCATTTCATAGAATTCCTTCCATTCCTATGTGTATAATAGAATACATAATCAATATGGGCACGTGACATTCACTTTTAACTATTAACATACGTATATAGCTATGCCTGTTCGTAAAACATATTTCACTATAATAATACACATTTAGCTATGCTTGTTCGAAAGACATATTTTACTTTTAACATACTCATATAGCTATGCATGTTCATAAGCTTTATTTTACAGACTATTTTACTTGCATATTTTTGTTTTTCATCAGTACATTAGTTAACTGTAACGACCGAAACATTACAAATGACAAATAGGACTGAAGTGTAGGTCATATACGAAACTTTGGATAGTTTGGCTGAAATAAAAGACAAATAATCAGAAAAAACAAAGCTGCGTGTAGCATCACGAACAAGTGGTTAAATTCAACCGAACACTATGACCTAAAAGATCTGTAGATATTTATATAGTTTTATTGCTTAAAAGTCTGACTTCGAGGGCGCAAAATAATCTCGACTTATTAGTGGAAGAACGTATTGTACAAGAACATAATCTATTACATGTATCTGTAACTGGTTATTTTAATTATGAATTTTTGTTTTCAACTTTCAATTACGAAAGGTTTCATGAGAGATTCAATCGGAACATCACTCGGCCTTTTCCGTAGGAATACGGAAAAGGCCGAGTGATGTTCCGATTGATGAGAGGTTTTATGAGAGATTTTATGTAGTATCACCATTGAATAATTCCAGTTTATAGAACAAACCTTTGATACATGTTTTATGCACGGATTTCCGGAATATATGGTATTGCATAGAAAGAAGAATAAAACTGTTTATGTTTTCTTGTTCTGTATTAAATGAGAAATCTCATTAGTAAACAACAAACATACATGTATATAAAACTGTCCAACAGAAGCAATACAATGTAACAATTATGACATTTCGGTGTTTGTAAACCAAACAAATATTGTAAACACTTTGAGTACTGATTAACCAATTATGACATTTCTGTGTTTGTAAACCAAACAAATATTGCAAACACTTTGAATATTGATTAACGATTAACCGAGGAAAAATATTCTTGCTATGTTAATTTCAATGATTTTTTAATGTACTATCAATACAAATGAAATTGAGCATACATTGCTTTAAATTGTAATACCAAACATCATATATTTCTGGTAAAAATAGTATATAAAATCAACAAAAACAAGTGCACACTTTCGTTTGCAACATAAAATGATATTGCAAACAATGCGAAACGCTTACTAACAACACTTATGTCGTAAAGGCAAAACATGAAAACGAAACAGAGGCAACATGAAAACGAAACAGAGGCAACATAGAAACGAAACAGAGGAAACATGCAAACGAAACAGATGCAACATGCAAACGAAACAGAGGCAACATGCAAACGAAACAGAAGAAACATGAAAACGAAACAGAGGCAACATAAAAACGAAACAGAGGCAACATAAAAACGAAACAGAAGCCACATGCAAACGAAACAGAGGAAACATGAAAACGAAACAGAGACAACATGAAAACGAAACAGAGGCAACATAAAGTCGAAACAGAGGCAACATGCACACGAAACAGAGGCAACATGTAAACGAAACAGAGGCAACATGCAAACAAAACAGAGGCAACACGAAAACTAGACAGAGGAAACATGCAAACGAAACAGAGGCAACATGCAAACAAAACAGAGGCAGCATGAAAACGAAACAGAGGCAACATGAAAACGAAAACGAAATAGAGGCAACATAGTAACCATTATTAGTGCACTATCTATTATGAAATCAAAAGTTGTAGCATAACATTTTATATGACAGATGTACATGCGTTTCCACAACATTAATTATGATGATAATGCATTTTGACAAGGGTATACGAATACATGTTGTAAAGACATTAGTTTAAAATCAGTTTCTAATTTATTCTTGGATTTGCAAAAATGGTGTCAGGCTTTAACGCAACCTCTTCCCACACCAATAAGATGTAAGACTAGTCATATCACTGGGAAAACTAATAGGTCGGACATTTTGGAATTAGTTTGAAAAAATCTTTTCATTGTTTCGGGACTTACTGTACTTAAGTTTTTAACAGCATGAACAAAACTGTTTTTTTAAATCTTTTCTGAAGTCTCTCCCTGCGAAGCAATATACAAGGAAATTTAAACTGTTGTTCAAGTACAAAGTTACTTAAGCCAGATAGTCCCAGATACGTAATTCACTGATTCCAAATATTACGATATCAATCCATTGAATTATTCCACGCTCTTGTAAGATTAACAGCATTGTTGGAAGAATAGAGATGCACTGCAAGATGCCGGCTCCTAAACTGACTTTGGTAACTCTCATTACAAGACTTCGCCTGCGGTTATTTACGACAGGCCTACCAAATATCTTCAGCCAAAGCAGTCTAAGTACGATAACGACATTGCAAGTCGTTATAATTATATATTGAGCTTATTTCGTCAAATAGCATAACTAAATCAAGTATATTTTCAGTAACATTTATTAAAGTACATTGTTTTTCATTCCCCGAAATGAAATAAAACCATTTACCATTAACTGCTGCCAGCATGACAAAGCAGATAACAAATGATACTTTAGCCCTTTTACTGGACTCTTTGGTTTGAAACCTGAATGGAAAACATATACTTAGCATCCTATCGATTGATAAGCAAACAATAATCCATGATGAAAGCTGAGGGGCAAAATAGTAACAAAACTCATTCACTTTGCACCATACTGCTGACATTAAGGACGTTGTGTTGTATTTGTATACGATTATTTGTAATATTGAAATAAGTCTGTATGTCAATGCAAAAATATCAGCTCCTGTCAGAAACTTAAAATACGTAACACAGCTTAGGTGCCGGCTTCTTTCTCCTCTTGTCCAGACAATCAACGACACTGTATTACCCATCAACCCTATAATACACTGAACAGTTACAACGCAAAGGAAAACGGTTTGTAAATAAGGAAAAATATCGTGTTCCTTAGAAAATTCAGTAACAGAATAATTAAAAATGTTGGTGCTGTTATTCATTGTGTATTTTAGGCTTACCGTTTATAAAGAATTTACTTATTCTAAATACCTCAAATAGATATAATTCCAATCCAGACAAGGATCACTGTATTTCTAAGAATCCAATTGTTTTCGTAAAGAAAAATCGTTAAAAGTACCGACTCCATTTAATAGATGAAAACCATTATGTAATGAATTACACAGCTTTGTAAAACTTGAGTCCACACACAGTAAAGAATTTGAGACCATAGTAATTTCAATCATTAGACCTTTAGAGATCACTAAACAGTGATTTCTGAGAATTGTTTTTTTTATCATTTAATTCAACATATATGATTTATGATATATACATACGCTTATTTTCATACAAAACAATATCTGATGTTAATCTCCCTTGGTAAATATGCTGATTCACACTTAACACTTCAAAACAGTATTGTAATTTAATTCAAAATGCATTTCTGAGAATTAACTTATACCTTTTCCTATAATATTTATCATGTACAATGCCCCTCACGTGTGTCCCCTGTTAACTGTTATATCTATATAGGTTTCTATTATTGTTTTCATTGATAATTTGTCGGCATTTTTTTTATTATCGTTACTATTTTTTTTTTTTACAAACAGCATTTCACTAAGAAACTATCAATATTTCAATACAATTTGCAAAATTGACAATATAAATACAAATACGTAATTGTACTGTCGTTAGCATTGTTTATACATATGACAAATAACACAAATTTCAAATATCTCTATATATGGATTTTATTCGAACCATAAATGGATCACTACCTTCATGAGAGTATTTGTCATTGTTCATTTACATTGTAGCAAATTTCTAAATATTCTTCGAATCATTCCAGTTTAGGCAACAACTGTTCACGATTTCTCAAAATTCATTCAGTGATGTTCAGCAGTTTCTCATTAATGCCGCAAGTAGGTGTTTGACTTTATTCTACTTTATTCTACGTATTGTAGTCGGCTAGAAGAACTCACTCAATCAATCACAAACTATCACTAAACAATGATTTGTAACAATTACCCGAATCCTTTCCCATATATTGAAATGTAAAATTCATGCTGCTCTACAAATGTTTGTTGTTTTCTGTAATCGTTCATTAGTTTCTTTGTATGGCTTTAACTTTGTGTGCGCTTTGTTGGTTTTTCTCTCTTTCTCCATATAGAACGATTCTCTCTTAAAATAGATTTTCTTATAATTAAGAAAATGACATAATGGTTTGATAGTGTGCAAAAATTTAATTTGAATGCCTGAACGTGTGAACTGTATTTCATTAACAGTTTTGTCGTCAAAACAATGAAAATGGAAAAATATGACACAAGTTCTAAATGTCCCTTATAAGTACGACTTTTCATTCGAATCACAAAATGGAATATCACTTTCCTAGGAGCATTTGTGGCAAATTATTGTGGCAAATTATTGTGGCAATTTATTTCAAGAATTCTTGCAGTAAAACGTCATTGGCACTATGAATTTCCATTGGTCTACAGTCACAGGTTTTACAAATGTTCATGTGTTGTCAAAACTCGTTTTTTATTTTCCGACAGAAGTTAAGAGATTGAAGGTCAGATTGAATTCGTAAATTTCTTAAAAGCTAGATTGATCGCAAAGTAAATTCTCCAATTCATTCATTTCCATTTGACTCATTCCTGGAGTAAGTTCAAATAAAACCTCCAAATATGTTTTGCTTCCAAATCTTGACTACTAAAATGTCTCTCTGTGTAACACGAAACTCATTATCCGTTTCTTTTTTAATATATTTCATTGTTTCCGTTGCTTCTGTCTTCCTATCATATGTGCTTACTATCTTTTTATGAAAAAAATCCACTCGACGCCGATTATAAGTCACAATATATAATGAAATAAATAGTCACGAAATACAAATATTTGAGTTAATCTGAAGGTTCTGGGCGTGAAAGACTAAACTTTCTGCATATATACTGCAGTTAACAATTAAGTTAACAAAATTACGACGAGTAAATTGTTATTAAGTAAGTGGATGCCATATTTTACCAGACATGGAAATTGGTGACATTTTCAGCACAGCCAAGGACTTTTAATGCAATCAGTTAGTTACTAGCATTTCAAGGGAATAATCAATGTTTGGAATTTAGAGTGATTAATAATAATAACAAGATATTGTAACTCTCTGAAACAGTGTAGAACACTATAATAAACGTCATCTCTCTACATAAAATATAATAATGTGCATTTTGAGAAAGAAATGTAATTTGATTATGGCGTACTATTACTAGCAATATTGCCACTGCTGAGAACATATTGGCATTTAAAGGCCTTTGATCATATTGCCACTGCTAATAACATACTGGCATTTAAAGTCCTTTGACCATATTGCCACTGCTGAGAACATACTGACATTTAAAGTCCTTTGACCATATTGCCACTGCTAATAACATACTGGCATTTAAAGTCCTTTTATCATATTGCAACTGCTGAGAACATACTAGCATTTAAAGGCCTTTGACCATATTGCCACTGCTAATAACATACTGGCATTTAAAGTCCTTTTATCATATTGCAACTGCTGAGAACATACTGACATTTAAAGTCCTTTGACCATATTGCCACTGCTAATAACATACTGGCATTTAAAGTCCTTTTATCATATTGCAACTGCTGAGAACATACTGACATTTAAAGGCCTTTGATCATATTGCCAATGCTGAAAGCATACTGACATTTAAAGGCCTTTGACCATATTGCCACTGCTAAAATAATAAAGAAATTTAAAGGCCTTTGTCCATATTGCCACTGCTGTGAAAATACTGGCATTTAAAGGCCTTTGATCATATTGCCACTGCTGTGAACATACTGGCATTTAAAGGCCTTTGATCATATTGCCACTGCTGAGAACATTCTCACATTTAAAGGCCTTTGATCATATTGTCACTGCTGAGAACATACTGACATTTAAAGGCCTTTGATCATATTGCCACTGCTGAAAACCTACTGGCATTTAAAGGCCTTTGACCATATTGCCACTGCTGAAAACATATTGGCATTTTAAGGCCTTTGACCATATTGCCACTGCTGAGAACATACTGGCCTTTAAAGGCTGTTGACCATATTGCCACTGCTGAGAACATACTGGCATGTAAAGGCTTTTGACCATATTGCCACTGCTGAGAACATACTGACATTTAAAGGCCTTTGACCATTTTGCCACTGCTGAGAACATACTGGCATTTAAAGGCCTTTGACCATATTACCACTGCTGAGAACATACTGACATTTAAATGCCTTTGACCATTTTGCCACTGCTGAGAACATACTGGCATTTAAAGGCCTTTGACCATATTACCACTGCTGAGAACATACTGGCATTTAAAGGCCTTGATCATATTGCCACTGCTGAGAACATACTAGCATTTAAAGGCCTTTGACCATATTACAACTGCTGAGGACATACTGGCATTAAAGGCCTTTGATCATATTGCCACTGCTGAGAACATACTGGCATTTAAGGCCTTTGATCATATTGTCACTGCTGAGAACATACTGGCATTTAAAGGTCTTTGATCATATTGCCACTGCTGAAAACATACTGGCATTTAAAGGCCGTTTGACCATATTGCCACTGCTGAGAACATACTGGTATTTAAAGGCCTTTGACAATATTGCCACTGCTGAGAACATACTGACATTTAAATGCCTTTGACCATATTACCACTGCTGAGAACATAAGGCCTTTGATCATATTGCCACTGCTGAGAAGATACTGGCATGTAAAGGCTTTTGATCATATTGTCACTGCTTAGAACATACTGACATTTAAAAGCCTTTGACCATTTTGCCACTGCTGAGAACATACTGGCATTTAAAGGCCTTTGACCATATTACAACTGCTTAGAACATACTGGCATTTAAAGGCCTTTGATCATATTGCCACTGCTGAGAACATACTGGCATTTAAGGCCTTTGATCATATTGTCACTGCTGAGAACATACTGGCATTTAAAGGTCTTTGATCATATTGCCACTGCTGAAAACATACTGGCATTTAAAGGCCGTTTGACCATATTGCCACTGCTGAGAACATACTGGTATTTAAAGGCCTTTGACAATATTGCCACTGCTGAGAACATACTGACATTTAAATGCCTTTGACCATATTACCACTGCTGAGAACATAAGGCCTTTGATCATATTGCCACTGCTGAGAATATACTGGCATTTAAGGCCTTTGATCATACTGTCACTGCTTAGAACATACTGACATTTAAAAGCCTTTGATCATACTTCCACTGCTGAGAACATACTGGTGTTTAAAGGCCTTTGACCATACCAGATCGGGATATCTGCCGTTTTACTAGAGCCTCGCCTCCGCCAAAACAGTTACCCTCAGTGACGGATATTTCGTTTTGGACCCTATGCTCATGGAAGAAACTAAAAATAGGACCAAACCTCGAAATGTACAGCAAGCTTGCAACTTTCTGTAATAGACAATGATGACATGCTAATCTCACAGAAGACGGTATAGGTCAGACGATTTTATACGGTATGATTCGATGGACATTTGGCGCCATTTGGCGCCATTACACATGATTTACGTCCGATTATGTTAATAGTTTTGAACAAAATATATACTTAACAATTTTAAAACGCAGCCAGGCATTTCACGGGGTTTTTTTATTTTGTTGTAAAGTGTTATTTGGAAAATTCAAGAGTATCATTATTTTTTTGCCATTCCTTGGTTTTATGCAACAGACTCATTACAAAATTCAAGCATAATTTCATTTGTAAACGTCAACAATTTTGCAAGAAGAGCAATTTCACTCACTGCTCAAAATCTATGACTATTAAAAAGGTTGCGCTTTTTTAAAAGTTGTTAAGTATATTTAATGTGTTACGCCAACGTCGTAAAAGCCTCACATTATAAAATGATTGGCTAAAGCATAAAACTAGTCGGAGTTATGCACCAAAGAGTGAATTAGAACTGGTCTGAATATATGCTTCTCACATTTTTCGTATTTTGTGATTATCATGAAGTGGTCTAACACCGTGAACAAAAGAGTTCTTTGGCATCGTGTTTGAAGTCTTTCCCTGTGAAACAGTATAAAAGAAAATTTAGACTGTTATTTAAGTATAGTGTCATCTCACATAGGAAGTCAAAGCTAATTATAATGTACGGTTGTATTTTATCATATGTTTGGTAATCAACGTCTGTATTGTGGTTAGCAAAGAGGGATATTCTTCCGTCAAATTCTAGGTTACTCAACATTGTTGGAAGAATACTGATGCACTGCAGAATGCCAGCTCCTAAACTCAGTTTGGTAACTCTCATCAAAATATTTCTTCTCCGATTATTTACGGTACCAAATTTCTTTTGCCAAAGCATTCTAGCTATTATAATAACATTGCAAGTTGTTATAATTAGAAATGGAAGAACACATAGTAGATATATGTTAGATACTTCGTTCAATATTTTGATAAAATCATTTTCTTTAGAATATATTGAGTAGCAGACTTTGCTGCCCATTAGTATCATATATGTACCTGTTACTAGTTTTGTACTATTGACTGCAGCCAGTACGATGAAGCAGACCAAAAATGATACTATTGCTCTTTTGGTAGACCCTTTGGTATGGAATTTGAATGGGAAACATATACTAAGCATTCTTTCGGTTGACAAACAGACAAGAATCCATGCTGAAAGCTGAGGGGCAAACTGGTAACAAAATTGTGTAACTTTGCACCATACTGTTGACCTTAAGAATTCTGTTTTGATATATGTGTTATTGTCTACTTCAGAAACCAGTTTGTAGGTTAAAGCAAAAATATCAGCTCCTGTCAGAAATTTGAAATATGTAGCACAGCTTATGTTCCGACTTCTGTTTCCTCTTATCCAAACAATCAACGACACTGTATTACCCACCAATCCAATGATGCACTGAATAATTATTACATAGAATGTGACTGTTATGCCAGTACGAGAGAAATTCGTGAATTCATTCATAAAATCTTTGAAAGCTCTAAATTCATTGAATGCAGTGTTAAAGCTGTTCGTAATATTTGCTCCAGATTCATTGAATGAATTGTTAAAACTGTTCGTAATGTTCGCTCCAGATTCATTGAATGAAGTGTTAAAACTGTCCGTAATGTTCGCTCCAGATTCATTGACTGAAGTGTTAAAACTGTTCGACGTACTGTTAGTCATTGTGTATTTCAGCCTTGATGTTTATAAATTGAAAATGACACAAATTCTGAACACCCCGTGCATTACGTCCTTGGGAAATTATACTGGTTCACGAGAAAACTCCTTCAACATTGCTCAAGACTCCCATTAATTCATTTCATGCAACTAACAACAACACTTTGAAACAGCAATTTTTATAGTTACTATGAATTAAAAATCTTTGTAAGATTTCTCTTCATAGTGGGCAACAAGTTTTAACGGTGTCAGGAAATCACTCCAGAAAATCGCTAAAAACAGTAACATTTTTCGTCGGATTTCTACATGTAATTGTAAATTAAAGTAAATATTACGACTGTCTGAGAAATCCTTTGAATATTTCTATGAGTTTTCATTGAAGTACTCCAAATATTTTTCTCTGTTTTCTGATATTGGAATGTAATTTTATCAAGTTGTTTTCACACAAAAAGAATCATACTTGTCTGTGTTTTCCTTTGGACTTATATTGTCTTCCTTTGGACTTATGTTGTTTTCCTTTTCATCTTTTACAAAACTTCACTTTTTATGATCAATCCTCAAGAAACAAATACATGTAGCATAAGCACTCAATGGTGATGCTGACGATTCGCTTGAATATCTTCTCGCGATCTCGGAATCGTTTACATGTAATATTCTCCTTTTTGTCTTTTTCGCCGTTAAGGTTTTATTTGAATCTTTTGCTAGAGTAAGAACATTTGCAACGGCAACATATAATTCCCTTTGAAATATGTTGTTAGTAAAATTCAAGTCTTTCTAACATCAAACGCACTATCGGTCTCTTGTTTGTTAATTTTTATTGTATTTTTGTCTTTAACAATAACATTTTTGTCTGCTGCTTTTTGATCCGAATAGTCTAAAATATTTGTATGTACATTTTGTATTATAATAATGAATCCGTAGGAAACTTATTAGATGTCACTATACCAAATATAAAAAAAACGTGTTCAGTGTTGGAATAAAGCTTTCCCAAAGAATGTTTTTAGCATCTGAACATGTAAGACTGAAAACGCTGTTCAAATATCTATTTTTGTACGAGATTGTATTATTTATATTACTATATATATTACTATATAAATTGTTGTGCAATAATTGGCTACCTGAGTTGATCATCTACGGGAATTGGCGACATTTCTACACAACAAATAAACCTTATTACAAATGTTAACTACTATTTCAAGGGGATAATCAGGACTCAAATTCTGAATAATTCTAAATATAACAATCATCTGGAATACCATAGCATGCTGATGTAAACGTTGTTTGCCATAATGTTGTCGTATGATATATTGCACGTTAAAAGACAAACACGAAAGCGTATGATGTCAGTTAGTTAAGGTTAACTGAAATTCAAGCTTGTAGAAATTTCTGAATGTGACATTTATAAACAGCAAGTAACAGATGGTGTGTTTTGCATGGTAAATCGAATTTACTATTATGAATTGTATGCAATAACAACCAGAGTTCTGAAAATAAATTGAGATGAAATAAATACAAACTTTTCATGCGTGTTCCAAAACAACCATTGTACAATAATAATCGGCGTTGTAAACGTCAGATTCCATTCTTCCTTCTTACGTTCGAGCGTTTTTTACGAATATTTAATTAAACATAAGGAAAGCAAGTCTCCGGGTTGTAAGCCAAGAAAGCGCAACGTGTACAGTTAATCAATCTTGTCCCGGTAATGAAGATCATATTTGGTGTATTGGGTTCAGTTAGAGCAGTAACTCCAAGTAATGTTGGAAGTCAAATTGAGCTAGGGGTAATCCCCGTCAGCGTAACAAGCCCAAGTGATGCAGACGGCATAGTTGGTCCAGACAGTTCAGCTAGCGCTAAAACTCTAAACAATATAGAAGTCTGTGTAGTGTAAAGAGTTCATTTAGTGAAGCAAGTCTAGTGAGACGAGAAGTTAAGTTGACGTAGTGGTTTCAGTAAGCGCTGCAAGCCCAAGTGCAGGCGTAGTTAGCAAGTTTGGTGGCTTAGGTAGCCAGTTCGGTGGCTTAGGTAGCCAATTCGGTGGCTTAGGTAGCCAGTTTTGTGGCTTAGGTAGCCAGCTCGGTGGAACAGTACGTCCAGCAAATTATTCCAGCCGGAGCAGTAATTTCAAGTAGCACAGCAAGTCAAATGTCAAGGGCTGCAACAAATCTAGTTGATGTAGCAATAACTGCATGTCCTGCTGGTAAACTAGAGGGTCCATTCGCGGATTACAAACTCAATTATAAAAGCAATCCAAAGACCTGTTGTTTTAAATGATATAGACACCTAAATGAGTGCACTTCTCAGTACACAACTGTCAACTGCATTAAGAGTAAGATATCTTAATATCTTAATATTTGATAGTTTCAATGCAAGGGCTTCGTTTTATAAACCGGAATAAGAACAATTGGAAAAATGAATTTTCTGTTAATTCTGCTGTTTGGTCTCACAGAAACATTGATATCTAATTTAACAAGTGACATATTTGGTCGCATTACATGACCTAACGGATGTAAGAATAGTTATTCAAACAAATGCTAATAAAACATTTTGGTTAACTGCAATGCCTGATACGTCACCGTCTAATATCATAAAATGTTGACTGTTTTGCGATTTTTTCAGTAAATCATATCATTGATTTTGTATTAGATAGATACTCAATTAATATAAATTAGCAATATTTGTAGATAGAATCGTCAAACATTCTACGCCAAAGAACGGCCTATCGTGTTTGTATAGCAGGGACCTACGTTAGAAAGATCCACAAACTCAAATATTAGCCTACACATAATATTATATTGTACACCTTACAGAAATTGAATTGTAGACTAACAAAACAATGGCGATTATATATAGACCTCTACAACGTATGTGTAGACCCGGACAATAGCATGTAGGTGTACACGTACTTTTACAGATGACTGGTTTTGGCCAACCAGAATAACATATTTGTGACAGGTGATATAAACAGATATGAATAATGGTATATTTGACACTGACTTACACCTTCCAACCACTTTGTGATATTGCGTTAGCTATGTATTTATAAATTGTTATTCGGTAATTTTCTGTATAATTTTAATACCTGTGGGAATTGGTTACACTGTCTGCCCAAGATATGGCCTTTAGTGCAATTGTAAACAAGTATCCCATCGGGATATATTCTGGAATGAATTTCAGATGACTTTTCAATATAATTAGCAATGATAAACAACAGTAGACTGCTAATGTTTACGCCAAATGCTATCAAAATATAACATGCTGTATGTAAACGGTCGTACTTAGTAACTCTCATGAAATTACTAAAATAAAGGTTAATTGAAATTAAGGCTAATTGAAATTTCAGCTATTACAATAAAAACTTTGTCCTTTCTGAAAGGCGATAAGGCTAATTACCGATTGACTTAGAGTATCATTAGCACTTTATTTTTAGCTCATATATGACCAAGATACGGCCGAGGATATAAATTCATTGAATTTGTTTGTTTCCATGACCACATCCCGAAAGCAAGAAAGTCTTTGAAAATCCTCCAAAGTCGGGGGGAGGGGGCTTCTATGCATCTAAAATCCGTTATTAAAAATCGGCCATGATTACTATGTGGCAGTTTCGACGTGCCTGTTGAAATCCCCACCCCCGCCATTCCGTTGAAATCATCTTATGTCCAAAACCCCTGTATACCTACCCACCGCCCCCTGTTTCCTGAGATTGCATTACTTAATGATCACTTTCCGTTGACAGATAACTTAATTTATTATATAAAGATAAGTCACCTACCGCCGGAAAGCTGTAGGTTAGATCCCGGGCTCGGTCTTACGACATTTTTTGTAAAGACATTATCCAGTAAGCTTGCGGAGGTCGCTGATTCTTCCAACAGACATTTGGGGTATATCTTTACGTTAACTTACAATTAATCATGACCCCATGACTGATTACAATTTAACACTGATCAGTTTTGATCAACATTTAATGTTACAGCGGGGCCATTCTTAGAAAAACATGTTTTCTTAAACTTTTTTAAGAGGCATTTCATAGAATTCCGTCCATTGGCATGTGTATAATTGAATACATAATCAATATGGGCACGTGACATTCACTTTTAATTATTGACACACATGTATATGCTATGCCTGTTCGTAAGACATATTTCACTATAATACTACACATTGAGCTATGCCTGTTCGAAAGACATATTTTACTATTACTATACTCATATAGCTATGCATGTTCATAAGCTATATTTTACAGACTATTTTTCTTGTATATTTTTGTTTTTCATCAGTACATTAGTTAACTGTAACGACCGAAACATTACAAATGACAAATAGGACTGAAGTGTAGGTCATATACAAAACTTTGGATAGTTTGGCTGAAAAAAGACAAATGATCAGAATAAAACGAGGCTGTATGTAGCATCACGAACAAATGGTTTGATTCAATCGAACACTATGACCTAAAAGATCTGTAGATATTTATATAGTTTTATTGTTTGCTTAAAAGTCTTGACTTCGAAGGCGCAAAATAATCTCCACTTAATAGTCTAAGAACGTATTGTACAAGAACATAATATATTACATGTATCTGTAACTGGTTATTTTGATTATGAACTTTTGTTTTCAACTTTCAATTATGAAAGGTTTCAAGAGAGGTTCAATCGGAACATCACTCGGCCTTTTCCGCAGAAATACGGAAAAGGCCGAGTGATGTTCCGATTGATGAGAGGTTTTATGAGAGGTTTACGTAGTATCACCAAGGGATAATTACAGTTTATAGAACAAACCTTTGATACATGTTTTATGCACGGATTTCCGGAATATATAGTATTGCATAGAAAGAAGAATAAAACTGTTTATGTTTTCTTGTTCTGTATTAAATGAGAAATCTCATAAGTATACAACAAACATACATGTATATAAAACTGTCCAACAGAAGTAATACAATGTAACAATTATGACATTTCTGTGTTTGTAAACCAAACAAATATTGTAAACACTTTGAATATTGATTAACCAATTATGACATTTCTGTGTTTGTAAACCAAACAAATATTGTAAACACTTTGAATATTGATTAACGATTAACCGAGGAAAAAGAGTCTTGCTATGTTAATTTCAATGATTTTTAATCAAGTAACCGTTAAATGTAAATATACAAAAACAGCATAGTGATTAGTTCTATCGTGATGGTTGAGATCTCACAAAGAATTTGAAATGTCCGTTTAATATTGATTAAATATTTCATAAATTAGATATTGTTAAATTACATTGATTAAATATTTTAAAAATGTTTTAGGTCCATGATCATTTTGGATGTTACTGTTACTCGTTGCAAAATGGCCATTATTTGTACAAAAACAACAACATTGTTGCTTTTAAAATTTTAAGCGCATGTTATTAATTTACTCGGTTGCAAAAAAAGGTCCAACAACTAGATATTAAAAACAAAGTGTGCACTTTTTATTTTAATATCTCCATTTTGATAAACGTATCGATCTTAAATTACAAACACTACATTTATACACTATTTACTGTCGATTGAATGTACTATCAATACACATGACATTTAGCATACATGGCTTTAAATTGTGATACCAAATTTCATGTATTTCGGGTAAACATAATATATAAAATCAAAAAACTTTCTTTTATAATATAAAATGATATTGCAAAAAATGCGAAACGCTTACTAACAACACTTATATCGTAAAGGCACAACAAGAAAACGAAACAGAGGCAACATGAAAACAAAAGAGAGGCACCATGAAAACGAAAGAGAGGCACCATGAAAACTAAAGAAAGGCAACATGAAAACGAAACAGAGGCAACATAAAAACTAAAAAGAGCTACCATGAAAACGAAACAGAGGCAACATGAAAATGAAACAGACGCGCCATGAAAACGAAACAGAGGCAACATGAAAACGAAACAGAGGCAACATGCAAACGAAACAGAGGCAACATGAAAACGAAACAGAGACAACATGCAATTTCAATATAACTTATTGTATCCGAGCGGATTCAAAGTGGCACGGAATTGTAAACAGTTCGAATACAAAGGTTTGCATTATTTTTAATGTAACGTTATGGCTGTTTGCAGGAGAAACTATTTCTTGCTTATCATTAGTATTTATTGCTGCTTGTAAAATGATCCATTATTAGTGCACTATCTATCATGAAAAAAAAGTTGTAGCGTAACATTTTATATTACAGATGTACATGCGTTTCCACGACATTAATAATGATAATAACGCATTTTGACAAGGGTATACGAATACATGTTGTAAAGACATTGGTTTAAATCAATTTCTAATTTATTCTTGGATTTTCAAAAATGGTGTCTTGCTTAAACGCAACCTCTTGCCACACCAATCTAAATGTTCTAAAGAAAAATTGACAACCCATAAATACGTATGATGTATGAATCATGTGTCCTCCTGTATCTGATTCTTAAAATAATAGACGCATCAACGTACATCAAAACGCGCATCTATACATAATGTATAAATCAACGATGAAGACCAAGAGCAAAGCACAATAATATTAACGTCATATTATTCCCTGCACTAAAGAATTCGTTCGTAAAACGGTATGGTCGTGTTCTATTCTGTTATATGACCTTTTCCCGTATTTTACAATTAATAGACCATTTCATTTTAATTACATACTTTTAGTCAAGATATTAAGTCTTCTCTCCTGTCATATATAATGTACACTATAATAAATTCATCGTTCAAAATTGCAAATGTAAAACATGTGAATTTTATATAAATGTTGTCAAAATTAATGCCATATACAATGTACATAATGAACATTTCAATATAAAAACAAAGTAAATTATAAACCCCCTAAATACATTTTTTGTATATCCAACCACGCATGGGGAAACCTTTAGTTCATATCGTGTAAATATAAACAATTAACAACGGACAAGCATCACCCGGCATATCACTCCTCATCTCCAGTAAAGAAAAGAAAATAAGGGCATATAGGTAGGTTATACAAAAAAAACACATAGGGGCCATCACCTTAGAGATGGCAATAAGATATAAGACCCTTCACTGGGAAAACTAATAGGTCGGACATTTATAAAAGACTGTTTTAGAATAGTTTGAAATTTTTTTCATTGTTTCGGGACTTCTTAGTCTTAACAGCATGAACAAAACAGTTTTTTGAAATCTTTTCTGAAGTCTCTCCCTGCGAAGCAATAAACAAGGAAGTTTAAACTGTTGTTAAAGTACAAATTTACTACGGTCATATAGCACCAGAAATGTAATGCATCGATGCCATATATATCGATATCAATCCATTGGATTCTTCCAGATAGTTGTAGATAAAACAGCATTGGCGGAAGAATAGAGATGCACTGCAGGATCCCGGCCCCTAAACTGAGTTTGGTAACTCTCATTACAAGATTTCGCCCTTGGTTATTTACGACAGATCTACCAAATATCTTCAGCCAAAGCAGTCTAAGTACGATAATGACATTGCAAGTAGTTATAATTATAAATGGAAGAACACATAGTAGATGCATATGTGCTTATTTCGCTCAATAGCATAGCTAAATTCAAGTACGTTTTTAGTTACATTTACGTGTCAGTACAGTGTTTTTCATTCTCCGTAATGAAATAAACCCCTGGACTATTAACTGCTGCCAGTATGACAAAGCAGATAACAAATGATACTTTAGCCCATTTACTGGACTCTTTGGTTTGAAACCTGAATGGAAAACATACACTTAGCATCCTATCGATTGATAAGCAAACAATAATCCATGCTGAAAGCTGAGGGGCAAAAAATAAACAAAACTTATTCACTTTGCACCATACTGCTGACATTAACAACGCTGTGTTGTTTTTGTTCATAGGATTTTTTCAATTACTGAAATAAAGCAGTATGTCAATGCAAAAATATCAGCTCCTGTCAGAAACTTAAAATACGTAACACAGCTTAGGTGCCGACTTCTGTCTCCTCTTATCCAGACAATCAACGACACTGTATTACCCACCAACCCTATAATACACTGAACAGTTACAACGCAAAAGACAACGGTGTCTACATAACTTGGAATTTCTTGTTTCTTGGGAAATTCAGTAACAGAATAATTAAAAATGTTGGTACTGTTATTCATTGTGTATTTTAGGCTTACCGTTTACAAAAAAATGAACCACTTATAAATACCTCAAATAGATATAATTTAAATCCAGACAAGGATCACTATATTTCTAAGAATCCAATTGTTTTCGTAAAGAAAAATCATTGAAACACCTGACTCCATTTAATAAAAGCAAACCATTATGTAATAAATTACACAGCTTTGTAAAACTTTAGTCCACAGACAGTAAAGAATTTGAGACCATAGAAATTTCAATCCGTAGACATGTATCTAGAGATCACTAAACAGTGATTTCTGGGAATTAACTTATACCTTTTCCTATAATATTTATCATGTGCAATGCCCCTCACGTGTGTTCCCTGTTAACTGTTACATTTATATAGGTTTTTATTATTGTTTTCATTCATAATCTGTCGGCATTTCGTTGATTATCGTTACTTTGTTTCTTTTTACAAACAGTATTTAACTAAGAAATAATCAATACTTCAATACAATTTGCAAAAATGACAATATAAATACAAATACGTAAGTATTCTGTCGTTACCATTGTTTATTCATATGACAAATGAATGACACAAGTTTCAAATATCTCTATACATGTATATGGATTTTATTCGAACCCAAAAATGAATCACTACCATCATGAGAGTATTTGTCATTGTCAACTATTCACGATTTCTCAAAATTCATTCAGTGATGTTCAACAGCATCTCATCAATGCCTCAAATAGGTGTTTGACTTTATTCTACGTATTGTAATAGGCTAGAAGTTCTCACTCCACCAATCACAAACTATCAATGAACAATGATTTGTAACAATTACCCGAATCCTTTCCCGCTATATTGAAATGTGAAATCCATGCAGCTCTACAACTGTTTGTTGTTTTCTGTAATGTTATTAGTTTCTTTGTAAGGCTTTAATTTCGTGTTTGTGTGTTTTTTGCTGGTTTTTCTCTGTTTCTCCATATAGAATATTTCACTTTTACAATAAATTTTCTTAATAATTAAGAAAATGACAAAATGCTTATATAGTGTACAAAAATTATATTTTGATGTCTAAACGTGTGTACTGTATTTAAAATTGCGATGGCCACTTTGAACGGTAATATCACTTTAACAGTTTTGTCGTCAAAACAATGCAAATGAGAAAATATGACACAAGTTCTAAATGTCCCCTCTAGTACGACTTTTCATTCGAATCAAGAAATAGAATATCACTTTCCTAGGAGGATTTGTGGCAAATTATTTGTGGCAAATTATTTCAAGAATTCTTGCAGTAACACTTCATGGGCACTTTGAATTCACACTGGTCTACAGTCACAGGTTTTAAAAATGTTCATGTGTTGTCAAAACTCATTCTATATTTTCCGACAGAAGTTAAGAGAATCCAGTAAATTTCTTAAAGGTTAGATGGATGGCAAAGTAAAGTTTCCAATTTATTCATATTCATTTGACTCATTTCCTGGAGTAAGTTCAAATACAACCTCAAAATATGTTTTGCTTCCAAATCTTGACTACTGCAATGTCTCTCTGTGTAACACGAAACTCATTATCCGTTTCTTTTTTAATATATTTTATCGTTGCCTCTGTCTTCCGATCATATGTCCTTATTATCTTTTTATGAAAAACAAACCACTGGACGCCGATTATAAGTCACAATATATAATGAAATAAATAGTCACGAAATACAAATATTTGAGCTAATCTGAAGGTTCTGGGCGTGAAAGACTTTCTGCACATGTACTGTTTGAACGATATTTAATTATCAAAATTACGACGTGTAAATTGTTATTAAGGAAGTGGCTGCCATATTTTACCAGTCACGGAAACTGTTGACATTTTCAGCACAACCAATGACTTTTAAGCAATATTTTAGTTACTAGTATTTTAAGGAAGTAATCATGTTTGGAATTTATGTGATTTTTAATAATAACTAAATATTGTAACACTCTGAAACAGTGTGGAACGCTCTAATAGACCCCACCTGTCAACATAATTAAGAGATAATCTATGGCTTGGAGTGCTTTATTGAAATTGAAGCATTCCCCGGACGTCAGATTCAGAACCTAACAAAGCAGCCAATCGATTTAAATGCGTACCGTTAATTTGAACTGTACAACGTTTTAACGTGGAGTAATGACGTCAGTGTGATGACGTAAACGTTTTCATTCATAGTTTTGTCTCCCGGAATCAAAACATTGTATGACTGTTAATCCTGAATTTCTTGGCCATTTTTAAGGAAAACAAGGTGAGGGTATTCTAAGGCTTACTTGACGCAATCAAAATAATATTTATGTTCTTAAACAAATCTTTTTCATGTGACTGATGTATTTATACAATGATTTTATTTCCATCTCTATATTTTATTTTTGCGCGGGAGTAAATTAGAACTGTCGGAAGGAGCTACTTCCATGTCCGAAACTCCGCCTACTTTTCAGACTGCTTTAATATTATTAAAGCACTCGAATTGACTATAGAAAAATACCGTAGGCATATTAGAATACATAATAATGTGCATTTGGAGGCTCAAAAAGTAATTTGATTATGGCGTACTATTACTAGCAGTATTGCCACTGCTGAGAACATATTGGCATTTAAAGGCCTTTGACCATATTGCCACTGCTGAGAACATATTGGCATTTAAAGGCCTTTGACCATATTACCACTGCTGAGAACATATTGTTATTTAAAGGCCTTTGACCTTATTGCCACTGCCGAGAACATATTGGCATTTAAAGGCCT
This sequence comes from Saxidomus purpurata, assembly GCA_022818135.1. Taxonomy (NCBI): domain Eukaryota; kingdom Metazoa; phylum Mollusca; class Bivalvia; order Venerida; family Veneridae; genus Saxidomus; species Saxidomus purpurata. Next base: position 39,520,026 of record JAFMSR010000009.1, on the reverse strand, counting down.
TTGACCATATTACCACTGCTGAGAACATATTGGCATTTAAAGGTCTTTGACCATATTGCCACTGCTGAGAACATATTGGCATTTAAAGGCCTTTGACCATATTGCTAATGCTGAGAACCATATTGACTTATCGGAAAGAATTGGATTTGGTCTATTTGAGGTACTATATTATACAGTTCAACTTCTCTGGGCGAACACCCTTGAGAACACTGTTCTGGAGAAGTCGATTCCTTACATCATTGACGAAATGAGAAAGAAAATGTGTCTTTTTAGGGAGGTTGTTGCTCCAGGGAGATTTGTGTTCAGTATGTAAATGCAATATGTTGTAATATCATTGAAAAAAGAATAAATAATTGATAATTTTGTAAGTCCCGTGATCATACTTTTGACAATTCACGCATGCGCGAGTTGCATTATTAATCAGGCCAATCAGGAAACTACAAAATATATTATATTAAGACCGATCATCAATTTATACCTAAATGTGTATGTCAATACTCGATGATATACTTGCCAGACGTTCATAAAGAAACGGGCGCTTAAAACTTTAATTTCGGAATACATGGCAACCAGAGTTATGAACATTAAGTCAGATAAAATAGACCAAAATTGTGATAAGGTTTGAATTTTCACGAACTAAAACTGATATGAATAGTATTTTACCTTGTGTTAAATGGTTATGTAACACTACACCAGAACTATCTAAAACGTGGACAGATGCAATTATATTTTTCCACAATGATTTAGGCAGTATAGAATGTATTTAACATTTACTATAACAAATATTATAATCAAAATCATATGATACGGCCATGAATGTACCAGTACAGTTGACAGAGTTGTCAGATATAGAAACTAAAATACTGCTACACAACTATAGATGTTGATTAGCATTTTTGTAAAGTTTGGTGACTGTATACTGTATAGCTGAGGAGCATTGCATTGCGTGTCCCAAGAGTTTCAGACATATAATCGGAGCCTACGAAATAGTGCAAATATGAGTGCCATCCATCGGCCCTTCAATCATTACATGGGAGAGACATCAAACACTAAATGATACTCAGTCTGGTATTTATAGGGACTTCTGTTATAGATGTCAAAGGTAAAGCTTAAAACTTTGCTGTTCAAGTCCAGTCAGTCACGGTTAGATACTCTGGGAAATTAAAGACATGTAGCAGTGCACCTGTTCCGATATTTACTTTCAAATGTAAACCAACAATATCTACAGGAATGTCATCCCGGACATCCGGGTTCGATGGACCCGGCGGGATGTTTCTTTGTGACAAAATGTCATCAGGGTACCAGTGTCAGAATTCCATAATGTAAAAATGGTATAATGTACAACCAAAACATTTTTATGTGACCTTTAACTTTGACCTACTGACATTTTCTCTATCTTGCGAAACCGCGTGCTTTCTAGTCTGCAGAACGATCTAAATACGGATTGCCTTAAGGTGTTTACAAAGTGCGTTATCCAAGGACAAAAACAGTTACCGCAAATTTTGAAATAGTTTCCGGCAGTTACTGTCAATGATAAACAAAGTTCTCCTTGTCAAAGAGAATAATGAAAATATGAAGATTCTTCTAATTTGCAATATGTTCTATACCTGAAATACCGTAATGTTCATCTATATGCAAGTAAGCGGTTTCTAAATCTCTATTCACTGTATTTGCTGACAGGTGCTACCTAACACATACGTTGTGACTTGTATTCAGGCATATTTGTCAATAGGTAACAGTGCTCCAGCTAGGATTTATTAAGGCAGGGTGCTGTTGTAAAAGGGGCACTTGAGAGCGCACACATTGTGATAAAAAGGACATTCAAATGCTCTATATTTGAATTAAAATAGCATTGCCAATACTGGTTTGATCAGATATGCCCAGAAGGCAGTAACATCTTGACATTTCTTAACTCCTTTTAAACTATCGATGCTTTATAGAAACGGAACTTGTTTATTTTGTCATTAGATCCAAAAAAAAGCATGTTCATTAACATAAAATGCAAAGGTCCTGTTAAAAAAAAGGCATAGCTGAGTGCCAGAGAAAATACAGGTCGATTACTTACATAACTGACGAAACGGGAAAGAAAATGTGTGTTTTAGGGAGGTCGTTGCTCTAGGGAGGTGTCGTTCGGAGGTGTTGGGCTGTACCAATCGTATTGGTGTTTTCTGTGTTCAATATGTAATGCAATGTGTTATAATGTTATTGAAAAATGAATATATAATTGATAATTTTGTAAATCCCGTGATCGCATTTTTGTAAATACATGCATGCGCAAGTTGCACTATTACTCGGGCTAATCAGAAAGCCACAAAGACCGGTCATTTGTTCCATTTACACAGTCAGTACTCTATGACATGCGTGCCATAACCGCAACGGACGCTTAATAAGTCAATTTCGCAGTTTTCTGGACATGAAGTCCGATAAAATAATTCAATATTATGATAAGGTATGATTTTTCACGAACTATAACTGTTGTGAGTATGATCAAAACATTTCTGTTTTACCTTGTGGTAAATGGTAATGTAACAATACAAACGTGGACAGATGCAATCATATTTCTTCTAAATGACTTAGGCCGTATATAATGTATATAACCTTGACTTTAACAAAAGGTATAACCAAAATCATATGATACGGCTTTGATGAATGTACCAGTATAGCAAACAGAGAACAAGAGTTTAATTGTCAAAATTTCGTATTTATTTATTTAAGTGTCTTCATAATACATCAATCTATTGTATGAATTAAATAACATGAAATACAATGCATAATGACATACATATATGCTTGCCCCGTTTGTTATACTCCTGCTTTCTGATATTTACCGGATACCATGAAAACCAGAGTAAGAAGAATTTGACGATCTTTTTCCCTATATTTGTGTGAACTGGACTATTTCATGACCTTTTTACTATGAATGCTTCTTTTTTCTGAAAACGCTTGTCAGAATTTGATTTTGTTTGGCACAAATAATCAACTTTATAGATGTACTCTCAAACAACGGAATACTAAGAAACTGGTTTTATTTTACAGAAATGAGACCATTTCTGTGTGACTGTTACTTGAAGCAACAAATTATCTCTTTGGAGATGAGGTCTCAGTGGGGTGGTGAAATTTTAGAAATATTTTTCTTTCTAAAACAGACAAACCAATACATTTCCAAGTTCTTCTTTTTCAGTTAATTGCTTCATTTAGCGGGGGATATACAATCACTGAATTTGCTAAAGATAGAAATCAATCAACATTTTCAAAGTAAATATGTGATCTACCGTACCGTATCTTTTTTTACGAAAGTCAGCCTGTTCTTCGTAAATAACCTATATAAGGCCGGTAACATACCATATTTTGACTGTCCGATATATCAATTTAATATATAGCTAATATAACAAACTTTATTTATTTCTTAAACCATTAATGGCATACAATATTTCACCAACAGTAACTGCTAAATTTAGTTCAAAGTTACAACCAGAAACAAAGCTTGTGTCAAATTCTGGTAAATCTTCATTATTTTCATTGACTTCAATAAAATATTCACAGAAAGCTTCTGATGTTATACCCGACATATTTTTACTTTTTTCACCAGAATATTAATTTAAGAATTGAATGAGATTTTTCTGCATTTCATCGAGGTATGAACTGTTAGAAGTTTAACACCTAATTTGCATAAAACTCTTCTGATAGTTCATACATGTAACTCGATGAAATGCGGAACAAAACTCATTCAATTTTTATAATTACAACTTACTCATAATTAAATTGTTTCTTTAGTTTTCATTCGTTTAAATTATTTATTGATCACTAATTTTGATTATATTTTAATATTTCGTCGCGCATTAATTTGGTTGTCATAACGCCACTACCCATTAGCATAATGCAGATGGCGGACAGCAGTTAGCTGCTGGAACGAAGTCTTCATGTACAAAATTATGGCTACATATAGAAAGGAAATCAAATGATTCTGTGAATTTAAGTCGCGAATACACTCTTTCTTATTACTTCTCCAAGTGTTTTTGTTGAAAAAAAATAGCACGTCATGAATATAAATGAGAAGCTATGAATACGTACCTGCTTCATCGGGTTATGAAAAGCGGGCGCTTTGGTAGAAATAACCAATTAGAAAAGAGATTTTGTTTGAACTGAATGCAAGTTGTAATTATTCAAACGTGGCCAGGGTCATTGTGACGTGAATTTCTAAATTTATTGTTCACAGTTTCATTATACTTAGGAAAACAAGATTTATCTCTTTTTTTATAGATCTTACTTCTCCATTTTAACTGTTTTTACTGTAAATGAATTGCGTACTGTGATCTCCCTGCTTGTCTTTATTCGCAGAGTGGTCTTTATTCTGAGGTGGTCTTTAACACAGGTTTGACTGAAGTATGGCTGTAATTGTGAATTGAATTATTGAGTCAAGTTGGTTGTATCATAAAATAATTTTAATGTTTTTGCAGACTCTTCTCGCTCATGCGTTGTCAAGAAAACTTTTCTAGAGTCGCTTGAATCATGACTACTTATAAATTAGTATACATTAAATTAAGACTACTAATAAAATATGTTGACATGGCTACTGATATCTATATCAGTCTGTAGTTAGAAATGACTTGTGGGCCATTCTTTTTACATATCGGACAGACTTGTGCTAGTTTCCATTGTGAAGGTACTTTTCCAATTAGCAGTGTCACAGGCGCGTAGCTGCCCTTACGCACAATACGCACGTGCGTATACATCGCAAGCAAAGATTGAAAACTTAAATGTCCCGAAATGCAATAATAGTGAGGAGGTGAGAGTCACAAGCTATAGATCCGGATTGTACGTTTGTTCTCGCAAAAAATGCCAAAAATTGCTTTAAAATGCTTCGCTCGCTCAAGTAGAACGATATGGAACTTTATTTTAATGAAAGCCTGTAGTCTGAAACATATAATTTTCTCAAAGGACGAGCAGATCCTACATACATTTTTTGCGATTTTCTCACTTCGCTAATTAGAAAATGTCGCTGAATATTCATTTCAAATAGATGTACTATAAGAGAAATCTCCTTTCGTTAATTTTATATTAGCGAATAAGTTCGTCTGCTCACAAATCTCGAAGTTTTCGTCATGCAAAAGTTATATAGTTCACAGTTCCAAATATCTCAAAACTGCTCACTGAATAATGTTTCCTGGGAGAAGTTCTAACTGAACATTTACTCACCATGAAAAGTGCTCTTTGAACAGTGTCCACTGAACAATACTCACGGTGTGAAATGCTTACTAAGCAATTTCAATGTGAGTAGTGCTCAGTGAAAAATGCTCAGTGTGAGAAGTGCTCACTGAACAGTATTCACTGTTAGCAGTGCTCACTGAACATTATTCACCGTGAGTAATGCAAAATGAACAGTGGTCACCGTTAGTATTGCTCACTGAACAATGCTCACCATCAGTAGTGCTCACTGAACAGTATTCACCGTAAGTAGTACTCATCGTATGTAGTGCTCACTGGTCACCCTCACCATGAGTAATGCTCACCATGAGAAGTGCTCACTGAACAATGATTTTCATCAGTAGTGCTCACTGAAAAGAACTCACTGTGAGATGTGCTCAAGGAACAGTACTCATTGCGAGAAGTGCTCACTGAACAGTTACCAACGTGAGAAGAACTCACCATCAGTAGTGCTCAGTGAACAGTTATCAACGTGAATAGTACTCACCGTGAGTAATGATCACTGGAAAGTACTCACAATGAGTAGTGTTCACTATACAATGCCAATGTGTTTACTGAACAATGCTCACAGTCAGTAGCGCTCACTGAACAATGCTCACTGTGAGTAGTGCTCACTGAACAAGGCTAATTGTGAGAAGTGCTCACTGAATAAGGCTTATTGTGAGAAGTGCTCACTGAATAAGGCTCAATGTGAAGACTGCTCACTAAACAACACTCACTGTGAGCAGTTCTCACTGAATAAAACTCACTGTGAGAAGTGCTCACTGATAAATGCTCACTGTGAGTAGTGTTCACTGAACAATGTTCACCGTGAGGAGTGCTCACTAAACAAGGCTCACTGTGAGAAGTGCTCACTGAACGACACTCACTATGAACAGTTCTGACTGAACAACACTCACTGTGAGAACTCTCACGGAGCAAGGCTCAATATGAGAAATGCTCACTGGACAACACTCACTGTGAGCAGTCTCACTGAACAACGCTCACTGTGAGAAGTGCTCACTGAAGAATGCTCAATGTGAGTAGTGCTCACTGAACAATATTCACCATGAGTAGTGCTCACTGAACAATGTTCACCGTGAGGAGTGCTGACTGATAAATGCTCACTGTGAGTAATGTTCACTGAACAATGTTCACCGTGAGGAGTGCTCACTAAACAAGGCTCACTTCGAGAGGTGCTCACTGAATGATACTCACTATGAGCAGTTCTGACTGAACAACACTCACTGTGAGAACTCTCACAGAACAAGGCTCAATGTGAGAAATGCTCACTGGACAACACTCACTGTGAGCAGTTCTCACTGAACAACGCTCACTGTGAGAAGTGCTCACTGAACAATGCTCAATGTGAGTAGTGTTCACTAAACAATGCTCACTGTGAGTAGTGCTCACCGAACAACACTCACTGTGAGCAGTTCTCACTGAACAACACTTACTGTGAGATTTGCTCACTGAACAACACTCACCGTGACAGTGCACACTGAGCACAACTCATACAAAATAAAGATGGCGTTGTGAAAAGGGGGGATACTACATTAGATATAAATGAAAACAAATCATTTTATGTTAATAGAAAAAGTTTTTGAAAAAATGGGACAGTTTTGCGACCGTGCGACCACATACACGCATCGACAAGGAAACTCCCGATCTCCGACGAAATCGGGAAACAATTGCTAACTTTAGTAACCTGTCAAGCCTCCCCGGTGGGGATTTGCAAACTAGTTAATAAGTTAACTTTTACATATGTAACTTCGATGCTTATACCACAGTATATATAGCAGAATTTTGTAACATTTCAAACAGTAAATAAATTTCAAAATATCAACAGATTGAAGTTAACATTAACTTATATTTTTATTTTTAAATGGAATTGCGCCATTAAAATTTTTAAAATGTGAAAGAAGAAAGTGTTTTGATACAGTCATAGCGTTTTCGTTGTGCTTGTTCGTATCGTGTACGTTTTAGCTAGAAAATAACACTTTACATTGTATACATATGACAATGTACATGTTACATCGAACCAATTCAAAAGTACAACGAATGTGAAAGAAATGTGTCAATTGAATCTTTTGTTATGTCAAAATAAAATCTTAGGGACTGAATGGAACACTCTTCAATGATTATCTAAAATGTTTAGTTTAACAGACAGCGATACAAGTTGATCTTGTTAAAGAAGAAAGCTACTTCGAACCTCATATTTGGTCTCACTGTTGACTTAATTATACCCAGTCTAATGGTGTAACGTTGTCCGTTATTCATGTTTTCCGAAGTCACGATTGACAGTTACCACGTCGTCAATCTGTTTCTTCTTACGTCTGTGAGCTGAACTCAAAAGCAATGTCAGGCATTTATGTTAAGGTCTTCTGGTGACGGAAAGAGCACGTGACGACGTACTGGCTGCAGGTATTTTGATGCTTTAATCTGCTATATCATAAATATATGTGTTTATAATCATTGGAAAGATCCATGAGCGCTGAACTATTTTATAGAATATGAAATATATAATACTTAATTTTATTATAACACATACGTTATCAACTGTACTTAAATGCTGAAAGTCGTAAAGTTTGTCTGAATATCATTTTACGCTAGTTTCAAACATATCGTGACAAGGGGAGCAAGTATGCACAATATTTCTTTTTCTTGTAACGTAGTTATTTCCCTTAGACCAAAGCGCTGTAAACGCTCAACTTTATTACAAACGGGCCTTCTCAATAGCTCCAAATTAGTCCAAATAACGAGATTGATAAAATATTGAACAAAAAATGTCAGACTATTAATGAAATCTATTTGAACTAAAATACACTATAGACCTTACAACATATGCGTATGCCTTTAAAAAAGATAAGTACGTTAAACGAATATGACATATTACTGTCAGCTTTTAATTCACACTTTTATGCCTGGACAATATTGCAGTAACTTAATAAATTACATTGTACAGTTTTGTTACATTGCCTTATCATATATTAGTTAACATACCTCTTGTCACTTAAATGCTTAAGGAAGTTGAAACTCGATCCTTTATTGGGGTCCAGGAAAAATGAAAATGTATAAAGGTTTCTTAATCGGTTCAAAACCAAACTCGTCTGCGAGCGAACTACTGTATGCATGGACTGTATCTAAACTTTAAAAAATCATATCAAAAGACTATATATATACATATACTAGAACTCTGCGTCCATCGTCAGTAATTAAAGCACCAGACAGTTGAAGACGTACCAGAGAGCCTGCCTGACTACAGGGCGTATTGGACTTGTGAACATATGGACATTGAGTTAATGCAGAGATTATTGTGGACATATTCAAGAAAAGAAAGAGTCTAGCGTTTGGTCTTACGTTTTCGTGCATATCGGATCGGCATTTCCGGTGATTTTGCCCATGCCGGAAAAAACGATCTGGCACCCCTCCTATGCCAGACGACTCTCGTGAATTAGGCCTACTTGTGACGTAACGCTATATAAAATTGTGACGTCACTTTTCCAAACACAACGTCTGAATATCGTTTGTTTTATATGATAATGCATCATTTTGATAAGTTTACATTTAGAAATCTACTTTTAATTGCAAGACGGCATGCAAGAAACAGTTTCTATCATGAGACATTTTGCTCGGCAGAACCTCGTTCCCGCCAAATCAGTTAGACGAATATTTCGATCTGAACCACGTGATCATGACAGAAACTATTATTCTTGACATGCAAAAACCATGTATACTTAGAAATTGATTTAAAATTATTTGAATAAACGCCGTGATAGTTTTTAACTATTTCTGCATGTTTATATCCCTTATGATTAATAACAATTCATAAAACGAAGAATGGTCCCACTAACAGTTAAGTACTAAGAGCGGGCTTCTAGATAGTTTGTATAATGGCCATGGTTTTCCATATCAAAACATTTTTCACATCACGCAGACTGGGAGAGAGAACTTTTCAAAGTTTGACAGTTTGATATTTCATTTCATATCAACTTTTGTTTCGTCTACAATAGATAGATCTACATAGGTTCTTGGAAACACATCTGAATTGTTCAGAAATTGCTAAAACCACAGAGCTTCCGGGGGTGGCCTAGGCCCCGAGGACACCTGGCCAGGGCTTTGCCCTGGATCCACCGGGGGTCCTACGGCCACATGGCCCTAGCAAAATCTGTGCGTACACTACAAATAGGTCTACAGTACCTATGCCACTGAGTGAGTGATTGAAAATGTCAAAAAGCTGGTTTAGATAGTTTGGATGCTGTTAATGCTAATTGAATCTTAGTCTCACTATTTCGACTTGGGGGGGGGGGGGGGGGGGGGGGGGGGGGGGGGGGGGGGGGGGGGGGGGGGGGGGGGGGGGGGGGGGGGGGGGGGGGGGGGGGGGGGGGGGGGGGGGGGGGGGGGGGGGGGGGGGGGGGGGGGGGGGGGGGGGGGGGGGGGGGGGGGGGGGGGGGGGGGGGGGGGGGGGGGGGGGGGGGGGGGGGGGGGGGGGGGGGGGGGGGGGGGGGGGGGGGGGGGGGGGGGGGGGGGGGGGGGGGGGGGGGGGGGGGGGGGGGGGGGGGGGGGGGGGGGGGGGGGGGGGGGGGGGGGGGGGGGGGGGGGGGGGGGGGGGGGGGGGGGGGGGGGGGGGGGGGGGGGGGGGGGGGGGGGGGGGGGGGGGGGGGGGGGGGGGGGGGGGGGGGGGGGGGGGGCAGACTAGTTTATACTAATTTATTTTAGCTCGATTGTGAAGAAAGCTTTGAGCTTATCGAGTCACTCTCGAGTCCGCTTCCTGGAAAAACCAGTACTGGTGTCATATGAGGAGGTACGGTCGTGACCTTGGTGGGGCTCGAACCCGCAACCTCCGGGATGAGCGGCAGACACCTAAACCTCTACACCACCGCTCCTATTTCGACTTCGAAGGCAAACCGATTTTACAGGTTGACATAGTTGTCCGCCTTCTAGAGGTGTGACAGATATAAAATATCAGATCTGTGAAAGGGGTCACACTGAAACGCCATTTTAATTAGGCTACTTGAATCTGACCTTGAATCTGACCCTGATGCTTTACCCAGACTGAGCGATCTTAGAACTTAGAACTTTGTCGGTAAATATGTTTTCTCACGTTTATATCAAAACAGACGTAAAACGAAGTTTCTTGTATCTTGTATCCTACTAGATATACTGTAAACTAACAATGGAAAATGCAAGGGGCAAAATAAATAAATAACTGAGTTCTGTTTTTAAAGAAGGGAAGTAACCGCTGAGGGTGGAGATTTGAACAGTTATAATAAGTTATCTTCCGTCGCTGCATAATTAGGGAAGGCAATCGGAACAACATTCCCTCCCCTTTTCACGTGACACTGAGTATTGGAACTATTTTTTGTAATTGCGTATACAGAAATGTATCGGCTATCAGTTTGACTCACACGTCACAAGAATTTTGAAATAATCGAAAAGAGATATCATCCAGTATATATATGATTTAGGAGTTGTGGCAATTATTGTGTGTGAAATATTGATGTGAACAATTTGGAACTACTTACTAATTATTTTCTCCGTATTATTTGATCATAGTGTGTGCGTCGGTTTGAGAATAGAGCGAGCACTGTGACATTTTTCAGCTTAAAATCTGTTATTTTGATAATACAGGGAAAATACTAATTATTCAAGATGGTGGAAGGTGGAATGAAATGTATTAAATATCTTATATTTGCGTTTAATCTTATTTTTGTGGTAAGTATCACTTGAGAATCTGTGTTTATATTTGATTAATTTGTAAACAAAAGAGACCTGTTTACGTTCAGCATGTTCAGGGAGTAGGAAGTTACACATCATCAACTTTTAAGTAGAGTTTGGAATTACCCTACTGTTCTTACTGTTTCTTAATTCAAATTAATTGTTTGCACACATTGTATCGCATGCTTCATTTTGTTGGAATTTAAAGTTGTTTAGCCTGATTAACAGTAGTCCAAATAATTGTACTCAACGGGTGAATATCGTTATAATTTTTGCTAGTGCAGATAACTATAAAATGTCCGTATGTAAAATGGGTCTGCGTTTGAAGTCTTATTATTGAGACTAGATTAACAGCTGCTCAGATTGTGAATTAGGCATATATATGTTTCACTGCCTGGTCCTTGCCACAGGTATTCGGCAAGTGGTCCAAAAACATGTACAGTTCTATGCTACTCTCGCCGAATGCCTGTTATCCAAGCTAGCCTCACTGTTTCCATTTTGAAGGCAAACCAATTTTACAGCCAAAACAGGTTGATATGGCTCAGGTTAGATCTTCGGCGCACTGACTCTCAACTGTCACTTATGGGTGGTTTCAAAAAAAATGAAGACATTTCTTCTATTTCAGATAAACTGAATATTATGTGATTTTTAGACAAACTTCTGCATGCAGAATCTGCGTTTTAGTGTTTTACTTAGAGTTGCAAAGTTTCGTCTTTATTGAGTTACTGGTTAAAAAGTTAGAGTAAAAAACCTTGCCAAAAACATCCCGAGTGTAACGTTTTCTGTGTGACATTTTAACATTAACATTATATTCAAATGTTATAAATTTTAAATAAATCTTATCTTACTTTAATAAGTCTTTTTCCTACTAAAAGTTTAGCAATGCACCTGTGATTTTTAACACTATTTGTTAATGGTTGTCCAGATTCATTAAGATTTGTTTCACTTTAAATAACCCACTCACTGGAATATTTTTTCAGTAAAAAATATACTTTTTGAATTCAAACAGCTGGTAATTGTACAGTGGCATCTAAAATATGATTCAAACTTTGTTTCTTTATAAAGTTATGTTATGCTTTGTTAACCATGTTGCACAATTGTATTTAAGACCATTAATATAAACCAGATTGATACAGGAGCTCAGTGACCCAGGAATGTCCCGAGTGTAACATTTTGACTTTTGATGTATGCCACTTTTATATTCTCTGCCTAATTCTTTATTTTATTTTACTTTTGAGACAAGCATGTCAGTATAAGTATATCTGCTACTGACATGATCAGGTAGTAAAGCATGTTAATTCTCTACACGATCATAACTGATGTCCCGAGTGTAACACCTTTTTTGACATGTTTGATTGTCACATGTAAATGGCACAGAAATTATCAAATAAATATCTTCTATAGTTAAGTTGCTTCATATAAATGACACTGTAACATTTTAATGCTTTACACCTGTAGAATGAAGTACCTGTGAGTGAGTTAAGTATTTAAAACGTGAAAAAAATACTAATATTTGAATATAATAAGCAGTTTCTATTTAGTATGTTACATGAAGAATAAAACATCTTTAGTATAATTAATGTTGATTTTTACATGATGTAAGTGAGCATGAATTTCATTTATAATATTATTATTACAAACAAATCATCCCAGGTTTCCAAATGCCATTAAATGTTACACTCGGGACACTAAAATTAAAATTCTGTTATATTTTCACTCAAAATGTTTCTTGAAACAGGAAATTATTTGAAACAAACAAAACAATGCCAAAACTAGTTGTTAAAAAATCCCCTTGAAAGGGAGAACTATAAGTTCAAAGGAAATAACTGAAAAATATGATGAGGAAAAAGGTGACTTCTTCTATGGAGACGGAAACCTTGTAAGAAACTGAAAACTAACTCAAGTCTAAAGAAAAGGTTAGAGAAAATAAGGCAAAGAAAATACTTCAAAATAAAGAACAGGCAGAAGGTTAAAAAGTTGAGAAAACAAAAGCTTGAGTTTGGTGAAGAATAAAAGCTTAAGAAAACAAAAACTGAGAAAAAAGAAGGCTAAACAGAAGGCAAATGGTTTAATCATGTATTACAAGTAACAGAGAAAAAAAACCCGACTCTTTGAACCTATCCAAAACTGAATTCCCTGTTAAAATGTTGCTTTTCTTTTTTTATCCTCTTTCTGCTTTCTTTCTATCTATGCATGCACTAACAGTGGTCTTTTTTATTGTTCTAGTCCTGACTGACCCTAGGATTTCTCCTTAGGTGACACTCAGCAAAGACCCCTGACAGGTGTTACAAGGTTATAGAGATAGATGCAGAAACAGGGCGATCTGAGTACCAGACCCTCTTCACAAATAGACCCCTTGATAATTTCCCCATATAGCATGGAAACACATGACACTACCTCTTGATTTCTTACCAGTTCTTCTCTTAGATAGATGTGAAACCCTGCAAAATGTTTCTGAGATTTTCAATGCACCCGGCCAGGATTCTAACTGAGAATGTCCCATATTGGTAGCCCGGAGTATTAACCACCTGAGCACTGTGCCTCCCAACTTTTAGCTCAAACCCTTAGCCTGATTCCAGCTGTTACGAACCATGGTGAAGGGCTGGTCAATGTCAGCTATGCTAAGCAGTGCATAGAGCAATGTAATGAAGATCATTACATACATATTGTTCAGCACCTGAGTTACATTTTGTCTTTTTAAACTGCATTGAAAAGAAGGGCTGGCAGATAAGAGGGCAGACACCTGAAGATGGAAACTTTATTTCTCTTTAAAGTAAATGGGCACATTATTAACATTTCAGTAGCTGTCTAAGTTGTCTTGTGTCCCGAGTGTAACAAAAGTAAAGACTTCTAGAATACCTTCAGAACTAAATTTAGACGCCTTAACCTTGTCCTACAAGCGTGAAATTTTTATTATTTTTCTTTTAATGTTTAAATATTGTAAAACAGGTCTTCTCATATTTTCCTTTTATGCATTTATAGAACTACAAAAAGTTTCATTCTTTGATTTAAAAATTAAAAGTTTGAAAACTGAAAAAACGCAACTTTCATAAAAAAAATAAAACCAAATATCAAATTTTTGTGTTCAAATGTAATTTTCAATCATATACTATGACAAAGTGAAGAAATGATGATTTCTATTAAAGTCTTTTATTCAATTTATGGTATATGAAAATATACCCATTGATTTGAAAAGTTCATTTATTTCAAATAAACACTTAAAATATATAACTACTGACATTTTCAAATTCTTTAATCTTTGATGTTTTTAGAAAATTCAGCTTGTCTCTGTTAAATTGTGATAGAAATGATCAGCTTTATTTTATATCTAAAAATGACCCCTAATGTCACACTTTTTCCTCATTTATTTTGAAACCACCCTTATGTATAAAATTAATGACCTGGTTGCAATCCCCATCCAAGGAAATCTCATCCCTCTAACTAGGAAATCCCGCCATTATCATCCCTTGTCCTACAGGTTAATCACCGCAAACACTGACTACTATAAGTACTCCTTTTTCCATAGGACCATAGTCCTATGGAATAGTCTTCCACCTGATATTCCCTCCCTTTCTACCCTTGATCAGTTTAATGCTGCTGTAAGCTGCATTGATCATGCCCTACCATAACCTGCCTCCACCCCTGTATTTATCTTTTAATCATTAACATAATTATTCCCCCTTTTCTCCTATTTTGACCTGTTTCTTTTTTAATTCTTTTATTTTTATTTCTACTAACAGTCTTTGTGGCTTGACGCGCACGAAATTGTCTAAGTCCCTGTAAAGGGTTCGACAGTACAGGAAGATAGATAGATAGACATTTACATGTAAGACATAACGTGGGCTCGGACCTTTCAGCAGGTCACGATACAGAACTCCTCAGCGTAAAAGGTAAGTTTTATTAACCAAATACAAATTTGGTTAATAAAACTTCCCTTCATCGCCGAGGAATTACAATTTTTACGTATAGTATTATGATTTTTATTTTTTTTATTTCACCGGTGTAATGCAGGTGCATTCTCAGCTTTGCACAACAGGTTATATTTAAAATAATTTATATTCTGGACAGGTGATTCCTCCTCTAGTTTCTATGCATCTTTAATTATAAAACATAGACATAGTTCATGATGGCAACTGCCTAGGTGTACCATTAGCCGTAAGTTTTTGTTTCATTTAACTATGCAGTAAATTTAAACTTGCATACAAGTCTACTCTGAAGACAAGAGTTTTCACCTTCTACCGAGTAAAGAAATGAACACGATCTACACAGGCTTGCGTGCACCCTGCCCATAATACTGGTCAGGGGTGTGAGGCAGTATCACAAGATACATCTAGAGAGATATATTTTTCACCTTTTACCGAATAAAGAAATGAATGCGATTTAATAGTATGATTGATTAACTGGCCAGTATGACAGCACAGCAAAACAGAGATTAGTAAGACTTTTAACAGTATACAGATTTATGCATGTCTCTGGCTTATAAACATTGAAACTTCGATAACTTGAAGTTGCAAGCGAAGGAGTAAAATGCTTGAGATTGGTCTGGAGTTATTGATTAATTGTAAAATTGCTCTATCAAAATAATTTGGCTTTCAGATTTTTTTATATTTTGTGACAAACATGACAAAGAATCTAAGTTTACAGTCAAAACTCTGAAAAACCGAATAAAGTGGAGGATTTCCTTCACTGTTACTCAGTGTTTACTTTAACTTGAACAAATGCTTTTTAACTTTTGTTTTATCTACAACAAGGAAGTAACAGGGCTGTCACTTGCTTTTGGGGGAATGGGGCCCTTGCGGGGTGGGGGGATTCGTTATTTTCTAGGCAAAGGGAAATTCTTTTACTTGATAAACTCGGGGGGGGAAATGATAAAACTTTAGGACAATTTTTAATACATCTCAGACATGCTTCTGGTTTCAGACTGCTTTGGGTTTTGTGCTTCCTAAACATGCGAAACACATTACCCTTCGTAAAATTGTTACATGTAAGGTATTGATATCATCTTACATTACGTGTATCAACTAACTACCTTCATTAACCTTTACAAAAAAGTAATATGTTTTTAACCCGACGGGCTGGTTTTATGCCCGAGTTGGGGGGTGGGGGAATATACTATTTTTGGAGGGGAATGAAGCTGAATTCCGGCCCCCAAAACGGCAGATTGACAGCCCTGAGTAAGTTTCTAATGCCTGAAAAGATGCATAATCCAAAATCTGGTTGGTGCAAACAGAGACATAATCCAAAGTCTGGTTGGTGCAAACAGAGACATGGAAATTGATTGAACATGTAGAATGGTCTTCTATAATATGTTGTGTTCTTTTCATCATTGGAGTTTGTACTAGGATAGTAAAGAGATTTTTTCAGATTTCCTCTATATATATTCAATGTGAATGAAACCGTTTTTCCAGATCATTATTTTTGGGTTATAACAATGGCAATGTTTATTATTCTAGGAGCATAAATCACTGATTAATGTTTTATTTGAAAATTTGATGGTCACTTTGAACAGTAATATCACTAAACTCAATTAAAGATGCAGTTTTAACCATATTTATTTACTGAAACACTCTCTATAGAACAAGTTTAAGTAAACTGATGCAGACATAGGTGAAGAAAAATATCCATACAAGCAAGTTAATTCTCAAGGTCAACTAAAAAGTTATGTATATGGTTTACATTATCTTCGTGTCTGTGTTTACATAACAGTTACGTAGGCCAAAATAAACTAATGCAGTTGTAGATAAACTGCTAAATAAAAAAAAATGGACTAGTCCATCTATTTATATAATTTAGGCAGTACCATTAACTGTTTAGAGGGGCATTCAGGAAAAATATGTTGACTGAATAGCGAACAGTGCAGATCATGATCAAACTGCACAGATTGTTTAAGCTAATCATGATCTGCACTGATGGGAAATACCATATCTATTGTCACCAGCCGAATTAAACCCTACGAAAAACCTGGTATTTTGACCCTTCCGGCTCTGAGTTTTTTTTTTCATATTTTTTTTTGTTTGCCCGTACTATTAATTATGTTTTGATAGCCACTAACAAAATCAGCTTCTTTTCAGTACTGAGCATATTGTGCTCTGTTTGAAAAGTTTTAAATATTTTAACATTTTTGAAAAACAAAGAGGTCTCCTACCAACATGTACATACATTGTACTCCATTTAATTATTTCAAGCATATAACATACATGTGCAGTATTACCAAAACCACATTGTTACAATTATTTTGTACATTAATACTTTTTCCTTGGCCGTAACAGACTTACAGAGTTGTTTTAAATGAAAACAAACACTGGCATATTTAGCATATTATATCCCACTTAGTGTTAGAGAATGTACTTAGAACTGAGGTAGTGTAACAACAACAACAAAGATGGTCTTTTGATATTCTTAACTAATGAGCAAGAACATATTAATAAGTATGCAGAAATATGTCTGCACACTCTCATTTACATGATTAAAATGAATATAAAAATATACAAGGTTCAATTCTACGTGATCTATCATTAAAATCAAGGAGTAGAAAGTTCCAGGAACGTCAGTGAACAGTTCATTGTAAATTCCAGAAATACAGTTGAAATGAGTTGAGGAAATTTATTTAAGTTTTAATGGGATTGTCGCATGTAAACAAAGCCTACTGGTTTCAGGTCACAATGCTGACAAATGATATGGGAATAGTGTGGCATACACTTCTGCAGTATATACACAATCAGTGTAATATATTGTCAAAAAGATAAATAAATGTAAAAAATTGTTAACATGAAATAATTTTTTGTCTCAGCATGAATTTGCATACGGGAATTTTTTTAAGTGGAAAGTAGAGTAAATTATGTATATATATATGAACATTTGTACATTTTGAGTGGCAAAGATTACATGTAGGTAGAGTACAGTTTGAACATTTTTGTGGGGGTGGAAAAGTTTAATCTAAACTGCTATAAACTGGGCAATATTTTGCGATTATTAATTTTCACTATTTTTGCAAATTTCCCACAAGCATGACAAGTTTTCTAATTTATAAAGCTTGCAAAAGATTCAATTCATATATAGATTTACATAATGTACTATAAAAGAATTCTACTTTCGTGAATTTAAAATTCGCTTGTTTATAAGTCTATCTGCTCTTGAAAAAATTGCCAGGTTTACAGTTTCTGAAACATTTTGCCTGCATTGTCCTCGAAATTGACTGTATATTTAAATAGGGATTTAAAACCTTGTCATGAACCTATTGTAATTTCTAATATAATTACATGTATGCTAACCTTTTATGAAAATAGAAAAAGTTTAAAATGTTCTATTATAAGTATTGAACATTTCGTGTGACTTTTCTACCTAGAGATTTTTTCTATTGTGTCTAACAGTGGTGAAAAGAAGATATCAAATTTATTTATATGATTATAATGTATTTAGATTTCGTGTGACGTTGACAACTATAATATTTTAAGGCCAGTTAAATTGATTGTCTAGTTTTCATGCTAGGTCACAGGCTCTGTATGAAGTGTTAGCTTACCAAAGAGAAAATTGGAGAAGTTACATGTAACTTTTTTTAGTGTCAAAAATGGCGAATGTTCGGGGTATTGAAATTTTGGGTAAATAGCAAATCACAGCATATTGTCTGTCTTCATTTTTAGCACTTGGCCAAGACAGGGATACTATATTCATTCCAAGTCATATTTAGACAGAGAAAGTCTTTGAAACCAGATTTGCAGAAATTTTATCATCTTTAAATTGCTGTTTGTTGTTTTTGACACGTTATTAATCAAGAGATGGAAATTTTACTGCAGTGACACTATAATAGATAGTCATTCCAATAAGCATACAAAATGTACATGTACTTATGGCATACATGTATATACAATACATACATGTATATAGCGTACATATTGTTTTGACCTATCAGTTTGTAAATTCAGCATTAATATAACATATTATTGATTGACCTTTTCAGCTAGCTGCCATAGCACTGATTGCTGTCGGCGCCTATGTACAGATCGCTCTCAAAGATTATTTCGACCTCATTGAAGGCTCGTTTAGCTCGGCTGCGGCGTTACTCATAGCAGTGGGCGTTATCATCTTCTTCATTGCTTTCTTCGGATGCTGCGGTGCATACAAAGAGAACAGGACATGTGTCCTTATCGTAAGTACATCCGCATTCGTTCTTTCTGTTCTTTTATGAACTGAGTTCAGTTTTTAAGTATTTTAGTGTGATTATAAATTTTCAAGGCAGAGGTCTTGAAAGAGTGGTCTGAGTTGAACCCAAATACATTACAATGGCATCACTTAGCATTGATGCAAAGTAAAGACTCTTCAAAATATGCTGTTCGCCATAAAGTTTACCAATATCTAAGAGACTACTCCATGGTGACATCACAGTGAAATGTACATAATACATAACAACGCTGGCTATAAACATGTGAAGACTAGCCTCTGAGTCACTTAATGTTTTGTTTTTTTTCAAAACTGTAATCCAGTAATCAATATACAAAAATGGGCCTTTTGAAATTTGATACAGTAATGGCATTTCTTCATTTTTAAAACTCTGAATTTGAAGGGCCGGTCTTGCGCATAATTTAGCAAAATCATTTTCAGTCCGAGCACAACATTCATGCATTTATGATACAGCCTGTAAGCTACATGCAAGTGTTTTTCTCGATGTATATTGATTTATGTTCCCTTAAATAATCAACTTGAAATTTTCAATGTTTTAGTTTCATTTACCTGAAACAAGAAGTAAAACTGCTCTTTAAATATAAATGAAACTCATATTATATACTCCAAACATAAATAATGTGTTCAGTGAACAGGATGGGAAAAACATGTATGTAATTTCAAAGAACAACATTATCATGATTATCCAAAAATGTCTCATTTTAGCATAAATACTCCATACAATTACAAACCTGTGATAAATTGCTATTGCATTTTTTGTACAGCAATAATGTTTTAAGGGACTTCAACCTATTTTGAAACGCTGATTTTGTCGCTAATGACTGAAATGTATACATTTCGCTTTTAGGTTAAATAATGATACATGTACTTGCAAACTTCCTTGTCAAATTGAAACAGATTTGCATACATGTATATAGAGCTACATAAAGAAGCTGCAAAATAGCATATGAAACTACATGTAGCTAATAATAATAAAGACTTTATTTAAAGAGGCAACACAGTTGGCGAACCAGTCTTACATTCGAGTCTCTATCAATGCACATACATGTATATACAGTTACAATATCATATTTAAAAACTTAACACATGAAGGAAGAAGGTTACAGAAAAGTAGCTAAAGATTTCTAAACTGTGAATATATTTGCCTATTACTCTATGACACTAATTGAAGATGTTGTACTTGCATTTCAGTTCGCTGGCCTGTTGGTCATAATCTTCATCATGGAAATAGCCGGAGGAATTGCCGGGTTCGTCCTTAAAGGACAGGTATGCAATGATACATTATGAAATTATGATGTAAATTTTAAGATTAACTTTATAACCAGGCTAGATTTGGCATGTGGTGACTCCCCATAGGTTATTGATAAACCAAATCTGTGGACTAAATGTGATGAGATTTGGTCTGAAAACAGGTACGTAAGTAATGTCTGTGAAAGATTTCTAACCAATTTTTTTTTGTTCCATATTGAAAACTGTAGAGTTCCTTGCAGATACGAAAGAAGTGCAGGTTCAGAATGCATTAATTTAATACAGTTTTTGTGTCGCCATTTCAAAGAAAGGCGATTCATAGGGATCACTTTGTCCAGTGGTCCAACGGTCTGTTCGTCACAAAAACTAACGTTGGCTATAGCTTTGCCATTTCTTAAGATTTCTTTAGCAAACTTTTTAATTGTATTGCTTATGACAAAAGAGCCGGGATGCCGCCAGATTTTGTAGGGCAAGGTTGCTAAATTTTGTATGTCAATGTCATATTTGACAGAGTTATACCCCTTTTCGTACTTAGATTTTGTCGTGAAATTATTGGTTATTCTGACAAAGTGTAAGAGGGGGACACAAGTGTTCTACTGAACACCCATCGAGTATTGGTTTAATCACTGCAACTGCGGGCACTGCATAAAATCATAGACTAAAATACTTACTGAAAGGAGCATCATCTGTGAGCAAATAGGGAATCGGAGGCTGCAAAAATTGATTATCTGTATGCCTAGCTTGTCTGAGAGCAGGAAGGGACATGTGAAATTTTCAAGAACTTTACATGATAAAGTTCATACCGACAAGGAAATTTAATCAGTCCGCAAGGGTACATGGGGTACATGGTACATATACATTGTTAGGTGTTAAGCAATTGACATTAGCATGTATAGTATATAATGTACATTGCAGTTTAAAGCAAAGACTATAGTTTGATTAATAATACAAGTTTTACATTGATAATAATTGTTCATGTACATGTAGGTGGAAGACAGCGTTGAAAAGTACATGGGGGATAGCATTAAAGAGAACGCAACCGTTTGGGACAAACTACAAAAAGAGTTCAAATGCTGCGGTATTCACAACGCATTAGACTGGAACAGAGAGGACCTGCCATCTTCTTGTTGTATCAGCCCAACAGCTGGATGTCAAGTAAATGCAACAGGAAGTTACTATAGTAAAGGATGTCTCGATACGTTCACAGACTGGGTCCAAGATCATATCTACTATGTTGGCGCAGTAGGAATTGCATTTGCTTTTGTCCAGGTATGATTCTCTTTGATAAAAAAAAAAATATATATATATATAACAGTTCAAACAAAAGTTTTGTAAAATGACAGATTCTACTAAATGCAAAAGATTGGTCCCTGGCTACTGTAAATTGGGTAAACATTCGCAGTTATTTAATTTTCGCGAATTTCCTGAATCCCTTACTTAAAAATCTCGCAGAAGATTCATTTCACATAGATTTACTGTTAGAGGGGTCTCCTTTTGTGAATTTAAAATTTGCAAATAAGTCTGTTGCCTCACAATTCACGAAATTTTCGTCAAGCGAAAATTACATAATTTACAGTATCACATACAAAAGAAACTGCATGTGCTTGCTCCAAAATTTTCTAACATCTCTTGTTTACCTGTTCATACAGTTATAATATCTGCCTAAATATAAATGAATATCAGTCTTTATATATGTGTCTGTGCACAATATGATTAGATTGACTGAAATCTTATAATTATGTCACAACACAATTCCTTTAATTCAACTTCATATAAAACTGCTTGCTTCTTTGCTGAAGGGTGTTGCTGTAGGGAGGTGTCGTTTGGGGAGGTCGGACCGTATTTTCTAATCCATTATACAGGCATGAAAACTTTGTTTTGAATTGTTACAGATTATTGGTATCCTGTTTGCCTGCTGTTTGGCCAGAGCTATCAAAAAGGAATATGAAGTTGTGTAAACCAGTCCAGAGGAAAAATAAATTGAAGAAAAAAAGCTAAAACCAGTCTCACAATATTAACCAATCAGATCGCTGAAAACTAGCATTATGTGATGGATGTTTTTAATTTCTAGAATGTAGAACCTGTAAAATAGGTGATGGAACTTTTTAATATTTAGTAACAAAAAGCTCACCGATGTACAACCTTCATATATATTGATATATTTTTATTTTACATGTAGGAGTTCTTTTAGAATTTTTGCAATCAAAAACGTTTTCTGTGTGTTTACTTATTGTTACTTTTTTTTTTACAATTTGAAGTTCATTGAATCAGCAAGCTTTGTTATAAATAAAGATTGTTTCTTTAAAAGAGTGGTACATGGCAACTAAGAAGACTCCGTGCGAGTAGCGACATGAATAGTAAAAGTTTGAACAATTCTTGAAAATGTGATACAGCAAACATGGATCAGTCCCTTGTATAACATGTTTTGAGGGTGAGAATTTTTGGTTGCAAAAGTAGTCACATTTATAAGCCAGTATAAAAACAGTTTGCTTTTCAATGGAACATCGTACATCAATGAAAACCTTTAATTTAAACGAGAGAAATGGTCAATAAACTTACAACGATATTATCGTACTTCTGACAGTTGTTTGTGCATATGATGTAATAGAGAACATTTACAGATACAATGTGACAGCTGTGTAAATTTTCAAGTCAACAAAAGCTTTTACAATTGCTGGATAAAAGGTATTCCCATTCAAAATTTTGGACTCTGAGAATTGGAACATGTTAACTACACTGTTAGTCTGGTAGAAATGATAAATAGCAGAGAGTCAAGTTAAAACTGGGAGATATTATTAAATGAGTAATTACCTACAGTTTAACAGTATTTTTCATTCTCTGACATTTTGCGATTTATGCTAATACTTAGTGCAATTATACAGTTTACTTGTTGTCTACGTATGCTTTCCAGAATTGTTCAAGGGCAGAAGTGTAACGTTAAAACTTACATATAAAACAGTATTTAAACTAGTCTAGCTTACAGAGCTACCAATGTGTACAGAGGGCTCAACTGTTCATAGTTACAATTGATACCACTTGATTTACAAGAAATAATGGTTGAACTGAATAGAGTGAACACACAAACTTTGTAGGCCTGCTGAACTAAATGTGTTATATATAATATAGGACCTTGATATGTATACTTTCGTACTGTTTGGTGATAAATTTGCAAAGTTTGTTACGTAAATGTTCAAGAAAACGGTTATAGTTAACATGCTGCTATTTTTTTTTTTTTTTTGTCCTAGCCCATTAGGCAAGTTTTTATTGTTGTTGTTGTTGTTCAACTTTTATTTTAAGGAGTGGCTTCAAATCATTACTACATACCAGCTAACACCATGCTTGTATGTGACATACATTAATCTTCTAACTTGACAGTTAAACAAAGCAAAACCTCCATTAACATCTGAGATATAAAGGAACCCATTGCGGATTAAAATAGCCTTTTTACCGTTTTACGCCTTGGTACAGTTGTAGCACATTTGAAGATGGTACCTGTACCAGAATTTATGTTCTTTGGTATAAACAGAATGTAACTTGAATCAGCAAGTGCTCAAATCTTTGAGAAAGGAAGATACATACTGGTGACTGTTTGAATGACTTCATTCAGCTTTGTATTTAGAAATCAACTGTTGTACATGTGATGTGCAAGTTTTTTTGTCTGGTATATGTTAAATATATAAACATACTTACATGTATATGTAGATGCAAAAATACGTTATTGACTATCTGTAGAATGAATAGATAGACGGTTCTTGTATCACATTTCATAGAGTCTTGTTTTAATGCGCATTATTATAGGGTTTTTTTTGCTACAAATCATATATACATGTTATATCTGTAGCTTACATTTTTATCTCTTTACTTAGAAAGAACCCTAACTGTTGTATGACTGTCCATAAAATCAAAATGACTCCAACCAGAAAGTTCATTGGGTCATTAAAATCTAAATAACATAATTATTGGCTAGCCACAAAGGTTTACTGGACCTTGGTTCAATAAAGGTTTACCCTACCATGGAAAACCATAAACCCTTGCCCTACCTCTGCTAGCAATAAAGGTCTACCCTACATTGTACCTTGGTGAACATTAAAAGGTCTACCCTACCTTTGCAAAGCATAATGGTTTACCATACTTTGGGGAACAGTAAAGGTCACTTTGCCTTGGCCAATGAAAAAAGGTATACCCTACCTTAGCTAACCATAAAGGTCTACCCTACCTTATTTTGCTATAAGAGATCTATTTTTGTAACATAGAAACTAAAGGTATTACAAATTATGTTTGGTAAATTTTATCTAATCATAGTGTTTAACCTCTTCCTGGTTTTTTTAATGACTATTTTGGATACATATATTTTCTTCAATCTTATTGTTGTTTACTAGTTAATCTTTCAATAAAAATAATCTGAGAAAAAATTTGTTTGTCTATTTAGTTTAGTCATAATAGAATTGCCAATCCAAGATACTGACATCCCCTTTTTTGTAGGCCCTGATTTCAGGTGCTTGTTTCTTTAAACATACTAGGATGAGTTTTGATAGCTGAAATTTTAAACATGAACCAAGCTAAATATGTTAACAGGGATTTATCAATCTACCAGTACATGACTATGAATTGTTTATAATATTGGGAGGTTTTCAGAAAATGGATTGACTGGGTAGCACTCTGTGTAGATCATGACCATACAGTCTGATTAAGACCTTCATGGTAAGGGTTGAAAAACACTAGGTCCTGGACTGTTTCTCACTCTATTACTGTTCTTAGTTTGTTGCTAAACCTGAAATGTTTTCCAGTGTGGTGAACAGTGTAGACTTTGAGAAGAGTGCACCAGTGTGCATGTAGGTCATGATCTACACTGGTATTGTAAAAGGTTAAATGCAGTTTCCTGGCTGTATAAAGGTCCCTTGTTTTGATCGTATTGTAAACTTTGAGCTACCTGGACCATAAAAACGAGATCTGTTCCAAGCAAGAAGCAGGGTTTTTTAAGAATGGGATATTTTGGACTACTGTATTTGTGCAGTTTGTTATATCAAAATAGGTCAAACCCCCACATCTCTGTATAACCCACCCATTAACATTCATTTTAGCAGTCGTCAATGTTCAGATCTCGCCTTATCTGTAAATCTCATCCATAATCTCAACATGACAGTCAATTAGGCCTGAATATGCAAACAAACTTCATTAATAAGTCTGTCTTATCAGAACAAATTAATATGAGGGATGGTCTTGTGATGTGTTTGTGGGTATTTTAAGTAAACATCACCTGACTGGTAACCTTCCCTTAAAAAAGCAATGAAATACCTTAGATATTGAAAGGTTTCACATGATGTTATATCAGAGGCATGTGCATGTATTTTAATCATCCAAATGTTACAGAGAAGAACACTTAAGGGAGTGTATGGTTTATTTAAATACAGTTAATTTAGGATAATATGACGGTGATGTGTCAGTTACATGTGTACACAAACATTAACTCTAATTGCACTGAAAAGTAGATCATGTATGGAAGAAGGATTTTTATCCTCTAGAATGGACTAATTTATCTACACAGTGAAAGTTAAGTCTTCCTCAGCATCACTCAGATTACCCTAAGCTGACTGTAGTTAGGGTACATCTCAAGTTTCCATGACAAACGGTAACTGAAAGTGAAACTAATTTATGATTCATTCTTTTCCCACACTTGGCGCTGCCATTTTAGTTGTATGTAATATTACCTCAATAGGCCAGATACAATTTAACTAAGCACACCTGTAAAGTGTATATCTTTAAAAGTTTAAACAAGTACATGTACGTACACTTCTGTCATATGACAGTAATCTATATTTGGCCTTTACATTGATTATGTTTTCAATGTTATCAGCTCTGTGTACTTCGTGAAAATGATCCTTTTGTGAAATCTGTATACAGAAGGAAGGATCTTTTGAAAACTATACCTGTATACATCAATACATGTAACCTTCACCTTGATGGCAATAGATGATTCTGCCTTAGTAACCATTGCAGATCATGATCAGTATGCAGTCAGATCATGATCTACACTTTTTGCCTTTCAGTCGGAACATTTTCTCAGTAAGCACCCCTTTTGAACATTTAATGGTATGGTCCAAATAGAATGATGGGTAAGTCCATTTTAGAAATTAAGGGTTAATTGACTGGGAGGTGGCAAGAAATTGGTATATTATCTTGGAATTCTGTGGATCAAGGGCGCCACCAGGCTAGATGATATTATCGAGGTTTAAACCCAAATCTGTCGTAAGTCCTACTAAATTTCATATATTAAGTTACTGCAGTTTTGCGGTCAACCCTCGATATATTTCATTAAAAACTCCAAGCAAAATACTTTCAGCAATTTTTTCTAATGGCTTGATTTTTGGTGACTAAGGGAGGGAATTTTTGTAAGAAACAAATGGGCAGATAACCACAAAATAGAATTAGATAACACCAGTCTATGGTAGTAGACTTGATATTGACAACAAAGCATACACTTGCAAAGGCTATAAATATCTGGCCTGTTTTCGTTCATTGATTTTAGAAGATCTGCCAGAGAACTGAGCTGTTTCAGGAAAAGCAGGAAAAATGAAGTTAACATCCTTATGATATATTTATTTAAAGTTGTGCATGCAGCTAGTCATGGCCTAGCTGTTCCAATGCTGCGAGGAAATTTTAATTTACAGTGCAACCTCTCTGGGAGCGAACACCTTTCGGGAACTTAGAAATGTGTTGGTTGTAGAGAGTTGTTTTCTTAGGAGAGGTTGATTCCTTCTATAATTGACGCAACAGGAAAGAAAATGTGTGTTTAATTATGATGGTAACCTGTTACCCTAGGGAAGTGTCGTTCCAGGCAGTTTGACTGTATAAGCTTTATATCTATTATGTAGCAATCTTAACTAAAAATCTATATCCTAGCTAATCAAAAAGTTAAAATCCCAATTTTTCTTCAAATGCAGAATGAGATCTCCCCTGGTTTGAATTAAACAGGAATTCTAATGTAGATTTTATGCAGGATACCATATACTATACAAATTATTTTGACTTCACAATTACTCTCCTTTCTGAATCTAATTATTTCCATTTTGTGCCAAATTGAAACAAAATTAATTGTAGTGCTGTGCTGTGCTGTGCTGTGCTGTGCTGAGCTGTACTGTACTGTACTGTACTGAAATGTATTGTATTTAAGTTGCTTCAAATACATGATTGTACCTAGCATTTCAGATTTTTAATTCAGAATGCTTCATATATATAGCTTACTTCCTAATATGTATTTCTTTGGCTAGGAATAACATTCCACAAAGCCTACAGTCGACATGCATTCCTTTATCACTTGGATTACAATCATAACTTGCAATTTACCGGTTTTTGTTTACTTATTGATTATATCCTGGATTACATACCAGAGCTTACAAACATACAACAGTATACTTGGCTTCATTGTCTTAATATAGCCTACACCTAACTAATGACGTGTTTTGTGAATTCTTCTTTTTGTTCGGTTCAAACAGGTATTTATTTAGTTAGGGTGTTTGTTCCCGACCACCCTATTTTTGCCCACCCTAGAACTTTGCATTTTAAAATATTTTAGCATAAAAATTCAAAGTATGTTGAATTTGGTTGTTTAAGAGTAAAAAAAAAAAAAATCCTACCCACCTACCCTATTTTTTGGGGACATGAAACCTGAAACAAACATATTTTTTTCTTTTAGGTTATGTTTTAAACATTTTGATAAATGACGAAGATGGTCACAAGAATCTACAAAGGTTTCTCACCTGATTTTCATTGTTACATACACATTCATTTTTGTTGCAAGGTCACATGTTAGATTATTATCACTTAAAATTTAAACACAGTACATGTAGTCAATAATTCACTTAAATGTAGGTAACAATAATATAATAGTGTGATCTCCCTGTTGGTCTTTATTCTTAGAATAACCTTTATTTTGAGGTGGTCTTTTTAACACAGATATGACTGTACATATTTCATGCTGGACTCAAAGCAAGGGCTATCTTGGCCATTTATCGGTTCCTTGTTCTTGTGATTCCTTTTATAGTCAATATCTCTGTCCCTTTTAAAGATAACCAAGTAAGACTATACAATTGAATAAGGGTACCTGGTTTAAGAGGAATATGCAAGAACCACAACTCTTCTTAAAGTATTTATAAATTGTCTCCCTTTGGGAACTGTATTTGTACAGGTTATAATTATCGTGATCAAGTTATAACTGTTCAGCAATACTAATATGGTTTGTATAAACTATCATGGAAAGATAATGAGAGAAAATTCATATTTTACATTCAAGAAACGTAACTCTGTAACAATTATCTCCCTTTGAAAAAAGTATTTTTTGCAGTACAATTAATATTGTCATACACAGATTTTAATACAACTTCAAAATGACTTTTTGCTGTAGCAGTTTCCGGCCACGTCGGAATCATTCTTCTAACTGGTATCATGTGATCCATTGAACACTCCCTGTCTTGCATATTTGTAAGCAAGATATAATCATAGTGTATGCAAAGAGAAACAAATTGAATGTAATTGTAACAGCTTGCATCATGAAACAAGAATCAGACAAAAAGCTAGTGTTTTTGTTCATTGGTCAGCCTCATTCGTAATCAATTCTAAACAAAAACACTTAGTAAGACACAGACAGACGTGATTCATGGATTTTATAAAATAAGAGTAAACAATCTTGTATGTGAAGGTCACATGACTACTTTATGACTACTTGTAGATAATAAGATCAAGTGATAACTAGTAATATCAAATGTTAAAATAGGTTCTAAAAAAAATTATTTACGTATATTTTTAGAAATGAAGAAGAGAAGAGTATGAAGTATTATTAAGTTATTTGAGAATTTAATCACAGGTCATCAGAAAAGAGAGTACAGTAAACTCTGTATATAACAAACCCTTTGGGACCTTTTTGATTTGTTCTTTATATCCAGAGTTTGTTATATCCATACAGCATTTTCAAGGAGGCAACAACATCAGTCCTAAAAAATTTGTTCGTTATAATCTGGAATTTCGCTATATCAAGAGTCGTTATATACAGTAAAACCTGTGAACAAAGACCACCGATGGGAAGCTACAAATGTGGTCTTTTTTTGCAGGTGTTCTTTAAAATCATAGGACTGGTGTTCTACTGTAGATGAAAAGTGATCTGTGATCTCCCTGCTTGTCTTTTTTTGCAGGGTGGCCTTTATTAGGAGATGGTCTTTTTTACACAGGTTTGACTGTACAGTGTTTACTGTAAATCAGAAGAGTGATTTTCAACTGATGCCCATGCTAAGTATCAGAGCCAAATGTCAAGAATTACTCAAGTGCACAATCATTTAAATGTAAAACAATAAGTTTTCTCTATAGCAAGCAAAAAGTTTAGTGTTTACAATTCAAAAGTTTAATAATCTTACACAAAGTAACATGTAAGTTACATTAATTTAAATTTCAAGATAATTTAAAGCCTAAATGTGGTTTTAGGGGGAAGTGTTTTGATGATGTTTTTCGGAATAAAACGATCAAAGGGACATAACTGAAAAATCAATGAACAATCGTGTAGCATATTATTAAATACACACAATCCTAGTTGTGGTAGTACTCCAGATTCGCCCCAGGCAGAGTTTGTTGATTTTCCATAATTAAAAACAAGCAATCAAAGTAAACTGAAAAATCAATGATCGTGTTGCATAAATAGACAGTAATGTCTTTCACATAAAGTTTCAATTACATGATTGTGGTATATTTGTAACTTAGGAAGTACTGGGGTGAGTTGGTGGGTGAGACGAGGGGGAAAACCCTAATTTTCCATAGTTTAAAAATAAACAGTATTGAAACAGGACATGACAAAATAATGCTAATTTTGTTTCATCTATAGTAGAAAAAGTTAGTCCAGTGACTATACAGTTACTGTCTATAACTTTTAGAATTATAAGTTCTAGTTTCCAGACAGTGGTCTTTTTTTCACAGGTTTGACATACATGTATACTGCATTTTCTTGTGCTGACTTTGCAAAATTACTAAAATTGTAGAAGAGCTTTATGAAAATCCACATTGATGTCTGAATTTTTTGTGCGTATAATGTATTCCAATGTTTCTAATTTTAGTAACATCACTTGAAATACAAAGCAAAAAGCATGTTGCACCAATTACTGGCTACAGAAAAGCCTGGAGAATGAGAATGATAAAAGCCTGTAATGTGCTTAGAACATTAATAAATACGGCATGTTTAAGTTTTGAGGAATACAGTCAAACTCGTCTTAAAATGCCAGCCAAGGGATCCATGAAAACTGTCCCCTTAAAGGAGATAGCTGCTGACTACAGAATGTATACAGTCAAACCCGAGTTGAAGACCACCTCTGAATAAAGACCACCCTGAGAATAAAGACCAGCAGAGAGATCATAACACAATATTCATCTATAGTAGAAACCCCTGTGAATTAAGACCACCTGCAAACAAGGACCACACCTCTAGCTTCTCAATAGGGGTCTTTGTTCTCAGGTTCGACTCCATAAATGGCAATTTGGGATAAAGTAGTTTTTAAACGCTCCTGCTCCAGCATGATCCTCAAGTTTTCAGCATGATGATGATAAAATGCTTGTCATGATTACCGATGATTTTTTTTGCGTCATGTTGAAAAGTTTTAGAAATGCTGAAAATTACTTTCCGCATGATGCAGTCACATTATTTTATGACTCTTATCCTATGTCATATGACTGCCTTTTATTGTCATGAGTGAGAGAGTCGTTACAAACATGCTAGTATATAGGTCATTTATCAACAAATGTTTTCTCTTGTTATTCTTTGTTAAAGCTTCATTGTGACTAGCAGCGGTATGATTGTGAGCTTCTGAATGCATTTAACCCTTCCTTACCCTGCTGGTGGCAAGTGACTTTACCTTTGCAGCCAGTGCAGATCATGATCAACCTGTATAATACTATCCATACAATCTGATCATGATCTGCACTGTTTAATGTTCTGTCAATAAATCTTCAACAGGCAATCCTTGGAACATGATCTGTATTGTTTGCTATGCAGTCAGTAAATTTTCACTAATTACTTAAAGTACCTTTTTCGAATAATTGATGGTATTGTCTCACTTGAAACATGGACAATGTCAAGTTTCAAATATTTCTCGCTAGTAGGTTTAAAGAACAATAGAGGTGCTATTAATGAGAAACCCTTGTAAACTCACATGACACTGTGTAGTTGTTAGTTTGTCAGTTTTATATGAACATTTTCACAGCCAAAGGCTATTTCCAGTCAATATTGCTATGACCAAAGGCCAAATGTTGACAACACTCTACGTAACTTCCAAAATTAAATATACATTGTTACTGTCAACTTCGACATTTATTTGTTAGTTCTGTGAGATAATAATTAAATTTGTACTGGGAAGCTAAGTACTGGGTAAATTTTTGCCTTGAAAGATGAAAATCACTATTTTACCTTATGACGACTGAATATTTCTCGGTCTACACTATGATATTTACTGTTCATTTCAATGTAAATGTGAATTTACATTTATCAAGAAAGCAGTGTAGAATTTGAAGTTTGCCTAGTCCATAATTACCATCTTATTTGGTTGATGCAGCTTTTGGCACAATAGAGGTGTACCAGTATACCAGCATTCATTATTGTTAAACCTCAGTAAATGAAACTGTTAGTTGGAGTTTAAAGCCCATTTCAAACCTATTTCCGTCATTTATAGTCGGGCAGTTTACCTAACCCTTGAGCCTAAGAAAGACCCGAGTACACTAGAAACTTCCAACTTTCTCACATATTAGAGAGCTCTACATGGAATTAAGGAGCTCTCATAGAATTAAAGAGCTCTACAGGAATAGGGAGCTCTACTTGGAATTAGAGCTCTACATGGAATAAGGGAGCTCTACATGGAATTAGGGAGTCCTCTTATTTAATAACAGCGCAAATGCCATGCTCTGTAATTAAAGTGTTCTTTATTAAATATATAAATCCCTAAATTAATTGGGGTTTTATTTATTTGGTGTTCCATATAGAGCACATAGATGTCCAAAGCAAAAATACAATGTTGTTTGGTTTTTCTTCTTTTATTTGTTTTTCTTTAACAATCTTTTTCATTTTCAATGCTTTCGTAAAAAGTGCTCCATAAATATAGCCTATCTAGTCACTCAATCCTGTACAATATTTATCACAGAAACTTGGATGGAAAACCTAAATTGCAAAATTACTAAGATAAATTATAAAAAATACAACGACCTGAAAAATATATAAACTAACCTTCAAAAGTTAACTACAGTAGCATTAACACACCTTGTAGGACGGAAAAAATAAAAATAAAATAAATATGGCTAAAGAGGACAAACTTTCAACTGGTTTTCAGAAAATAATAAGTTTTAGCAAAGAACTTGTTGGTGCATTAAATTTCTAAATGTAGACTTTCTTCAGTACATCTGTACCTAGAAACATTATCTTTAATCCCACAAATCAAAGTCCTGGAACATGTGGCCACAGGATCAATCTGTCGACTAATATCTTTAAAGACGACTCCAAGTAACATAAAAACAATGGTATAATAATTAAGAGGCTCTTGTTAATGTTGTAATAACTGCTGATCTTTGTTCCTACTCTTTAACCGAAACAATCTACGTGCCATAAAATATCAAAGAAGTATTTTTTTTGCGTGGTGATTCAAAAATTAATTTCATAACGTTACTAAATAATAGTCAATGAAAATTTATCATGCTAACTTATAACAGCCTATGATTAGAATTATTTTTTCCCCTGTTTTTCTGTCAACGCATGAGGATTGTTTTCTTTAGCTATACAGGCTTTTAAAAAAAAAATACTATTGCATAATAGGCAGTATAGGACCCTACGGAAAAAAAGATTTTTTCTGTTTATGAAAATAATTTTAAAAAGACAGATAATGAAAACATTAAATTCCTTTTGTAACTTAAACATAAAACTTAGTCTACATGTATGAAGTTAGATTTTTATGCCCCTAACTTTGAATACTTGATGCGCACCCCATTAATTTTGCCCCTCTTATTAACCCCTTATGAAGTTACATCATAAAAGTTTTTGTGTACTGGACATACATGTCTGCAGGCATTTTAGATTTCAAATAATAGTGTTTTAAATGACATTTTTCAATTAAAGATAACCAACTAATTATTAGCCTTTCGATGACATCTAAACTCTCTTGTCATATTTAATTGACCTTATATCATACATTTAAATTAATGATTTGAAACCGAGATATCAAAATAGGACATGACTCACCGGTCATTTACATGTTGAACTTGAGATATCACTCTTTATAATCTATTATCTTTATTAAAACATGTATAACACTTCATTGTTTAATCTATGTAAGTCATAATATTTCAAACGTACATCAGTTCTGATTTCTTTCACATACTTGACTTTTTTCATATGAAAACAATACACTTTTTCTCAATGTGTGGTGTTTTTATTGTTATTTTGAATTATTTCAGTCAATAAACTATATGCTGATTTGGTGAATGTTAACTGATCACTGATTGGTAAACTATGAGTATCTAGCTTTCTCATTGGCTAATGCAAGTCTTCTGATGTTTCCAATGCATCCAGCTGCAGCTTCCTGAAGATCTTCATCAGAGGAACCCACCATCTTCATTAGGGGCTGAAAACAAATGAGGATAAGGTTACAAATGAAACCCCTCAAAAGAACATCAAACAATTACATTATCATTTATTTCAAAGCAAATTTATTTGTTACTACATGTATAAATAACAGGCATATATATCTGTCATTCGACTGTGGTAAGAGTCACTGACTTGGAATCACAGTGTTACATTTCATAGAATAAGGGTCATGAGTACAAGCTCTGCTACCGACCATGTCTCTTTATGTGAGAAAGTTGGCAGTTTCTTACAGAGGATCATGGAGTCTTATATAGTACTGGTTCTCCCCAGTAACGATAGTTAGATGAACTGCCCTCCTGTTAAAATGACCAAAATACGGTTGGAACGGGCGTTAAACTCCTACAACAACAATAATGCTGTCACAACATTTTGTGTCCAAACACATGTAACTTTGTTGATTGTAATGAAATATTTGGTTTATGTTTTGGTACATGTTAAATGGTATACCTGAACAACGCCTGATTCATGCATGGTGATGCAATTGTCTGGATTTTTTGACAACTGGAAAAGTGCCCTAGCTGTTGAACGGTGTACACTTTCTTCTGAAGATTTAAGATATCGAACCAATGGAGCTACAGCACCCTCTCGACCGAATGCTACACGATTGTTTCCCCAATTGCAGCATCTTGCTATTGCCTCTGCTAGATGGCGCCGCAGTTTA
Source organism: Saxidomus purpurata (assembly GCA_022818135.1). Lineage (NCBI taxonomy): Eukaryota > Metazoa > Mollusca > Bivalvia > Venerida > Veneridae > Saxidomus > Saxidomus purpurata. Next base: position 39,485,380 of record JAFMSR010000009.1, on the reverse strand, counting down.
TCGTTTGTCTGAAAATAGATAAAGACAGAACATCCTTTTATTAAATTTTCTTGATATAACTTTTTAAGATGGATCGTAAATCTGTTACCCTTACTCATAATAGTTATCCATTGACAACATACCTGGTGGTAACTAATTTATCACAGCAACATGTAGCTAGGATTTCCAAAATGTTTTTGTACACTAAAGTCTTATGTTACAATTTTTAGAAATCAAAAGTTGGTGACTACTGGCTATTAACCATTTTAAGTAGATGCTATGGAAACTCTAGATTTTACTTGGAAAATGGCAGCTATCATCTTTTTAAAAAATCTGCAAAATAAAGGTTAGCATCAAATTGCAACTATTTTAGATTAAAACATTATGCTATTTAAGTTGTAAGTGATTCTGTCCAGTTATTGGGAAACTGGATATTTTGCATGAAATAGACTAAATGAACATCTATCTCTGTGTGGAATTTGCGATCCTTTTTATTAAAAATTTACAGTTTATTTCATAGTTCAGACATAAAATATTCATTAAAACACAAAGGCTTGCAACTGCATTGTTTTGGGATGATTGCACAAAATCAATTGTATCCGAAGCAATATTGTTCCCTCATGTCCGGTAATGTATTCATGTCTCGTATCCCCGTTGACGATAATGATTGAAACTAGTTGATTAAAGTCTGTATGAAAGCAAATTAAGTGGTCCCAAAACTACTGTGTAACTATAAATTTTGTTTATTTTAAAGTCCCTGTAGCACAGTCCATTTTAAAGTCACATGACTCAGCACATTCCATTTTAAAGTCCCAGTGACACAGTCAAAACACATAATTATATAAAGAATAAAAAGATGACAGTAACTGATAGAATGATAGCATTGTGCATACTAAAATACTGTTCTATCATTGTTTTTAGTTTTTAAAACAACTTGAAGAATTTGCCTGTCACTACTTATCAGAAAGCAGTACCATATAATAAATTACATAACATGTCCTATCATTTTAGATGACAACATCAGAAGTGTTTTTGCATAATAATGATCAAGTTGCCAGTAATACACTTTTTTTGGTTATAACGGCACTTAAGTGACACATACAAGTATAACTGTAACACCCAAAAAGTGATCATGGTGCTTTAATATTGGATCAAGAGGCTTTAACAGACCAACACGGACTAAAATTTACAGTGGACAAGGATGTATCAAGCTTCCCTACATTTGATGGAATCAAATCCCTATATTTACTGGGACTTGACCGACATTGATTCATTTTCTGGTGGAGCCTAATGAATCGCTTGTCTAAGTGTATGGTTACAAACGACACATACTTCATTTCCATTTAAATAGATCAGTCTGGTAACCATGTCTCTAGTTGCTAATAAAATATGTATGGGAGGATAAAACATCTGTAAACTTTCCGATTTTCCACATATTTATTTCCCCGAGCATGACAGTCCTATAAAGTATAACATACTGTGAAGAAAATGCCTAGAACATCTAAGCCCTCCTGTAACGTTGCGCAAACACATTCCAAGATTGTTCCTTAAAGTATTGTTACTGCAATTTTTAACAAAGACACTGATACGACTGTTTTAACTGATCATTGCTTGATTTCCTCCTAATGTTTAAGACAAGATAGACCTCGGCGACTAATTAACGATTAGAAAACTTCCTTAAAATATTCTTTCGCTTTTTTCACATCTGAAACTCGCAATGCATGACTTTTATTTAATCAGCCAATGTGCAACAAGTAACAGCAGGAAAGTAGCTCTGTTATAAAATAAAAGTGATGAGTGTTGAGCAAACAATTTTAAATTTAGTTTCAGAGAAAAAAAAACTCAAATGCTAAGAGTACATTCTGAATTCTAAAGGACTGTTGAATCTGAAAGTCCCCATACAGAATACGAATAGCTACTAGCATGCTATTGACGTAAAAACTTTCTAGTCTGGAAAAACTTGTACTGTTTACAGAGTACTGTGAATATATGTCTCCTCTACTGGGTCGGTACTGAATATCAAACAAGCCTATTCGACCATTAAGTGAAAATCAATTCCCCGATATTAGCAGTATCACTTTGGATCAGTACAACGCCAACAGTATTACAGACAGAAGAACCATAAAAGCTGATATTTTCTTTGATATAGAATTTGTAGTTTCAAATAAAATTATCATCATGGTTAGCTATGACCTACATATTATACGTAGCTATTTTAACCTTTAACCTTGCAAAAAGTGTTCAGAGCAGATCTTGATCTGTCTACAACATTTTGACAATCTCTGATAAATTTGAAATTAAAGTTCTGTTCACTTTTCAATCAATAAAATCTAGTGTAAAAACCTTTTGTTACTATTAAAGGTACTTTCCAATTAAACATTGTATAAACGTAGCTGAGTCAACGTAAAGCTCGCCCTTTGAAAGTTGGTCCTTCCCAGGAGAAAGGATAATACATAAACTGTCAGCATGTACATAAAGGCAATATTAACTGTGCAACAGGCCTTTAAAACTATCGCAGAAAAAACAATATTCATAAACAAATCAAAGTTTCTTATTAGCTCTGTATTCTAATCAAGTAATAGCTGATAATATGAGTGAATGTCTTTACTTGTATCTGTCCCATAATTATATTGACTGGTACTGAAAAGATAACAAATATTTATCTTCACTGTCTGTTGTATTAATTGAAATAGAACATTACACGGACTTTAGACGTAAATCTCAATAGTATATTTTCATTATCAAAGCTCGTAAAAAAAGCGTTCAATTGCGACTTGCACTTTCATCCACACTTATTGGACCGGTTAAAAAAAATACTTGCAGACCCTGCTCCCTGCTCAAAATCAAACTGCTGTAAATTGGGATATTATAGAGATGAATAAATTTTCACTATTTTTTGTGAATTCCCCTCTTCTCTAACTTGAAAATTGAGAGAAATATTTATTTCACACAGATTTATAATAAGAAGATATGGTAATTCTTATTTTGCATTTTTTAAATTCCCTACAAAGTTTGTCTGCTTTTCTTAAAATATCCCTCATTAATGAATATCAAACGAAGCTTACCCACCTACTGTATTTAGTTTTATTTCGGCAACGGAAAACATACAATGGTTTACAAACAGTATATAAAATAAAATAAAAGAATTATTAAATAATATATAATGCACCAGAAAATTATTATACACTTTTCATTTTTTTTTATATTAATGATCTAATTAATTTTAGAAAATTAACTCATTTGTACCTACTTTCTATTTAACATTTACAAGCAGCTACACAACCAAGCAGACGACAAATAGAATGTCACCTGCTCAGGATATAAGTTTTCGAATTCCGCAAAACATCCCTATTTAAAGAAGTAGACTTGCCCAAATTGGAAGTCAGAAGATCCCATTGTAAAAATCTAGGTAGAAATGGGTTAGTATGAAAAATTCTTTATTTCTATTGGCTATTATGTTGCCAGAATATTGTGATTTACTTTAGTCATGTTGGAAAAAATCATTGAATATAATACGGCTTATGTTGCCGGACATTGTGGTTTATTTTAGTCATGCTGGGAAAATTCATTGAATATGATCCGAATCATGTTGCTGGAAAGTGTGGTTAGTGGTTTGAATGTAACGAAAGTTCATTGAATATAATACTTTCATACTCTCAGCTCTGTTCATATTAGTAACATCTAAGGTATTTACAAATATATGTCAAGCACATGACGCTGAAATAATATTTTATTTATGTTTAAGGCCGCCTTAAACAATGTTTGTTTCATGAAACATTGACCAAAGACAGGTTTATAAAAATGGAGAGTAGACAGGCTTCGTGCACTAAATCACAATTAGTGTATGTGACAGTGTCCTTGTGCATGTACATAGTTACATGCGTGTGTGTTAATGGATGAGCCTAGCTGGAGAGCCTGGCTTAAAGAGAAACTAATATTTTGAACATTGTAAGCAATATGGTGTGTGACGTGTTCATCTGGACACCCATACTGAGTAGTCACTTCAGTGGCCGAGTGGTTAGAGTCGCTGACTTGCAATCACTGTAGCCTCAGTGTAGATTGATGGTCACAGGTTCAAGACCTGCTACCAACCATGTCTCTTTCTTACAGATAGGAGTCTTAGTACTGGTTCTGCCAAGGAACGCTGGATAGGGAAACTGCCCGCTTGTTAAAATGACCAAAAATACAGCTGGAATGTCCCGGCATTAAACTCCTACAACAACAACAACAACAATCCCCTACTGGTACATGTATATGCAAATTCTTTAAAATGTGAATCATACCTTTTCACACAGTACAGCTCAACTATGAAATCATCAAGTTAAAAGATAATGAAACAAACTGTTACATTACTTGCTTGCAAAATTTAATACGTCTTCTATTAAATGTACTAGCCTGGGGAAAAAAATACACACTTTTTATGTTTAAATTAATAAATTTGTTACATGTGCATAATGTAGTTTGAAATAAAGTGCACAGAACATCACAAGGTTCAGGCATCATTAAAGCGAAAGGAAGGAGTCAAGATCATTAATATGTTAAACATAATTATTTATAACTCTTGTCATGTGAATAAAGAAGTGTGTATAGTAAGTTTAAAAGAATCTGTTTTCACAAATGAAACATTTCAAAATGGAACGTCCACTTTGACTGAAACAAAAACATGTTTTTCATAAAATTAAACATATTTTAGTACAATACAGGCAAACCAGTATTGAAGCAGTCAGTCATGAGTGGTCCGGTGTAACTGACCAATGGCCACTATATTCAAATGAGCTTAGGATATTAACGTTTACTCCTCTTATGGCAACTGATTCTGCCTTTGTGACCAGTGCAGATCATGATCAGCGTGCCCATCCATGCAGTCTGATCATGATCTGCACTATTCAGACAACAGATTTTCACTGAACACCTCTTTAAACAATGAATAGTACTGCGTCACTTCCATTTCACACATTTAGCAGACTGAAAGTTTAATTAATCCTGACTGGCCCAAATGAGTTTAAACTGTACTTAATATAGATGCATTTGTGAAAACAGAGCATGGTAAGTTTTGTCTTGATCTGTGGAATTATGACATACAAGTTTTTACCTTTCTATCAATCTGTTTTGTAACTTTAGCATACTGAAAATTTACATCGCAAACATAATCTCAAGTTCTTTATATAACACCATATTTCGGCGGCTGAGCACAAAACGGATGTAACTCTATATCATATACAGATACTTTTACTTTTAGGGCGTTCATGATTGGAATAACCTGCCCAATAACCTTAAGAGAATCAGCAACAAACAAAGTTTAAAACAAAACAGTAAAGAAATAATGTAACTTATTTTAGTGTTTGACCACTTTTGCCCAACAATCAAATCGCTCAGATTTTCAAATAAACGTCTTTCTTTTTTATTAAAACTAAACTACTGAAATCGCTTAATTATTAAGAGTTCAATCTTAATAGAAAGCACTTTAGCTCCGCCCTCAATACATTGTCATGTCGGTGCTGTGCAAAAGGTCAAATGAGGTTAAACACTAAGTAAGCCACCGCTAGCTCCCTTAGGACTTCTTAATTGTTAAAATTTGACGTAACAAACACTAACTAATACTAAATATGCAGGCCAGAGAGTAATCCATGATTTTTTATCGCAATCTAGATAATATCTGATTAAATTTTTTATTTTATGTATTTGACATTGTGCAGTGATAGTATTCAGGACATAAGTCATTAAATTTATTATTGAAATTTCATTTTTAAATCATTAGATAGGGCTTTAAACAATAAGAGATATGTTTGTTATACATATTAAATGTTTAAATAAATATTTGCTACCAATGAATGGGTCATCCTAGGTCACAAAATCAAGGGCAATACTTTTTATTTATTCATTTAATAGCACTTAGCAACATTAATTTTATGGTGCTATTTCTTTGATAAAGTCTTAGCATCAAGTATCTGTATTTTTATTGTCGATGTACTATTTGTAAAAAATAATATGAATGTATAATTATGATCCTTTGATAATGGCTAAATAAATTTGAATTGAACTGAATTGAATTGAAAACTCTATATAGAGTGACAACCTTTTTGCGCCCAGCCCTTGAGAATTTGCTCTTAACAAACGGTATAATATTTATAGTTCATGCATTCTCTACTGGCTGCAGGTGATCATGCCTTTACGACCAGTGTAGATCATGATCAGCCTGCACAATCTACATAGTTTCATCATGATCTATCCTGTTTCACTATCATTAAGGAATTAAATTTCTAATCTAATCAGCCCCCCTTTGAACAATGGACAGTTTTATCCAAATTTGAAAATGGGTAGGTCCTCCGGTGCATGAGATGATATCTGAATGTAAAAATATTCCCATACGTTGGAGATGCATTTTGATAGGAAAGTAGAATAACATATCAATTATTTTAAAACCCATAGACTGAAATTCATCAAATTCTCCATACATTTTTTATCTTTTCAGATGATTTTTCATTCAACATGAAGGAACTTTTAAACATTAAGACAGAAAGTTCTTTCATACAAACAGTTAAGTTAATCACAATTTCATGAAATTGAATCATGTTTAATAGTAAAACTACAACTTACTGTATTTAGTTTCATTTGAAACGGAAAATGAAATTTGTGGTACTTCTGTTTCATTCCAATGAACATTTATTTCCCCCAAGTTGAGTGTTTATAACATTTAAAAAAAAAAATTCAACAGTTTAATAATAAAACAAGGTTTTCTACACACACTACAAAATCAATTTCAGATTTCAAACTTAAACCCATACCCTCTTGGCAGCAAGTGATTCTTAACTGGGCAACAAGTGCAGATCATGATCTGCGCTGTTCACCTTTCAGTCAGAAATGTTTCAGTGTGCACCCCTATAAACCATCAATGGTACTGTCCAAATTGAAAGATGGACAAGTCCATTTTAGAAATTTAGGTAAAGGTTAAACAGACACTATACAACCAACCAAAACCAATCCTCTATGTTATCTAGAAAATATAAAGCAGCCAGAATTTGGTTTTATTTGATTATTTGAAAGAGATAATTCCAAGCCCAAGTGATGAAAGATGAGTACATGGAGATGAAAACAAAACAGCTTTTTGCAGACGGACATTTGTGCAGACTGTTCAATTTGTCTTGGAAATTTCATCAGCAACTGACTTTGACACTGACTCATTTATTATTATAAGCCCAATTACTGAACAGTTTGATATTACTAAGTACTTGGCATACAGGTCATCTTATATTAAAAAGAGTTTTAGTAATGTATGCATTAGCCAACCAGAAAGCTTGTTTTATCTGAGTATTTGCAGCTCTATAAACTTTTTTGTCCAGTCTGCACAAACCTTGGTCTGAGATAGAAAGAAGGAGAAAGAAACACAGAAAAAAGAAATAGTTCTACATGAATATCTACTGTTACCTTATCTGACATTTTCCCATACTAAACCATGCAAAAACAATAAAACATGAAACATATGGCAATGATTGAGTTAAAAATGAAATGATAAAAAATATGATACAATTATGAAATGAATGATAAATATCGTAGAAACGGTCAATATAATATTTATCAATGCACCTGCAGACTAATCTAAAGGTTTGACCAATCATATACCAGTCTGCCATTCTACTCACATTGTAATATCAAAGATTTTTTTTATACTAATTTATTTACTGTTGATTGCGGATCAAGTTCTTACAACTTATATTAATCACTATCGAGACTCAATCCAGAATGGAATCAATCTCCAAGATATCAAAGATACAAAGTTGCATCTGTTTTAAGCGATTACCCATGTTAAACAACCCGTGGCCAAACTTTTGCGATAAAACGAGACTGCATAAGATGTGCAAAACTTTTGCAACTCTGATGAAAATGAACAGGACGCAACAATCTTAATCAAGACCCCAGTCTCCCAGTTTCCCAAGAGACAGTGTCTTGGGATCGACCTGATCACAATTATTTCAGCTCAGGTTAGCTAACAAAAACCCTTGTGATAACTTCAGTTACTGAGGCCTCAGATTGATGTTATCATTTCTGTGTAATAATTTATTAGAGCGTTTGCAGAACAATTTAACGGTTTTATTACAGCATTATTGACACAGGCATAGTTACACAAATTGATTTTTCAATTATTTAGCAAATCAATTTCCTACCACAGGTAAAAAGCACTCTTCAAGTTACGCTGTTTCATCAGAAGTTACCATGACATTAGTGAATCATATCAGTATCATCAAATAGTGGAGAAATTCTTGAAATTAATTTTTTATTAAATGAATACGATTTCATAGCAGAACATATTCTCTCTGAAGCAATGTTTTGAAATAGCATATACCAATATTGTCATGACGGCACAATTGTCAAAACAGTTGTGCATGAATAAACATTTATATTGGAATTAAAAATGTCCTGCTTAAAACAGGCATGCCCCAGTGCTTTATCTCCATTTCCTATCAATAACTATAATGAAACACTAAAGGGAAGTTAATTATACAATTGCAAGGAAAATTTATGGTAAATGATATAACACCGATTAATTGCAAGGAAAATAATTCTTAATGACATAATGTACATATACGGAACATATATACATGCATGAGATTTACTGGATAGCATTAAACTCTGGTATACCATGACAGGAAAAATAAACTCTCCCCACTTTTCAGCTTTCGGAACACATATTATGAGGAAAGATATGAATAACCTGATCTCGAATGATGAAAGATGAGTGATTTTTAAGCCTACACTTGTTGGACTTTGCCTACGTATGCTGTAACATTGTATGCAGGAACTATTTTTAGCTAGATTTTTCTTTTTCTTTAATCCAGACTGAGATGATTAAGAAAGCATAACAACTATCTGTAAGGGGACAGTCTGTACCATGGGTGTATACCCTATAGCACAGTCTGTACCATGGGTGTATACCCTATAGCACAGTCTGTACCATGGGTGTATACCCTATAGCACAATCTGTACCATGGGTGTATACCCTATAGCACAGTCTGTACCATGGGTGTATACCCTATAGCACAGTCTGTACCATGGCTGTATTCCCTATAGCCCAGTCTGTACCATTGCAGTATATCCTAAAGCGAAGTCTGTACCATGGCAGTATGCCCTAAGCTCTAATTCTAACCAAGACCGGAGCTGTGACAGAAATTACTAAGTTTGCAGAATTGATAACAACAGTACTGATTCTTGAATTTAAGCCAAGTTAGAACACGTACATGAATTAAAAACAAAAAGTAAAAAAAAATATTTTCCAATGGTACCTGAACAGTACTTTAACCTTTAGAAAATATCGACACCAACCATGCAGAAAAACCAAATGTCACACTGTCAGTGTATGTGTGAAAACATGCATGAGAAAAAGGAAAAACTACTCACTGTATTTGTTAATCTTGCCAGCATCGGTACCACCCCGTGATCTGTTATAACGGCTAGATTTTCTTCGTCTTTGGCTATATTTGCTATCGCCGCACAGACGCTTGCTAGCACCTCTTTGTGGTCGGATTTTAATAGACTGACTATAAGCTCTAAACCACCGACAAAAGACCGCACCATTTCCCCAGCATCCTGTTAAAATTTATGAAGCAATTTATTCTTTAAATGCACTTCTAAAAAAAGAAATTAAATGCACATAGAGTCACTAGAAAGGAATAAAAAAGTTTTGCCTGATGTGTGTTTTAAACATCTGAAAAAATACTACCATTTTGCGAATTTATTTTCAACAGACACATTTCAATTTGAAATTTAAGTAACTATAATATGTATGCATAGAAGCACATGAAAAATATCTTAAGATTGCAGGGATTGGCAGACAACAGTTTATTAAATATCAAAGTATATAGAAATAGATACAGATATTTTTAGAAATCAAAGCTACAGTATGTTTAGGGTAACATGACAGTGATACAGTAGAATAGTCAGACGCGTACCTTGGCATTTTCAATACAGGGACAGATAGCCCATGCCGCGCTGGCTTGAACATCCGGATTCTGGTTCTTGAGCAATGACCACAGTAATCTTACACCATCTAATCTGTCTATAATACTGCAAAAGAAACAACGTACGTCAGTACAACAGATTATTATTGTAATAATGGATTTAATTATAATTATAATACAGTCTAACTTCCCCGAATGACACCTCCCTAGAGAAACAGCATCCGTAAAAAGACACACACATTTTCTTTCCTGTTTCGATAATTTGTAACACAAGGAACTGACCTCTTATGAACAACATGTCTCTACAACAAACACATTTCAGTGTTCCGGACGTTGTTCACCCCTGAGAGTCTGCACTGTATTATATTCATAATAGTATTGGTTATAATAAGCTCTATAAAGTTAAAGTTGGTAAGATACAAATAAAACAAACATAAGCTTATGTGGGCTTTTGAACCCACCACACAGGTGTTGGCATATGATGGCCTTACTGTTGGAGGAAACCCGAGAACCCGAAAAAAAACAACACCTGTCTCTGGTGACAAGCTTGCTTGTTTTTTTTCTTCCATTTTTTATTTCAAATCTATTAAGTGATAGTTTATAAACACTTTTCTTTTTAAGGATTGTGGCAACTTTTCAGTCATTTACAACAGTTCCAAACAATTGTCTGTTAAAATGTAAACATTCTCTTGAATTATAAATTATTTGCTACTTTATTTTGTTGCCATGACAACTCTGGATTTTGTTTGGTGAATAAATTTAAAAGCCTTTTTTAACACATTCCCCTAACAATCATGTCTTTTACATTTGCAGAAAACTGTTATGGTGGAGTTGTCTTTTTTTTAATTCAATTATGATTAACAGTTCTTAGAAAGAACAAACCAATGCTTAAGTGACATGGTTTATACTTTTTAAGGGATTACACTTTCAAATCCTCAGGGCTTTAAAACTCATGTTTTATCTATTCAATTTACAATTATGTAGCCAATGTTTCTATGTCGACTTCTGGGGCTCTGGGCAGTCTGGTTCATGATTCATGGTGCCCGCCCAGACCAAAAACATTTCATAGATATTAGTCGGCTTTTGACCTTGACCCTTATAAAAACCAAATTATATAGAAGCAGTTTGACCATCGTTTCATTTCATAAAATTTAAACAGCGAAAAGCCATTGTGGAAAGATTATCACAGCGTAACTTACACCATGTTTTCTTGTTCCTCTGCGCATTGGCCTACGGCTTTTGTTACGTTGACAAGGAGCGCCTGATTGGTTCCGGTGAGTAAATTAACTAACGGCGCAATACCACCGGCTTTTCGTATTGACTGTCTGTTTGGCGTTTCTTTTGCGAGTTCTCCCAAAGCACCAACAACGTTCACTAACACCTGAAGGCAAATATGGTACATCATAAATTTATTTCCAACATTATGACAGCAAAGTAGCTACTAAATTAAATTACTTCATTTGTACTTTATTAAGTCATGAGACACATTCCAATTAAGAGTTTATATTACTTACTTTGTAATTAAGAAGTCAAATTACGTTGTAATCAAGAATTCATGTTTATCTCCATTCCAATTAAAGTTTCATGCTAATCTAGAAAATCTATAATCTCAAAAAGGAATCTGAGTGCCTACAAATGTTTTCGGATAATGAATTCATATCTATCGAACAACAACAATATTACATTTATTCACCCAGTTATGTTAACATAATGCATGGGGAATTATAAAACAGTATCATATCTACATTTAAATTAAAAATTAATGCCTATCTACCTTCCAATTAAATTCCAATTAAGAATACATGGCTCAAATTCTACATTCCAATTAAATTCCAATTAAGAATGCATGCCTATCTACATTCCAATAAAGAAATTCATGCTTCAACTAAAAGCTAGCGATCCGCTTGATCTATTACAATCATTAACAACAAAAAAAGCTTCGAACGTAAGCAAGACATTTTTAAAAGATCTATTCACCTCTTCTGGCTGATCATTTAACAGCCCCACTAACAATTCAATCGCCTTGAGGTCTTGGAAACGCTGAACATTTTCCGTACTGATGGCACACTTCCAGATGGCGCCAGTTGCCGCGGCCAATAACTCTTTGTTCTCACTCTGTTGTAACAACGCCACGAGAGGATCTAATCCACCATAATGTCTTACAAGATCTCTAGTCTCTCTCTCCTCCGCGCACTGAATCATATATCAAATAAATTGATACTACTATGGAAAATAATTACGGCAATATTTTGGTAAAGAGGTAAATAAGCTTTTCCGCACTTCAGAAATAAAGCTTCACTTTGCTTAAAATAAAAACACAATTTGATATTTGCAAACAGCCCGTCAGACATCAACAAAACATGCGTAAATGAACTGCATTGCCGCACATCTGAACCAAAAATTAACTTTCTCAGTAAAAAACTTTACTATACATTCCATGCAAAGTTAAAATGATGAAGCAAAGTTGATAAACTCTACATCATTATATATACTTGTACTTAAAAAAACAACCGTTTACCTTGAATATTGCCGAGGCACAATGCATCTGTAACTCGTGATCAGCGGATTTGAGATTCTTCACAAGGTCTTCTATCATACCTTCAGTTCTAATGGCAAGCCTGTAGCTCGGCTGAAACGAACACAATAAAATGTTCAAATGTCTCCTATTGGGCCGAATAGATTAGCCCTACAGTGTCACATTTCAGGGCTTTCCCTGCACTCTGTAATTTAATTGGTGTTAAAACACATTTTTGGAGAAGAAAGAAGTTTTTGTGAATACATTACTTGCTTGTTTGCTTTTTAACTGAGTGGCCCCTTTCAACAATTTAAATGGCACTGTCCGAATTGAAGGAGAGATAAGACTGTTCTCAGAAATTTAACTTGATAAAGGTCAAAGAAATACTGCAGTTGACTTAAGCTTTTAAAATTCACTGGTCCAAAGGACCAGGTTCAAGATGTGTGAAGCTATAATTATTTCATGTGCCACATATTGCAAATAAAATCCAACTGGTCTGAAGACATTTTTAACTTGCCCCCCAGTGCAAATTTTAATGACCTAGAACCAGTTGACCACTGTGAATTTCAGTATCAGTATAAAGCTCACCTCAGAAGCACATTCTTGCAGTGTTCCTACCACAGGTATGAGCATGTCTTCGTGCGGTGACTTGAGCAGCCTGGCCAGAAGCGGTATAGCACCGGCCTTCCTCATGGCTTCCTTATTCTTCTTGCTCTTACTACAACTCCACAGTGCAAGCGCACCACATCGAGCAACCTGTACATCACGCTCAAGTTCAGCAGTCATATGACCAGTTAGTGAGGCACAATCAAGAAGACCAACCTGTAAAGGTTAAAGATCCACTTTCACATACAATAAATCACATAGATATATATAGACATATTTCAAACATGTCTAAGAACGTATCTCTCTAAACTGTGATTCCTGGAATTGGAATTCAGACTGTTAATGAATACTTCCACTTCAAGAAACTGCTTGAAACACCAGTAGAAGTGCCAGATGACTAAATAAATATCAGCTTTTGTTTCAACCAGAAACAGCTTTTTCATTTAATAAGCATGGCATACGACTGTAGATGTCAAAACTTGCGAGCAAACAAAAATACAAACTTCCTTACATTTAATACCATCATGTAACATTGTACATTCAGACCAACTACAGTGAAACCCCTCTTTTATCTGACATCCTTTGTGACCATTTCATTATGTCGATTAAAACAGGTTGCCCGAGTTAATCCAGGTTTTGTTGATATATTCTAAGTTACCAGGACAAAGGTACTATCAAGACAAGGCATTTGTCCATTAAAAATAGGGGACAAAGAGACAGGTTTAATTGTAATGAGATACAAAACGTGAAAGATCAGTAATTTTCAATAGGCAAGTAATCTTACCAGTTTTCTTATTCCTCCATGCTGTCTAACTGTTCTGCGTGCACGTCTGAACTTAGCCACATTAGCGATGGTTTCAGCAGCCAAGCATTTGAGATCCTTGTCTGGGTCACGCAAGATCTTGACCATGGTCTGCAGGCCACCAAGATCAGCAATGGCACGGCGGATTTGAATGTTACGAGAAATCTCCTTTAAGATTTTAAGAGAGCCAATCTGAAAGAGAAAACATCATTCATTTTGTATTTCATTTATTGGTGATCTAGTGATTTGTTTTGTTCTTAAGTATTTAAGAATTAATGTTTGTCCAAGCATTGTTTATCATTCGTTGGACCTCTCATATGCAGTAATAAACCACAGACACCATAACTGAGCACCAGAACAACAAAGTAACTGTTGTTTATTTGACAATTAACAACACTTCAAAGAACTTACTTCAATTTTAGCATGGCCAGATATCATGAGACAGAAAATTTAAAAGCAATATGTGTCTTAATCAGAGTTCAATAGCATATATCCTTTTAATTCATAATAGTTCAAGCATTTGCTTTGTCAGAAACTCTTATAACTAAAGAGACAACAGATAGTTTCAACGCAGACCTATTTTACAAACTCATATTTCATGTATGTCTGAATTTAGCAAAGGATAGCCATCAGATAAAATTTAGCCAAGAGCCCTTGTGTACACAATTAGCTAAATTAAGTAATAATTATTGTCAAAGAGAATAGTTCATACCTTGCATTTAATCTCTTCTGTGTCCAGCAGGTTTATGAGCACTTCTAGACCCCCGACATCCCTAATTGCGAGCTGGCAGGTTTCCTGAGCAAGGTTAAAATCCCTCATCGAACAAAGGGCAATAATTGTGGCAGTCTGGTTACCTCCCTGCAACAAATCAGTTAACACTACTGTAATTTTATATTAATAATTACTTTCTAATAAAAACATCATTTATGCTAAATGCCCGAGTCTTAAAGAACTTTTTTACTCTTTTTTCCCAAAAGATCATCTCCTCTTTCTTTAGAACTGCACTAACAGCCTACTTTGGAACTCAAAGTTTCTCTACCTTTAGAACTGGTAAACCTTATGCATGCATAATACTTTTTAAAAATTCTTCTTTGGGCTTTCTCAGTTTACAGTTGGTATATCAAACAGAAAATGACTTGCAAACTAGTATAGATATTAATGAGCAATATGTATCAGAAACTTGCATGTGAAAAGTATGGAAAACAAAGCTACAACTAAAACCAATTTCACTTTTTTAGTTTGTTTGGATACCTAGGATAGAAGGGCAAGCACTATTACAATTTTTGACACACAACTAAGCAAGCATTATTCCCCTTGATACAGTGTATATATAAAAACTTGGAAACACACATGAGTAAATTTTTACAATTTCTTTGGATTCGCAATATTTAGTAATCGCAAGAATAAGTGATATAAAAATTAATTGTGAACACATCAATTTCTAAACTTAAAGTATCACACAACACCTACCTTCAAATATTTGACAAGTTTCTGTATTTGCCAGTATTCTGACGGCAGGTCGGCATTTGTCTCGCTCCGCCTCTCCACAGCCTCCTCCTCCTCCTCGCTCTCGGAGGAACTCTCGCTGAAACTATCCTCAGCTTCAACAGGTGTCTTGCTCTTCATACGTGTTGGTACTTGCTTCTTCTTTACTGGCTTCTTTTCTTCTCTGTCCCTGTTAGTTAATTATTACATCATTTGAGCTTGTAAATTATACCTGGTGTAAATTATACACATGAGCGTAAATATACATTTTGAGTCTTGTAAATTATTACAGTATTTGAGTCTCGTCAATTATTAGATTATTTGAGTCTTGTGAAATACTTACCTTATTTGAGCTGTAAATTATTACATCATTGAGTCTGTAAATTTTACATATTTGAGTCGTAAATTTTTACATCATTTGTTCTAGATCATAAATACAGCTTGCAAATGATTACACTATTAGTATTGTAAAATCTTAGATCAAGTCTGCACAAATATACTATTTGAGTCTTGTAACATGATTACATTACCTGAGTCTTGTTAATTTTACATCATTTGAGTCTTGTAAATCATTACATTATTTGAGTACTCATATATCTAACATGCTTTGAGTCTTGTGAATTCTACATCATTTGAGCCTGGTAAAATATTACGTCAATTGAGCTTTTAAATTATGATACAGCATCTGAGTTTCATCAGGCAACGAAAGCAGGGAATTTGTGAAATTACCTGAGGAAGCGAGGTCAGTGTTTGTTGACGATAGCTGCTATCAAAACTTAAGTTAAATCAGATAACTGCCCATATTAATTTAAATTGGGGTCTTTTTGAAATTAGATATAAATAAAAACAAAAAGTAACTACCAAACTAGATACCTACAACTGATTGATACCCCCCAAATAAAATTGACTCACTAAATGATGAATTTAATGTATAATGTAGGAACATTTGTATAATTAAACCTCAGGAGAGATATGCACATCGAGATTCAGATCTACTTTCTCAATGAGAAACTGTAAACTTACCCTTCTCTGTATTCCTCCATCCCTAGAGCTCTCCACTTCAGTGAAGGCTCAAGTTTCTTTTTCTTCTGCGTCTTATTCTTCTGTTTTGTATCTTTATCTTTGGTGTATTCCTTCGTAAGTCTGTGATCCTGTGATCTCTCCTTGCTGTACTCATCGCCATCCTGGTCCTGTTTCGATTCCTTCTGGATCATCATTGTATCATCTTTGTCCTTGACCTGCGTACAAAATGAAACTTCAACATCAGGCACTGAAGTGGTGTAGAAATTAAGTCATGCATATGGAAGTTTGCTGTAAGCCACCTAAAACAGTAACTGAGGTCTAAAATCAGATGGTCAGTCAGGACTCTGCGACAAGATTATTGGAGAAAGTGTGCAGACATACCAAATATAGTGAAATTAACTAAATCTTCTGGATTCAAGGTTAAAGTACTTGAATTCCTGATTTAAATTTGATGACGATTGAGAAACATTATTAAACCAAGCCAACATGAAACATGGAAACTCGTGCCAAAACAAATGTTTTTGGTCTTTGCAAACAGTATGACTCCAGAACAGTCTGGAGATCTATGGCAGATTTTAAATTACAGGTCAAAAAGGATATTTCAAACTCATGGTCAAATAGGAAGTGTATATGCCGAGAAATCCCTGGAGTCCCTTACCTTGAGAGAAAATGCCTGTTTTTCAATCATTTCTGCAAACTTTGGACTCTTGTCTTTCAATAGGGTTACAAGTTCTCTGTATGAATCACCCTGTTTTGTGTAATCTAGTTCCCCGGCTTTGTTGGGATCTACTCCCTGAAATGATGAAAAATAGAATAAGTAAAAACGGTACAATTTAGTTTCTTTCTTACCCATGATGGAAATTTACCGATTTCATAGTATCATTGGACAATTAATGGCATTGTCCACCATTTTGGAAACCCAGATTGTGAATGACATCACTGATGACGTCATCAGTCGTTACCATGATGTCACAAAACGCTATTCACCAAACAAGCAATAACTGATTTTAGTTATCTTTCATACAAGATCACAACAACCTATTTATGACTTCAATTTAAACAAAGTTATAAGCTTGCCTCAGTAGGTATGTAACCTCTGATTGGCTAGAGGTGAAATTCAGTCTCGTAGTACGTGTTATATCGACCAATCAGGTGAAAAGGCTTGTCTCAGTAGGCATGTAGCCTCTGATTGGCTAGAGGTGAATTAGATCTCGTAGTATGAGTTATAATGACCAATCAGGCAGCGAGATTACGGATAAGCCTAAAATTATATAAAGTTTGAACTCTGAAACACTTACGCTATTGCAATAATATCCACTGGTATTGGCAGTGACGAAGACATTGTCTGTGTCATGTGGTTTAATCTGTAAATAACATATATCACCATGGAGCTGTCGCCATGGTTGCGCTCGGCAACCATTCTGAAATACATAGCCATCACCTACAAAAGGAAAATGTATGCAAACACTGTTCTTTGAAACTAAAATCAGCATCTTTCAGTTACAATCAAAGCACAATTTCCACTTCGCATTGTCATAATGATAAATTTCAGAAGCTGTAAAATGCAACAACCTTGAAATAAGTCAATGACATTGTGTCACTTTAAAAAGTCTCGGCACTAACAACTTCATGAATAATACACAAGTACTTTCTCTATAAAAACACCAGTTTTCCCTATTTCAGTGGTGTAGAGATTAAAATGTCAGCTAGCCCTTAAACCCAGTATCAGAGTACTGCAAATCATGTAATATTTGCCAGAACTTTATTTTCATGTTTTGTTCATGAGAGTTAAACTCCTCAGCAAATTCATCAGTTCGCTCTTTCAAAGCTCAGAATTATCCATATTGTTACAACAGTGTGGACCAGCTAGATTGCTTGTTCACAAATTCATGATCTCATGAATAGAACCCGAGATAAAAAATCGCAAACGTTTTGTCTCTCGAATGCAAAGTGATTTACAGTATATGACTTTAATATCTTTGAATGTTCTACTTTCACAGCCTCAGTTAGGTGAAGTGATTACAATGCAGGTTTGATCCCTGGTAAGGCCTTGAGGAAGGTAATTGATACGACACTTACCTGGGGTCTCAGTCCACCCAGCTGGTATATTACATTACGAATAATGAAAACTGCTAGCTTTAATAGCCAGATGTCTGTCTAGTAAGCATTGGTTCCATTGTACAGAGCTGAGATAAAACAGCTTATTTTTAACTACTAACAGAGCTATGCCTTAGCTGCTTATATATAGGCAGCTTTTGTCCCATCAAGGGTGAAATGACATACCCCAATAATCAATGGACTCCAAACAGCATTTCTCATCATCTAAACCAGACAGCTGTTGTAAAATTTGCACTTCACCATATACAGTGGGTGGGGTCAATCTCACTTCACTAAAAATGTGAAAAACAGAAATGTTAATAATCTACATATCATCAGTTTCAAAGGCATGGCTGAACAGAGGAAATATTTGCCACCCAGAACAGAGATTTTAACATAACAAAATATGTTAAAAATCCACCTTTTCAGTATTTATAAATTAATAGAAAATATATCTGATCTGAACTAACTTAGAAAAAAACTCAGAACCGGGCCATTTACAATAAACAACTACCAGACAGTACCGGAGTATTAAAAAATCTAACTCAAATGACACAGGTCCCTAGAGCAACCTTCCTCAAAAATGTACTTTCTTTCCCATTGTGTCAATTATATAAGGAAATTGGTCTTTCCTGAAAAACACCTCTCTACAACAAACACATTTCTGTGTTCCCAACAGTGCTTGCTTCTGAGAGGTTGCGCTGTATACCACTGAAATGCATAATAAACCTAAAGAAAAAACAGTGCACTAATTATTCAACTCGACAAGGTCATATCTTCAAATTGTATACACAACTTATCCTTTTTTTTCAGTGTATAATACATGATATTGGTTATACCTTGTGATTTGATTTATGGACTGTTGTAGTAACTGTTGATCAAGTCTGTTTATCTGTAGTTGAAGTTTAAGTTGTAATTTCTTCTCTTCTACGTCCGTCTGACCCTGACCCTCGGAACCTTCCTGCTTTGCTGACTGCTCTATTTCCTTGGTGATCTCTTCAATAAATCTGAAAATTTGGATACATGTACAATAAGTATAAGTCTGGGTTGACAAAATAAAAACAACCTTGCAATGTTATAAACTGAATTTGATTTAAAATTTAATATTTAATCTGGGGCCAATGTGTTAACAAATAAATAAGGTCTGTGATATAATTTATTTATTTTATGCTTACTTAGAATGAAATACTGTGTTATATCAGTGAAATATAGAGTGATGATATAGATTTCATATCAGTCACAGTGTGGGTGATATAGGTCTGCCGGAACTACTTTTGTAAGTAGTGCATATACATAATTTTGCTTTTTTTATAATATATAGCATAAAATAAAAAGAAAATTTATTTGTTTTTGTGGATATGGAAATTAATATCTCAACTCAAAGTGATATAATTCACATTTTAACTCCCGCTTTGTGCTCGTGAAAATATTACAATTGTATCACTTCTTGGTGAGAAATATTCCATAATTATCTATTCAAAACAAACAAATATCCTCTATATAATTGATTGAACAAGAGTAATTAAAGTTAAATTGGAAATGATTTTGATTGACATATGGGGTGACTGGCCAATTTTAAACTTCAATATACACCTAAGAATCAGCCTAAGATGAACGTATAGCAGTACTGAGTAGTTCTTTTTTAGAAAAGCTGTTTCATAGTCAATGCTAAACTTGCTTAAAAATACTGTTACACAAATATAATTTCTAACCTGTAAATAGAATTGTCATCCCCTTCAACAGTGGCAAATCTGTCACCAAGCATTTTGGTTGCTGGATCACGGGTGGCTGAAAAATGTAACAAAAAGATTTTAATACATTGTAATTTTAAGCCAAGTAATTGAAATAAAATATACACAAAAATGCTTTAACAATTAACTCAGGTCTTTAAGCAAGTTCACCAGGGGAGAAATCCCACGGTCAGCCATGACTATGAACAATCAGGAAAAAAACTCCTTACACAAAGCTTGCCTACCATACATTTTAATGTTTGTTTTTTTGTGTTTCTTTTTTTACATTTTAATGTTAAGACTTAACAGAAAGGGGACAAAGAGGAAGCACGCAGCAGCAGCCGGAGCTAGATAACAAACAGGGCCAAAATCAGCATACAAATATATGGAACAAATGTTTTACTAAAGCACTTAATTTCAGGGATCAGTTTGAGACATTTTGGCATTAAAATAGATAGAAAGATACCAGTACTAAACTTAACTACATTGATCTTTTAAAACAAAAATTTGTTGTTATAACTTATAAATGCATAACTATACCTTCAAGACAACCACGGACCTCCATGAGTTTCTGATCTCCTGCCATTCTGAGTACATTTTCACAGTATTCAAGGGACATAACTGATACTGAGTATTCATTGGTGCTGACTTTCTTTAAGGTTAGCATAGGAGATCCATCTTTGTCACTAGTTTGTTCGGACACCATCTCTTCCCCTCTGGAAAACAGCAAAACTTATTTGCTATGAATTGTACACTAAATTCACAAAACAAACTGAAAACGCTGCATTTTGACACTTAAAAGTCTTCCTTAAAAAGTGCTCAGATTTTAATAAAAAAAATTATATGGAGTTAAAAACCATTCAATGTAAACTCTTCAAATTGCTTTATTTTCAGACCTAACCAAATGACATTGAAGTTAAAGAGAAATACATATAATAGAGTTAGAGCTCTCAGAGACTGTTTACCTATGTTCAATTTCACTTGCATTTAGAATTAAAAACCATCAATGCCCTAAGCATATAAACTTGTTTTCATGATCAACGGAGTTGGACAAAGTTCTGTTAATATGATTTTAACTAAAATCTAGCACCATATATTGTAAGAAATGAAAGAGCTCTATAGCTAGTTTAAAAGTCACTTTAAATATAAGTGGGAAACTTGTTTGATGCACTTTAAATAGAATTGGTAAAAGCTACAGTACAATATTGATCCAAAGTCTGAGTATGTAGCTCAGCTGAGCATAAAAAATGTTTTAAAAGCACAGGACCAGAATGTTATATTATCTTACTTTTCTGTATATCCTCCTGTAAGTTTGTCAGGCCTCAGAGTAGATCGCCATGTCAAAGCTGACTTGAATACAAGTTTTGACTCTTCTGGGTACTTGCCTCCAAAGCCCTCAACCCAGTTCATTATTGTATTGAGCAAGTCTTCATTCAGTTTTGTAAACTCAAGCTTTCCACCTGAACCTCCTTTGGCAGAGGTCCATTGGGCAGCACGTTGCAGTGCTTGTCCCATGGTCACTTACTAACTGGTTTCAATGGTAAAGAGATATTTCTGAAATGTAAATATAGAACTTTGATCAGAGTTATGTTTGTTTCCACTGTATGCAGTCAGTAAAGAAAAGAATCATTCTAACATGACTCAAAATATGTCTCTTCATACAATGAGGAGAACAATTATGTTTTATTATGCCATAAGCAACGCAGAAAACGATACTGGCAAACAAGGAAAAGCTGATGGCAAGGAATTGTCGGCGGCTTTTTAGTTTTCCCGTTACATGCCTCTATAACTAGTCTGTATGAAGGAAGTTTTGATCAAAATCTAACGGAGGATTTGTTTTGAAGTTGACTGACGGAAATCATAAGTCAAAGTGTTAAATATTTACTAAGATATTGGTTTTTCATTTCAGCGTACTCGCAACCTTGACATATGTTGTCAACAGAGTCACGTGGGGGTCATGTGACGACTGTCAACTTCTGATTTCCGCGCAAAAAATTACTTCAATTTTTCTTAAAAATTAGAAAATTATGTTAAAATACATTTCAACATACAATAAAAAGGTATTGATAACATTATTAAACCGTACACTAGTATATCGGGATGATTTGACTCTTCGATTCAAGGGAAGTAATTTGTACTGATTGTATAGTATTTCCCCTTCGTTTGAGGGAGGCTCAATGCAGGGAAATCATAGGCTACATTGCCAATCAAACACATAGAAAATATGTCGGGAGTTCTCATCTGATGTTAGCTCCGACTTCCAGAGGCTGTGCAGGATATTTAGCAAAACAATTTGCATCTTTTTAACTAAGCAGAAAACGGATACTTCCGGCAACAATGGCACATGTAGGTATATTGACCTACTTACAAAGCCGCAAATTAATATAATTTCGAAATAGCATCCTTTTCAGCGTGATAATCTTCTAATAAACAACTCTTTGGCGTCCTGATGTGTAGTAATCAGGGCTCTCGTTTGGCAAAATTTGGGGCCGAATATCGGCCCCATTCCCCCCTTAAAAAAGTATGTTTTTTTCCCCCCTTCTGCCCAAAAATTCCCCCTCGAAAAAAAAAATATTTGAGAGCCGATACCGGGTACCGTATCCGGCGTTTAGTACTACCGCGGTCCGTTTTGGACAGTTTAAAGCGTCAGCGTAGTATTTCCGGTGCAAAATGTCGCACAATTCCCGGTGGTATCGGAAAAAATTGACAGTAAAAAGTGGATATGATATTTGATAGTGTTTTTTCTTTACATTTTTGATATGACGAAAATTCCCCTTTCAAAGAAAATTATTTGAAAATCATGCAAAATTCCCCCCTGATATGGACCCTGGCCCCAGTCTCAAAAGGCTAACGAGAGCCCTGGTTATAAACCACTCAGGCCTCAAATCTTCGTGGTTAATTACTGTGCATCAGACTCCAAATCATTGTTTATTAAACAATGAACAGCCCTGGTATGGATGTTATTTCATAAATAACATATTGGACTTAATTTGGTAATCATTTATATTGCTACAAAAAGCTATGAATCTGATAAAATCAGAAGGTTGTTGTTTCTGAATGGACAATTTTCATTTTTAAACATTTTCTCTGTTGTTGCACCATTCAATTTGATACAAGAACAAAGGTTGAGTTCATTGTGTAAAGTACAAATATTTGTTTAAATTAATTATGCAACAACAAAGAAAATGTTTATAAAATGTTTAAAAATGAAAATTTATTTCAAATTCTATGCCTTACCACTATCCCAGGTTAACATGTCTATAACAGAAAATAAAACAATAAGAAGTTGTAATATCCAGTTTTACATATTATTTAATTACAGATTGTGCTTAGGGAAATGAAATATTATGCCAGTAAGATGCAACTATGATTTAAAATCTGAAAAAGGTTACGATAACCGTTCTTACCAATTCTTTGCTGCAAACCAAACTGTGTACATTCGTTGCTAGGCTCCTGTGCGCATGTCATTAAGGGAGACAATCCAAATATAATTTTACGAAACTAAAGTACACAAAATCGTTTTCGTCTTTGGTGACACTAACGGTCGTCTTTTCAGAAAAGATATGTAAAAATTAGCCACATCTCACGTTGCAATTAGTAAAAAAAAGTTGATGGTAGATGATAAGTATAGGTTATAAGAAGGATGTATAGTGGTTTCGTCAAATTACCGTTTCGCCAGACTTACCTTTTTGTTAGTGATTTCGTTTTAGTGCAAACTGTATTGAACTTGATCGTTAATTTATCTTTAAAAAAGTGACGATTAAACAAAATACCTTCATCTGATAAATTTTTCTTGTGTTGTATTAACTCACAAAATTCTTGATTTAAATCATTTTAATGAAAACCCCAACATCCGGTTGCTTCAATCATGTTTTGAGGTATTTATGTAAGTTTTTCTGTTCTAGCAGTCCTCTTGGTGACAGTTATGTCACGTGTGTGTGGGAGGGGGTGGTGGGGGCTGACACGACCCATCATAGACCCTACACCAGGCTAAACCATTAATGATTTCACATCCGATAAAAAGTTGCATCTCTGTTCTTTTTTTGTTAAACTGAAACTGTCTTACACATTTAATCTACCAGCCAATCTGAAATGCTCAAAATCACTTATGTGTGTATCCCTCCTCCTATTTCAGCAGACATTGAACTCAGTCCTGACCTATCTCCTAGTTTTCCTTTTGAAGTTGTGGCATCAAGTTCATAGATACAGATCAAACCATTGAATATGATGAGTGCCAAAGGTGACACCACATTGCTTGCTAAGGTGTAGGGGATACTTCACATAATGGGCATCTCAATTTAGACACCTCGTTCTCTTGGTGTTGCTCTCACTGCAACTCAGTAAATATTGCAACTCTCTCAAGTCCCTGCAACCCACCTACAAGTAATCGCAACATTTACTCTTTTCTCCCAAATGATAGCCTTGCGTCAGGTCCCTCTGACTCAACTCCCAAATCTAAAAGTAGTAATCCTCCTACCTACTCTAATTTCAAGGTCATGTATCTGAACTGCAAGTCCATTGTTAACAAAAAGTATTGATTTTACGTCCTATTTGTCACTCACAAGCTAGATATTGTCGTAGGAACTGAGTCATGGCTTACCAAAGACCACCTCACAAATGAAATATTCCCATCGAATTAAGGTTAGACTATCCCTTTTCGCAAAGATAGGCTCACAGGTAAGGGAGGAGGCGTTTTCATTTTGGTAAAAAATAAATGTACATGTATCTCGTATGTGCAGCAACATCTTAAAACTTAAAAAATGTGAACTGTTATGGGCCAAAATAAACATGAATAATTCTAAGCCTCTGTATGTTGCTGCCTACTACCGACCGAAGGAGAATGATCTCACGAACTTCATTGAGTTCGAAAGGTTACTGGATCTAACCAGACCCCTCAAAGGCACCAAATGGATTTTCCAAGTTTGGTGACTTTAACACCCAAACCTCAACTGGGACTCTGACTAATACCCTTAATGAAATCCAACAGCACAAACACCCAGTTTTATAATAAGTTTCTTGAAATCCTTGATGACTATGATCTAACACAAATGGTTTATTCCCCTAAACGTAATGAAAATGTCTTGGACTTATTCATCACAACAAACCCAACACTAGTAAGCACATTATCTGTCCAAGCTGGTATTTCAGACCATAACATAGTCAATTCTCAAGCTCGAATCAAACCTTTTATAAATAAACAAACCCATAGAGACTTTGCATTATTCAGGAAAGCTAAATGGGATGATTTCAAGCAATTTATCAGTAACTCCAAGGTCAACATATTAAAATATGCAGAGGTTATCCTAGTTGAAGACCTCTGGATAAGGTTTAAACTCCTAATTCGAGAAGGCATGAACAGTCTTCCATCTGTTGCAAAAGTCATAAAAAGATCAATTAGAAAAAGGGACAAACTCTATCAAAAGGTTAAACTGCACAAGGGTCAAAATCAGTATAGTTTTTAGCAAATTCAGATATGTCAAGCGTCTCTTTCAGCAAACAATTAAGAAATCATACGAGGCAAATATAAAAAAAACATACTAGACATCCAACACTCAGAAAACACCAACATTCAACACCAAACGCCTCTACTCCCTTATAAAACATGCCAGACAAGATAACCAAGGTATTGCCCCCACCCCAAGCAAATATTCAGAATAAACAAATCCAGTTTGGATTCTTTTTTTTTCAGGTGTTTCTCCCTTGTCTCTGTCCCGGCTGTGCAGGTCTGCTCTAGGAAAAAGGAAATACCCTACAATGCCCGACATTGCAATTGACCCAAAATGCGTCATGAAACTACTCCAAAATCTAAAAGTGGGTAAGGCTGCTGGCCCAGATATGATAAAGCCCATTGTCCTGAAGGAGCTCCGCCATGAGACCATTGACATCACTAATCTTCATAAGATCCCTTAATACAGGTCAACTCCCTTCCGATTGGACGAAGGCAAATGTAGCCCCACTATTCCAAAAAGGTGATACTAGTGACCCTGCAAACTACAGACCCATATCGTTCACCTGTATTCTATGCAAACTCATAGAACACATAATTGCATCTAGCCTATCCTAGCATTTCTCAAAACACAAAACACTCTATACTGCTTCCGTGAAAGACGGTCCTGTGAGACCCACCTCATTGAGCCAGTTGATGAAATATCCAAACACCTCTCCCCATGTTAACAGACCGACCTTGTCCTTCTTGATTTTTTGCCTGGGGACTGAAAGTCCTCTAGGCCTAAGTTAGCATACCACATTTCAAACACTGCAGACAATTTAACAGTGCTATGTGCGAATAACAACTGTAAACATGCGCTTTGGGAAAGTAGTGCAAGACAGACCAGATCAATCTTCTTTTGTTTGAATGTCGCATACGATAAGAACATATTACAAATAAAAACAGTACATACAACTTCAAACGATTGCAGAAAGGTCTATAGCTTACGGGCTGGATTACACCATTTTTTCTGTTTTAGAAATTACTGCGCTGTTAGCTGATTACGGAAGATAATCATATGCATATCACGGAAAAGTACGGATATTTACGGAAATTTACGGAAACGTACGGAATTCGATACAAGAGTTTGCAGTTTGATTTTCAAATTTCTGATGTTATTTCTTTGACAACTTTCTTATTTACGAACGATTACATATATATTTACCTAAAATAAATTTCTTTAAAAAAAGATACAATTTACGTACATTCCCGAGAAGGAACTCACGTGATCAAAATCACCCGCCATTTATCGAGGACGCTGCATGTCAAGGCCCAGTGAACGGTTTCACCGATTACAACTACAAGGTAACCAAGAATCATTTTTGGTTTTCCCTGTTATACACATTGTACAGTACTGTATTTATATTTCATTGTTGGTATTGCTTTGTTTATTTCTGTTTCAAGGTCTTGTCCTTGGTACACAATAATTATTGATCCACATCATCAGATATCGCTTGAATTATTTTTATTGTTCTCTCAAACAATTGATATTGTTGACCATGTGATTATTTTCATTTAACGTACGTTTTATAATAAAACAAACTTCCCTGCCACCCATATATTTGTGAATCATTAATTCTGTGTCATATACTAAATTTCGCCCTATGCACATTTCGACCCGCGCTTTAGGTAAGGTTCAGCGTAAATCACGAAGGTCAAAAGTTGTTTTTAGGGGAGTTAATCTATAGCCCCCAGGCCTTCAGCGCTCACAGCGCTTTGATTAGTATTTAGCCTTCGACAAAGTCAACCAACTTAAATTTACTATTTAAACTCCAAGAAAATGGTGTCCCCAGTCAAACTGTGTCTTGGATCCGGTCCTTTTTAAAGGGTAGATCTTAGTCTGTAGTGGTTAACGGTTGCAAGTCTGATCAAGTCCATTTTACGTCTGGGGTTCTTATTTTATCTTTTATTAACGCCCGGCGTGCACCCTGCCCGTACTACTCGTGAGAGGTGGGAGGCAGTATGACCAGATAGATAGATAAACCAGCAGTCTTAAGAACATCCGTATAAGCTATTTTCCCAACAGACAATCAGAGGCTACTGTCAAAAGGTCTATATTATTAAAAACTTTCCAAACATTCTTCGCTTGCTCATCTGCCCCGTTACCTGTATATCAAAACATTATTAAATGTTATCGAGTTCTGTGTATTCATTGAAATTTTCACATTTCTCAGATCTGAAAAGAGATTTAAGCACATCAAAATGTCCTTCTTACCTACCTACCTACCTACCTACCTGCCCGCCTGCCTACATAAGTACCTATCTATATACATACCTGCATACCTACCTACCTACCTACTTACAGCCCTACCTACCTGCTTACCTACCAGCTGAATGACACCATCCCAAGTTTCGGGGCACTTTTAGTTGTTGCCGACCAAAAATGTCAGTATTTTCAAATACCAACTATTTCAGTGGTAGTTTATATCCATATTGTTCTCTCCTCATTTCAACCAATCCCGTATGCATCCACTTATTTTCAGCCAATCAGCAATCAAATGTATAATGTAGGTTCCCATGTTTCCTAGACAAAATAGCCTGGTTCCGGTTCTCGCCTATTTTGCATACTTATACCATCTAGCTGCCAGTTTCAAGTTGCTAATTCACTTATTATCGGTAATCCGTGACAAATCGAATTGGCACCTGGCTGCCAGTTGCCAGTTGCCAATTCACTTTTTATTCATAATTGTTGTCAAAAGTCGAATAGGCATCTGACTGCCAGTTGCCAATTCATTTATTATTCACAATTCGTGAAACAAGTCGAATTGGCATCTGGCTGCCAGTTACCAGTTGCAAATTCACTTGTTATTTACACTTTTAGACAAAAGACGAATTGGCATCTGGCTGCCAATTGTCACTTGCCAATTCACTTGTTTCTAACAATTTGTGACATAAGTGGAATTGGCATATGGCTGCCAATTGCCAATTCACTTGTTATTTTTAATTCGCAAGACAAATTGAATTGGCATTTGGCTGGTATTTACAAGTGAATACCAATTGGCAACAAGAGTGTGAAATTGGCTGCGAGTTGCCTATTGAATCGGCATTGAATTGGAAAATAGCAACTGGCAACTTAACGGACATGAATAAGGCTCACTGTGGATTGTGCTCACTGAACAATGCTCACTGTGAATTGTGCTCACTGAACAATGATCACAGAGAGTAATGCGTACTGAAAAGCGTTCACTGTTGTAATGCTCACTGAATAATGCTCAATGTAAGTAGTGCTCATTGAACAATGCTCACTGTAATTGTGCTCTCTAAACAATGCTCACTATGAGTAGTATTCACTGAACAATGCTCACTGTAAATTGTGCTCTCTGAACAATGCTCACTATGAGTAGTATTCACTGAACAATGCTCACTGTAAATTGTGTTCTCTAAACAATGCTCACTATGAGTAGTATTCACTGAACAATGATCACTGTAAATTGTGTTCTCTAAACAATGCTCACTATGAGTAGTATTCACTGAACAATGCTCACTGTAATTGTGCTCTCTGAACAATGCTCACTATGAGTAGTATTCACTGAACAATGATCACTGTAAATTGTGTTCTCTAAACAATGCTCACTATGAGTAGTATTCACTGAACAATGCTCACTGTAATTGTGCTCTCTAAACAATGCTCACTATGAGTAGTATTCACTGAACAGTGCTCACTGTAAATTGTGTTCTCTAAACAATGCTCACTATGAGTAGTATTCACTGAACAATGCTCACTGTAACTGTGCTCTCTGAACAATGCTCACTATGAGTAGTATTCACTGAACAATGCTCACTGTAATTGTGCTCTCTGAACAATGCTCACTATGAGTAGTATTCACTGAACAATGCTCACTGTAATTGTGCTCTCTGAACAATGCTCACTATGAGTAGTATTCACTGAACAATGCTCACTGTAAATTGTGCACACAGAGCAATGCTCACTGTGAGAAGTGCTCACTGAACATTGCTCACTGTGAAAGTGCTCACTGAACAATGCTCACTGTAAGAAGTACTCACTGAACAATTCTCACTGTGAGTAATGCTCACTGAACAATGCTCACTGTGAGTTGTACTCACTGAACAATGCTCCCCGTGAAAAGTGCTCAATGTGAGAAGTGCTCACTGAACAATGTTCATTGTGAGTAATAAATGCTCACTGTGAGTATTGCTCACTGAACAAAGCTCACTGTGAGTAATGCTCACTGAACAATGTTCATTGTGAGTAATGCTCACTGTGAGTAATGCTCACTGTGAGAAATGCTCACTGAACAATGCTCTCTTTGAGAAGTAATCGCTGAACAATGCTCAATATGAGAAATACTCACTGTGAGTAATGCTAACTCAACAATATTTACTGTGAGTAGCGCTCACTGAACAATGTACACTGTATTGGAAGAGAAAAAAAAGGATTGGGTTAAAATTTGAATTTGAAGCACTCAATGTTTCTAGAAATATTTCTGGAAAAGACTTGTCAAAAGTGTGACCGTGCGACCTTATACACGCATCACAAATGGATTCCAGCTTTCTAACGAAAACGGGAAACAACTTCAAACTTTGATAACCTGGTATGCTTCCCCTATGGAGATTTGCAAACTGGTTAACAATTTATATTTTGCATATAGCATCGAACCTTTTAACACATTATACATATATATCGGATTCTAGTGACATTTCAAAGTGTATTTAAGTTTCGAACTATGTAAATATTGAGGTTTGACGATAAATGCGAATAAAGTATTTAAGCGATTGGGCGATTTAAATTTTTAAAATGTGAAAGAAAAACTGCATTGTTATTTTGTAAGGCGTTTTCATTGTTCTTATACGTTTAGTATACGTATAAACTAGCAATTCACACCTTACGTTTCATTTTATACAATGGCAACAAACATACACGTATTATCTCAACTATTGAAACGACATGTGCGAAAATAATGTGTCAGTTGCTTCTTTTATGACTCAAATCTGAATGGCGAAACAGAAATCTTTTAAACCCTTTTTTATAACTTGTAGGTTACAGACCAAATTAGAAAGTAGAACAAGCTGGCTTCCATAAAGAATACAAAGAAAACAATGGATAGCCTCTGCTAATAAAGTTACACATACACGTTGTCTCATTCGGTTGGATTGGCTCATCCTATGGTTTCATGTTTGGTCTTTGATTGCACAATGTAGCTGTTACAATCTACTATCTCGCTAGGCGCAAAGTTGTCTCTTTTTGTTCCCTGAAGAGAAGTCGTAACATTAAAGCGTCCGCTTCGTACGTCTGTACGTCCGTTCGCTCGCAGATCATCTTCTGACTGTTATAATTTTCTGTTCTTAGAATTTATTATGCAACTTGCGTTAAATTTGGCCGATGACACCTGTCCGATATTTTAAAATGTTATCAAGTCACGGTAGAATCTTTCTCTGTATTCTTTGCAATTTTTTTTTGCAATTGGTATTCATGTTCATCATAAACGTCAATCTGGTGTTAACCTTTTTAGCCAAAGTCCTCGTCCGCTGTATACAACTGGCAGGCGTTTGGCTTCAGGAAGAAATATTTACAGTAGAAAGTAGATATGTTTAAACGGTACCAAAATAAAACACGATAATTTATGCTATTTGTAATCTTATTTTTCATTTTATTATAAACTTAATTCATCTTTGGGTATAATTACACTATATATAATGACACATTTCTTCGAACGGTATTACAGTTTATGTCCCTTGCACGAATATTCCAATAATTCAAGTTCTTCATAGACATGAAACCAAAAAGTTTCCAAATAAGAAATGAATTGAAATTGAAGTAGCAATTAGCATGAATTGCTAAGATGATATAAGTTTCTATATACATGTAGAATGTATGGGGAGAACAGTCACGCCCAACTGGGGCCCCATTCTTTCAAGGGAGTCATCTTCAGCTGATTATTCGTGAATAAAAATAAGTTTCATCAGCCAAGTGGTAAAATCATCTCCGAAAATCTTGGTGTAGCAAGTATTCTGAATAAAAAATTCCAGTGTTATTTTTTTCAGGTGTTTCTCCCTTTTCCCTGTTCCAGATTTGCAGGACTGCGCTATGAAAAAAGAAATACCCTACAATTGCAATTGACCCCAATGGCGTCCCGAAACCACTCCAAAACCTAAAAGTGATTAAGGCTGCTGGAAGGAGCACCGCCATGAGATCATTGACATAGTATCACTAATCTTCAAAAGATCCCTTAACACAGGTCAACTCTCTTCCGATTGGACAAAGGCAAACGTAGCCGCACTATTTAAAAAAAGGTGATACTAGTGACCCTGCAAACTATAGACCCATATCGCTAACCTGTATTCTATGTAAACTCTTAAGAACACACAATTGCATCTATAGCTCATCCACGTATTTCTCAACACATAACATACTCTATGAGCTACAACATGGGTTCCATGAAAGACGGTCCTGTGAGACAACCCTGCCTGATCTTGCATCATTCAAGCAGGCAATGGCCTAGCCCAGTTATCAATCATACAAGTTGTTTTTAAACATTTTATTCTATTACTTTTACTCTTTTAACAATCTTGCAGTTTTGTTATTTTTACTTTTATTAACACCCGGCGTGCATCATGCCCATAATATTCGTGAGAGGTGTGAGGCAGTATTACACGATAGATAGATAATTATGACAACAACTTTCAGAAAAAGGAATTTCTGTGTAGAATGAATAAGAAGACGGACTAAGGAACATAACTAATATTTCATAAGCAATTTTGACGGAAACTTTCAGGTCCGCATATCATGGTAGTAATCATGTGTATCAATTATAAAAATAACTTAAATGATGTCAAAAGACAATGTTCTGCACGGACGAACGGACATAATGACATTTCCCATCATTTTCTGTTAGATCTTATAACGGATGTTCATAGAATTTTTATGGAATGAAGTAGTAATTCCGCTTAAGTCTTAGTGTACCCCCTTATACCCAATTTGCTCTCACATATATAAGGACGGACGGACAGAGGCAAAACTATATCCCTCTTAATAAAAAGAGTAAACCAAACGCATAACTTTTGTTTCTTTTTTATTTTTAAATGAAACGAAAATGGCAAGTATGTTGTATAAAATACATAACAAAGATGACATGTACAAATATTGCATTAAAATAAATTAAGAGTATGACCAAATAACCTGTGTATTTTCGTCAACAACCGTCGACAACGTACTTTCCCGATGTTCAAAGATAGCAATAACAGAAACTTGCGAGAAAACTTACGAGAAAACTTACGTTGAAATAAACATACATGTACGTAGAAACAAATTGTGGAAAAACGGGAACGTATATGTGTCACTGAGTATTTTCAACAAGTCGCTATGACTCTCGGAGGAAAAATCTCGTTAAAATACCTTTTAAATCTCATTCTAACGTGAGTCTCGTTATAACGAGACGTGAAAACAGTTATATAACGAGTTTAAAAAAAAACCTCAGTGGCACGTATAGGCTTCCGTATGGAACAGTAAAGATGAATAGACCTAGGCTGAAACTGGAGAGCTGCAGGAGAAATTGTCAACCGTTGATGCAAATGTATGCAAGAATAAAATACATTTAACAACGGCGTTTAGTTCATACTTATTTGTCTAAGGCTGGATATAATGAAAGCTTTAAGCTAAATGAGTAATACTTGGCATGTCTTCTTCATATGAAAAAAAAACAACGCTGATTGTATATTATGGGTCTTGAAAGGGGGCACGTCCCCGATGTCCTGGAGGTCGTTTCCCCTACTTCCAGAAAGAATGGCCCTCATTTGGTCCATATATAATACAGCTTCAAAATTCTTGCTTTTAGTTTGTTTGTTTTTTTGGTCAAATGGCTCCAGAGACAGGCATAGAAAGATATACATCAAAATGTTCTAGAAACAACGACTAACGGGACTGGTTTATGTGTTTTGCGGTATTCTCACAAGCTAAAGGGCAGAAATATAGGACAGTATTTTATAGGGCGACGTATAGAACAGTACGGTTTCTTGCCTATCTGAGTATGTAAAAGACAATGACACCCCTAAATTTCTTAAATGGAGTTGTCGAATTAATCAGTTCGGACAGCACCATTAATTGTTTAAAGGGGTGGCAAGTGAAAATTTATCAAAAGTATCGAACAGTGGTCACAATAGGTAGATTCACTTGCTAGCAGCAGGATAAAATCTTATGTCAGAATAATTAATTCCGCTCTTAATAAATAAAAGTGTCAGGAAACACAGGTTTTGCTGGCTGCAAGATGGTCATAAGACCTGACAAACGTTTATATATCATACCATGGGAACAGGTACAGTCTGATTTCGAACACTGAGCCGTGAATACTAGTATTCTTTTAGCTATTTGTAACACAACGGTAAAAACCGAGGAAAACGTAAAGGTCGTAGCTCAAGTGTAAGATTCAGACTATATCTGAAGTTATGTATTTACAATGATAATGTGACTGCATACAAACACTTCATACACACAAACAATAGGAGTCTGGTATAGATATTTTCAACAGCTTGCGGTAAAACAATATTGGGAATAGATCTATACTGGTTTTCATTAAAACGAGTCTGATTCAGTGAAATCCAGACAAAAATCCAAAATCCAGACAAAAACGGCAGAAACCAAAAAAATCCAAAATGTTTTTGCGATGAAGGATTTGACGGGACGCTGTAGCGTAGTGGTCTAGCACGCTCTGCGGGTAATCCGGGGACCTGAATTTGTACCCCAGCAGTAACTGTTGACTTTTCGTGGCACCCTAAAAGTGATTACTAGTAACTGACTTGCCAAGTATATAAAATATATTCGTACTGTAAATCTTGTATCAATGAATTTTCCTTATTCTTTTCTAAAAGATGTTGAGCATATTTCTGTTATTGTTAAACTGTTACGAAATTCAAGTAATTTGTCCGCGAGAACGGAACATCGCTCGGCTTTTTCCGTAGATACGTCGCTTCGCCTTTTCCGAATTGATTGCATGCTTTGATTGAATATGCTTTGTTAAACAACCAATTTTTTGTTTTAAGAACTTTTGCCGTAACTGAAAAGATTAATTCTTCACAAATTTGAATACATATGACTATAAATACTAAAGTTTTAGATTAATTCATTAAAAAGTAAATGTTAATTTCAAGATTTTTATTTGGGTCATTCAGACACAAGGCGGTCCAAAAATGAGAACATAATTCTCAATAGCAAGAAAATCCGGCTTGTGCCGGTGCAATGCGCGCGAACACACGGTGCACACTGTGCATGCTTTCAAATTTAGAAGTTCTATAAATAATTCTTTAAAAAAATCTGAAAGCAGTTACTTCCCATTACAGTCCAATCAAAGCGCTGTGAGGAGTTTTGGTTGAAAGTTTCCAACATTTTTATCTTGATCTATCAAAAGTGATATATTTTAATATAATGGTTCATAATGAGTAAGTTCATGTTTAAGCACCGTTGACTGTTTTTGTCAATATAAGGTTACTTTTATTAGGTAAACTTTAGTCTGTAATGTGTATTTAATCTCAATTTGATACATTCTTACGCGAACATCTTGTATAGATCGGAAGGGATGTATGTACCCGACCGTAATGCCAAGGTCACGACATGTCCAACAAAGTACACCATGCAAATTTCACTGACTGTCCTCTTGGTCTAAACTTGTCGCAGAATCTGACGTCATCGCAGTTACACAGTTGCTTATTTTACAATTTCCATTTCTTTTTGCTGCGGCTGGACACGATGTTTGAACAAGAAGAGTCCATTTTGCATGTATAAATGTTACTGTATCCAACTTGTACATCCCTCAGCGGCGTCCCTGGTAACCAGCTGTCACAGAGACTCTGAGACACGAGTCCATACGTATTTAGATCTGTACGTATACATGATCCAATCCCAAGTATCCGTTGTGAATTTGTAGTGTATTTGTAGAAAGACATTCTTTAATGACTAATCATTGTGTGTCACAAAACATTCAAAATTTAAATGAGCAAGAATGATGCACGTCTGTGTCACCAGTTTTCGCGACCATAAAAATGGTTATCTTAGCTAAACTAACGAATATGCCAGAGAAGCTCTTGTCTCTTTCTCTAGCAATCCGACTAACTGCATTCAATGTGAAGTTCTACGAACTTCTGTTTCATTACATACATGAAATCGTCCTTTAAATCTATTTTTATCACAAGACTATATTCCATACCAGGTATATATCCAAAACCCTTTTTGAAGCTATCGACTCCTGTCTCCATCTCGATCGTTAAAAGATTTCAGATATATCTACCTGTCTTATAACCAAATAAAAGAGATCTAAGGATTTCATATTGATTTTATCAACATAGTTTTTATTATATTAATTTATTAT
The DNA here is from genome assembly GCA_022818135.1 of Saxidomus purpurata. Classification (NCBI taxonomy): domain Eukaryota; kingdom Metazoa; phylum Mollusca; class Bivalvia; order Venerida; family Veneridae; genus Saxidomus; species Saxidomus purpurata. The sequence continues at coordinate 39,449,385 of JAFMSR010000009.1, read as the reverse complement.
CAATAGTATCACACGATATGGTTTTGTTGCTTGGCTTGAACTTGGGTCCTGCCCTCTGTCGAGTCTATATATAATACCCTTGCGGCGTCCTCTCGGCCTATGTTTCGCAAGCACTGGGTCAGATGGCTAACGATCGCCAAATCACGACGTTCCCAGTCATGTAGCATGTGTTTAAAACTACTGTTTGTATCATTATTCTTTTTGGATTCGAACTGAGTCAGTCTCTTGTTACTATATCCTGAAAAAAGAAATTTCACTCATTAAGATTGTTAAACAATGCAAGAAATCAACAAGAGGGCCACGATGGCCCTATATCGCTCACCTGACTTCAAACCAAGAAAGTAGGTCAGGAGTTATAAAGTAATACTGATCGGTCATTGGAATTTTGGAAATCAGTTTGCCAAATTGTACAAATTCTCCAAATTCCATCTCTTTAGCTTGGAGAACAAAACTCTAGGTCAAAAGTCAATTTCATGGCCAGCCAAGGTCAAAGTTGAATTAAATACTGTACACATTAATCAAATTTCATTGTTGTAGCTTCAAAAACAGGAAAGCAGGTTAATCTCAAGGTCAGCCAATGTCAAGGTTGAAATCGACATGCAAAACTGTCTAAATTTCATTGATGTACCTTAAAACAGAAAGTAGGTCAATGTCGAGGTAAGCCAATGTCAACGTTGAAATTTGCATTTAGAACTATCCACATACTAGTAGTTCGAATTTCATTGTTGTAGCTTAAAAACAAGAAAGTAGGTCAAGTGACCCCGGGTTTTACCCCAAAATTAGAAAAGGGTAATCTGCTGGTCAAGACTCACTACCTAGTTTGAAGATCGTTCTCCAGTTATTGAACATACTAGATCTGACCCTGACCTAGTGACTTAAATATCAATAGAGGTCATGTACTGGTTTATGGTCCTTGAATAATTGAACGTAATAGGTTTAACATTGCAATCCCATGGGTGTGGTCAATTTTTAACCCCGGGTTATAATGTGAACAAACTTTTTACAAAACTACCAGACTATGCTACAGGCTCTGAGCCCGTAAACTATTGCCGTTTTTCAAGTTTTCGCCCCGCCACCGCCAGTAACTCAGTAACTCAGTTACTTGTCGCATTTTCGCCTTTAGTTTATACTAATTTATTTTAGCTCGATTGTGAAGAAAGCTTTAGCTTATTGGGTCACTCTCGAGTCCGCTTCCTGGAAAAACCAGTACTGGTGTCATATGAGGAAGTACGGTCGTGACCCCATTCGGGCTCGAACCCGCAGCCTCCGGGATGCCTTTGCTTTCGCCTCGTCACACGAAAAAGCGACATGGCAGAAATTAGCCACCATAGTTATCTGTATTTATCACTTATCTTTAACAAACACATAAAAGAAGATGGTGACTAAGTCTTACCAAGTTCTTTGGCTAGAGTTTTCCAAGCATCTGACTGAGGCGAGGACAGTATCTTCTCCAGCTCTTTTCTTTTGGACACGGGCAAATCTCGTACACGTGACGTGAGACAATCTGAAGATATAAATAGAATGTAACATCTGAGTTGAAAATTCTGTATACTCAGTTCGATTAAAGCACGGTTTGGCTACGTTGTGATCTTCAACTACAACTGATGGGAGATCCAATATAGCATACCAAACATTGAAAGTGCACGCACATGCGGATGTATAACGATGGATAACCTTTTCGCGCGTTTGATATGCAATCTGGTATACACATGTACCAGGGTATCCAGTAGATTTCAGCTCGGATGACGGCAAAGCTAAAACGACTGTCACGAGCGATTTTAAGGCTATATAGTATGTCAATATATCCTACATCTGTGTTTAACACGAGATTTAGAGATTCCAGTGTGAATGACAGCAACGCTTTAATGACAGTCATGGGCGAATTAAGAGCGGCTGTGTACGTGTGACATGCCGACACTGAACTCACAAAATAGAAACGAAAGGAAAAGAAATGTTTATTCGAGTATTTTTCGAAGAAAAAAAAGCATGATTTTTCTTGACGAAAAAAAGCCGCCATACTGACGCTTTGTGAAAGGAAAAGCGAAATGGCGTCCACTTAAAGATAGAAACGCAACATGTCGTCTATTAAAAGTTAGAAAACGCAATATGGCGTCCACTAACAGAGAAAACACACAACATTTTGTCCAATAAAGAAGAAAAAACGCACCATTGCTTCCACTTAGTAAGAAAAAAACGCAATGCATCGCATGCACTATCACGAAAGATCAAATTTTAACATTTTTAAAAAAAGGTAAAATTTAAAAGCAATTACATCTTAAGTAAATAAGGATTTACTACAAAATTGTACTAATTATGATATTCAAGATATGTTTATTTCGTCTTACGGCTTTAACAACACTTTCAAAAATCGAATAATACAGTTTTAAATCAATCGTAAAGACGTGTGTCTTTCAGCTGATACATCTATCAAGTTGGTCATCCATGGAATGTGGTAAGCAGATGTAAGTCTCATTTTCACGTCTGCCTAGCAATCATTAAGTTGATATATATCAAATACCTCGCAATTACCTTGACTATTTTAGAGATAAAGGCCATGGTATTATATACTAATAATGTACACTGGTGGCCGTCCTTTTCACAATTTTGTGTTAATTTTCTCCTTATTTTCATTTCCTTCGCTTGGACGATTCCACCTTTCATTTACTTTTTGAGAAAGAATGTTTTATGACGACTTTGTTGTCATAAAATTTGTCCATAAAAACTGTGGTTGCGGTCAAAATCGTATCCATTCAAACCTATTGAAATTGAACAGTTATTAAGGCTAGATTTGGTGAAATTGTGAATTATTAATCCGTAGGGAGCGGCTGAATTGGGTGGGGCCGTGTTTGCAGAGACAAGTGTTGTGTTTTCTACTCTGCCTTACAAAATGCATGTCGAATACCTCGGTGATGTCCCTTTATCTCTGTGTGTGTGTGTGTGTCCTCAGAAATGTTATAATTAGCTGTTTGTCTAAGTTATCTCAATTTCCATTGGTCACCATAATTTAACAACCTTCTGCCTTAAGTAGCTAACATTGATATATCCCAGTTGACCACTTTTAATATTAATACACCTGCACTAAGCAGCTACCTACGTTTATGAGTCCAATTTTATTTAATCCCTAAGCTGACTTTTATAGGGAGGTTCGACAGTAAATTAAATTAAGTTAATGTACATTTTGATGATTTTTTGCGGCCTTTCCTGTGGTGTTTAATATGTTCTTCAGTTCATTCGATATGTTACAGACTTCCGTCCCATTCATCACAGGTAGTTTAACTAAATTGGATGCTCTCTTTGAAAGCCGTCTGTAATTCTCTCTTTTTCAAAAATTAAAATAAAACACCTATCTTTTGCGTACCCTAGTAAATGCATAAATATTGTAAAGACTTAAAACACTCGGTTTACAACTTATTACAGCTCACTAAATCTGATTCGACAAAAATGAGATTTAATTTTGTCTCTACAAAGAAATGAAAGACGGAAAATTTCTTTGAACGTAAGCGGAGTTAATTGGGCAAGGACGATTTTTTTTACAAATATATTTATAAAATTATCAGCGGATCGTTGCGCGAATGCTTATACTACCGGCGTAAAAAATGAAGATGTATAGGTTAACAACGGTAACTGAGACATGAATTACGCGTTCTACTCGGCTTTTTCCATTGTGCATACCAATAACCCAAAAGTGCACATGCATGTACACGGCTCGCTGCTCTAAATCGAACTATACGTACATTCCGTAAATGAAGCGAGAAAAACGTCGTAAATTGTGGAGTCATTTTGAAGAGATATTAGCAAATGTTAAAGCTCATAAATTGCCTTAATTTGAAAAAAGCTGCCCAGGCATTGCTTTTAATGTTGATAAAAACAAGACCGAGTGTCAAACGTTTTCAACAACTTATACAGTTCTGGATATTCACGTATAGAGCGCATTGATCCTGGATGTTTGATGCTATGGCACTACAAAATGATGCAAAAACAGAATGCCAAAAATGAAACTAAATCTGGTTAGAAATAATATTATTGTGCTGGCGGGCAGTTTACTTATCCGTCGTTCCTTGGAAGGACCGAACTCGAGTCCCATCCGTGGTAAGCCGAAAAGTTGAACTTAGAGCAGAAAGTTATGAATTAGTTATTGATAATGTATATACCTTTTTCAAGAATAATTACGTGATTTCGAGGAGGCGTCCGTGAAATGATGTACATGTAGTTATTCGAGGCAACAGTATTTTATTTTGTATTATTAAACAGTAAGTTGCTCTGTTGCGTTATTGTAACTGTTATTTATTATAATTAGATCATGTCGCCGTAAGCACCACACCCATACACAGGGCAACTTATCAGAAATACAGTACATTGTTCTAACAAGATAGTAAAAATTGGGATATATTCTTAAACCAGGGCAAGAAAGTATGTCTTGATCGGAACCCGTAAAATTTCTAATTTTACTACTTATAAATAACCGATTTCATAGATGTATATAACAGCGTTCGTGTTGTATTTTATATATTTTCTACAAAGAAAACAGCGCTATAGAGAAAGGAAAATACGGAAACAAGAAAATCGAGAAAATACGGAAACAAAAGCGTCCGCTGAAAATCGAGACATTCGTTACAGGGCAACGAAAACATGTTAACAAGAACTTCAGCGAAAACTTGAGATATTTTGACGTTACGTCTTTGTGCCGGGTTAGCTTACTCGACGTCTAGAACGGTCCGCGTTATTTCTTGCAAATTCGCAGTTGTAACTTACTGCGTTCGGGTATTACAAAGTACTAAAATTTAATTAGTATTAAAATTGAAAATTTGAACAGCTAGTTTTATAGAAATATCTTTCTGTCAATTTCAGTTTGATCGCAGGTGATTAAATAAATTTATTTTCTAAAAGAATGTAATCATTTAATCATCGTTTCCTCGACGTATGTACCGAAATGGCGCGTTTTTTCTTATATGTCTTACAAATAGAAGTGTGACTCGGATTTTCAACCATCCGTGACAGGGGAATATTGATTAAATTGACTGATCAGATGAAATAAACTGAAGAGTGTCATGCCAATCGACCAAAACTGTCGGGATTCGAAAACCGGGTGTTTGTATTACCGGTCCGGTGTAGTAGTCAGCACGTTGGATAGGCAATCGGAAAGCCAGACGTTTGAATCCTTGCAGTAGCGGTCAACGGTTCGAGTCACTTTTTAAGTTCGTCTTAATCTCAGAGAAATTTAATCAACGTTTGTGCAACGACACTTAATATGTCCTTGTTTTTTCGATGATTTAATGCAACGAAATACAATTAGTATACGTTGTAACATATTTGGTGTCTTAAATAGCTGTGTGACCTATACATATGTTACAAGTTATGTACACGGTCTGAAGATTCTAGAAAAGGTTCAAATACCAAAGCATTTTGTCGTGTAAAATGCACAAAAGAAGAAAAATTGTCCGTATATATACGGTATATTTACCTAAACTTAAAATACAGTTATGAGTAAAGAGAGTCAGAATTCCGACATAAAGCATCGTGTTGTTTTTGAATAACTTAATACAGCCGAGATATTCCACCTTTCTTATCCTGTCCCTGTAGAATATTTTTTCTCTGAATGTTCCGTCCAAACATTCTTTGCACGCAATCTGTTAAATACATCATCACCTTCATTAAACTGTATTTGCACGACATGCTATTTCCTATATATTTTATACAAGCATGTAGGCTTACCAGTAATAATCTATATTACATTCTTTTAGAAAGTTAATACCTATATAATCTGGTTTATTATATTTTGTAATAATTAATAATTAATAACGAACTATACATGTTTTATTAGAGAAAACCAAGCGCTATATTTACTGTAAACTGGGGTGTATTCGCGATTATATTTAATTTTCCCTATTTTCGCGACTTTCCCATTTCGTTATTCAAAAATCTCGCGCGGATTCATTTTAGGTATGAGACGCCTAAATACATTTCCATAGACTTACATTATAAGGATTTCTTCCGGTGCGACTACCCAAAATCTCACCGACTGCGAAATGAACTTAATTTGTAGAATATCCTAGTCCCACATAAAAATAACAAAACTTAAACATGTGTCCAATTATGCAGTAAATTGGAGCTCAATGACACCACCATTTTGTGGCAGTTTTAGTGGTCACCGACCAAATATGTCAGTATTTTCAAATACCAAATATTTTGATTATAATTTATATCCAGATTTTTCCTTCATATTTCATTTTGATCCTGTCATGCAGCGATTATTTCAAACTAATTTTTTCTTTATGCATCACTTAGTTTCGCCAATCAATCAAACACATAGTGTAGGTTGCATGTTCCACAAAATAACCTGCTTCCGGTATTCATCGATTTAGGCGTCTCATACCTAAACACAGCTAACTGATTATCAAAGACATGCTCCTTTCGGTATAGACCTAAATACAATTCCATAGACTTACATTAATAAGGATTTCTTCCTGCACTCCGGAAAATATGACCGACCTGAAATGAACTTATTTAGATTCATCCTAGTCCATAAAATACAAGATTTATTATATGTGATCCAATAATTAATACCAGTAATTTGGTAATGACACCACGCCAACTATGGGCATGTTTTATTAGGACACCGACCAAAAGTCGGTATTTTCAAATACCAAATATTTTGGTTATAATTTATATCCAATTTTTCTCATATTTATTTGCGCTATCATGCAGCGATTATTTCCAACAATTTTCTTGTATCATCCACTAAGTTTCAGCCAATCCAATCAAACACATAGGTAGGTCCGCATGTTCCCTAGACAAAATCAACTGCTTCCGCTTTTCACCGATTTAGGGGTCTCATACCTAAATTTCGCGAATTAAAAAAAAATCGCGAATATATATGTCGGTTCACAAATCACGGAATGTTTGTTACGCGAAAATAACAATTTACCTTTTGCTACTTTTAAGTTAGAAGGTTTGACATCGGACACCGCGACCACACAAAACACCACAAAAGACGTATATATCTATGGCTACTTATAAATACCAATATTCAAGACTGCAACAATAATTATTATGCAAAAATACTTCAGCAACAGTAAAATAGTCATGAATTATATGTTTCTCTCAGGCATTAATGTTTGTTTTTAAAAATAGCTTACAATGCAGATACTATCTAAATATTTTCTTATTATTTGTCCCATCTACAGATAGTGTTTGCATTGAAATGTATAGGGATTTAGAGCGGAGCTCACGGTTCTACTGACTAGAAGAATAAGTGAAACAATCATTTTCACACTGAAGATTTTGAGTCAATACGGTAAATAAATATTCTCCTTTTTCTAATTTGATTGGATCGGAAAGTATTATTGGATCGGAAAGTATAAAATACTTTTTTTCAAATTCTTTTCATTTAAACGAATTTATGTTAGTTTGATTACAAAAAAGCTTCCATAGTTTATTGAATCGCTCTCGAACACTCATTTCAGATGTCATCGCGCTGGCGAGAGAGAGAGGCATCGAGTGTTTCATCACTTGCTACTCGTTCCAGAGGCTAAGCCCTAAGCTATCGGGGCCCATATCATTTTAAGATTAGCTGAGCATCTTTCCATTCTGAAAGTGTGTCTGATTTAGGATTTACTGCAAACTTGGTAACTTTCGCGTAAAAGAATTTCGCGATTTCTAAGAAGACAGACATATTCGCGAATTTAAGTTCGCAAGAGGAGAATCCTCTAATAGCCATCGCGAATATGACCCAATTTACAGTATCCTGCGACTTGTAAAGTTCAGTTTAAAACAGGGGCCATAATAAGTTAGGTAAGGTTACTAAAACCGTTAGTCGGATTTGTTTTGGCCTAATAGTTAAGACCGCGACGCACTTTAAAAGATGCGACAAATGGAGATTTGCTATCTCACCAAAGTCACACGAAAAGCAGCGGAAGCCATTTGTGTTAAATGAACAAAATGTATGTTTCATTTCTCTGATCTGAAACGTGCTTTCTTATAGTTGAATAGATTTGTCGTTAATAACTGCGCAAATGTGAATAAGCACGACGAAAAGGCATCTACCTCGAGACAAGTTTCTCTGAAATGTGTGCAAAGTTGCCATTACATCAGGCAAACTTTGCATGGTTTGGAATATTTTCTAACATAAAATACGTCTTGTTTCCATTTTATGATAGTTTAGGTATCTTAGATGTTTTTCATTTCTAAATAACATGTTTTTATTGGAATAATAAGTTATTAAGTGTAAAATTTATGCAAGCACAACGAAACCCATTAATTCGCAACACTTCAGAATCGTTCATTTCAGTAAATTAAGCCCTATTAAACGAATTTTATAATAACATACCCATCAGACGCGTAACAGTTGCGCCAGAACATGCAAAAGTATCGTTTAATGACACTTTTGAACACGATCAATTCATATTATATAATTCTAACGTTAGGCTTTTCACCAATTTTTTTCGACACAACATCATTTTTTATGGCTTACACATGATATGCAATCACTCATGTAACCAGCGTGTCGTTTTAAAACAGAAAATTCTTCCATGGTGGCATTTAAAAACGTTGTATTTCCAATGCTAAAGCTTCCTTAATAACCGAGATTAAACGAAAGTTTATACAGTTCAATAACAATGGAAGAAGCTTGAATCATCCGTTCTGCCCGCCGTTTACCGCTGTATTCAAATATGCATCCAGTACACACAGCACACTGAATGTTGTTGACCAATACCAATAATGTTTTGTAAGGATTTTTAAAAGATCAGGGAATTATGTCAGCTGCCGGTCCGGCCATACTGTCAGTAAAATTTTAGCTACATTCAGATTTATATTATAAAAAAAATCCGTCGGTGTGAAAAAATGAATTCGCAGAGTTTCCGCAAAAAGAAGCATGTACTTAATCTTGGACCAATTTAAATGACCTCAGAATAATTTCTATTCATAAAATTGACAAGATTGTCACCAAACCTGAAAGTTTTAGTTATAAATTCCAGCAAACACCGGAAAAATTAGCATAATCACAGGTGTTGTAGTTCCGTCAAACATTAATAAAAGCTTGTTTCATAATTTGTGGCTGGATAGCGATTTATTATAAAACGTCACTATATTGGCACATCGTGCATAAAGGAGTTTTTTGGGGGGGGGGGGGGGGGGGGGGCCGGGGCGCCCCTCAGGGGGGGGGGTAATAATTCTCCAACCTTACATAAATATCTGAGTAGAAATTTGTATTTCTGTTTCCGAAATGGGTACTTAAAAGTATAAAAACACGTCTGAAATGCAGCAAAAGCACGAATGGCCCCC